>OX421451.1:22088426-22118426 GCA_949126865.1 Montipora capitata | reverse complement strand
AGCGGAATTCCCTTTCTCTGCTAAGATTCCCGAATAACAGACATACCAGAAGAGTTAGTTTGCCTACCAGTATTTCTCTCTGAGTGCTTGGATTTTATCATTTTCCAATTGCCGATAATAAAGAGGTCCTAATTGTACCCCTGGAAAACTTGCAACCATTTTACCAATAAGTTCAGGAACCTCTCGATTCGTTGGTGATTTTCTAAAAAGTAAGTTTCAAAGAATCAGCCTTTTCAGAAGTTAGGGAGTTACTCATAAATTGTGAATCCAAAATGAGTCCTAGAAAAGTAAGTTTTCTTGTTGGTACAAGCATTGATTTCTCAGTATGGATGGTAAAACCAACGTCTTGAAAAATGTTATCAGTATCTGTAACATTTTCTTGGCATGCAACAAATGTTTTCCCTTGCAAATATGAATACCCTATGTGGCCCACAGACAAGTGCCCTTTCATTCTCAACGTAGAATAAACAGAATACAGTTTTCCAACCCACGTGAACTTAAGGTATTTCTGGGAATGGACGGACATTGGGACGCTATAATACGCATCCCTTAAATCCACTAAGGCCATAAAACAATCTTTCTCCATAAGTTGAATTACAGATTTAAGAGATCCCATCTTAAATGATGGTAAACAATGTGTTCATTTAGTCTTTTCAAATTAACAATTAGTCTGAAGGATCCATCAGCGTCACAAAAAAGTTGAGACGAATTTACACGTTTCATGTTCACTAGGTATAATAATACCTTCATCCAGTAATCCCTGCAATTCAATTTCTATTGCCATGCATTCTATCGAAGAAAACTTTATTTCTTCTGGTTGATATGTGTGATGGGGGTAGGTTACAAATTCCAATGTACAACCCTTCACCATGTCCAAAAACTGTAATATCAGTTGTAATTTTTTGCCAATTTGCAAAAAAAACTTCTGAATTCTACCAGCGTTAAATAGTCTGGCCTGTACAATTTGAAATTTTGTTGAAACATTGTATCCACCAACCTCATTAATAGTGTCTACCTTTGACTCATGTCGTCCTCCTTCTTGACCTTTGATCTGATAAACTTTGTGAGAAAAGTGCATTCTGTGGTATGGTCGTTTTTTGGCCATCCTTGCTTTGCCCTTGCATGCTGGAAATAAGTGCGGCTAATCGAGCCTTTATGTTCTTGACCGGAGAGTTTTTGACCAACCCTGTTTGTCCTATTGATATCCTTGATTTTTTTAGGCAAGTCATCTCCGAAAAGAAAGCCAGTAAAACTGACATGTTCAGCACAAATCTGCTGATATGACTTATTTAGATCTGGTCTGATGAGTTCTCTACGGCGTTGGATAATATCACAGTTTGCATGCGTAAGCAGAGCTACACTGTCCAGAATGTCTCACCGCCTTAGCAGTGTCAGCATCATTTTTGCCCTTGACATTTAAGAGGCTGTCAGTCAGCACAGCGAGTAGTGTTATTGCCTTTAAAATTGTGTTCTGGATTTTTTGCGTCTTGAGGTCACGGCTCCTGGTCTCTAGTCTTACTGTGGGCCGGATTTCAGGGTTAACCTTAGCTCCTACAAGGTTTTCACAATTTTTGGGGCGCGAGTATTTGTTCACCTTCTCTTTGAGCATCTCTTCACTGAGTTTACTCCTTGCCATCTAATTCAACATGACCGCCAATTTGTCGCCCACAGGCGAACCGCACTGATATTCCAGATCATAATCCTGAGCTATATCGCACAAAATATCCGTTTCTTTACCTGCGGAATCTTTGGCGTTTGTTTTATTTATCAGACTCTATATCCGATTGCAGCATTGCAGCAGTAGTTCCTGGATATGCGGGACTTGCCCGAGTGCCAACTTTTTCGCTCGGTTGGCATGACTTTGCAGCTGATTCAGGGCCCGCTTTGGGGTCTGTTGACTTCGCCTTTACCTTCTTGGTAGAGGTCGCTTTTGCCGTCTCTTTGTCTGTGCTATTTGTCTCCACAGCTGAGTTTTTATCAAATGGCTTGGATTGGAGCGTGAGATTACTCGCATGTTGCTCCGAAACTGTCCCTGTAAACACTTCAGACGTCGCTACCGATTTCGGCATGGTTTGCGACTTTCACCAAGGCAAACACTCAGACAACCTTGAGGATTACCCATCAGTTGTCCTTCCGAGTATTAAAGAATTACAGTTCGTACATACGTACAAACAACCTTTCTCAAGCGGAGCTAGACACGCATTGAAAGCCGAGCTTGCTGCCACAATCTCACGTGTCTCCGAATGACGTAATGGTGAGGTAGAATACCAAATTACAAGAGTTGAAAAAATTAGTCACTTGGAAAATTAAAACATGTTTGAGTGAAAGTAAAGCATTCCCATTTGGAGGATAGCAATGCATTGCTGCGTGAGCTTCAACGATGGAGCACTCCAAAACCCCAAATTTCAGGACCAAAACGACCTATATCAAAACTACCGACAATTTCACACACATTTGTAATAACATAAGGAAGGTTTTTTAGCTGACGTTTCAAGCGTTAACCCCACGCTCTGACGAAGTGCTAAAGGCTAGTTTTCAGATGTCGGAAAAATCCCGGACGATCGGGATTTTTACTGTTTCCCGACCGTCCCAGATTTTGCCGACTAATGAAAAGTAAAATTCGTAGACATCCTCGATCGTGTGGGATAGTCGGAGACAAATCGGAAGCGTTTCTGTTTTCCTGATGCGTCCCAGATTTCTGCGATGATCGGAGATCACTCCCGACATACTTTATAAAATGACATTGGTGATAGCATTAGCTTGATACCAATCCTCTAAATTTCCAACCTCAAAATTGAAAAAAGGCGTCGTTCGTGATCACTGTTTATAAAGACCACTGTGAAGAGGGTCATGGATACCTCAGATCGCTCATACAAGAATCAGGAAAAGGAAATGGTATATCTGTCATGGATATCGCAAAAGAGTTTCCCTGTTTATACAATCATGCCTGTGCCTGCAAAGGGCAAGAACAGATATATTGAGCGCACCGCGGCAAAAGCTCGTGTTGATCCATGTTGCTGTTGCACCAAGTTTCATGTTTTCCCGTGCATATCGGGAGTATCTGAGGCAGACGGCTAGCGTTTTTTTTGTTTTTCGATCTCTGGGCAAAATCTGGGACGGTCGGGAAGTACCCTGAACGCTCATCAATTAGCCAATTTCTCGTTGGTATACCCGGTAAAAAAATGTGCAAAACGTCATTCTTATATTATTGAAGTACTCATGCAAGTAAATCTGTGTCGTGGGTGTATACAAAGGTTGATTATCTGCTGCTGTCCTGTCATTTTCTTACAGCAAGCGTGTGGGTTTGAGTACACCTCCAAACTGCAAAGAATGTTCCAAGACATCGGTGTTAGCAAAGATCTCAATGACAAATTCAAGACTCATCTAGCAAATACAGATGCCTTAGATTGTAAGTTTTTTACTTTGAACTGATTGAGAATGACATGAAAGATATTAAGCATCATCATCAACTGGGAACTCGGAAAAATCCGAGCCCCAGATGGCATTTGAAGCGACGACCCTCCGTTATCTAGTATGGATTCTTTAACCACTGAGCTACTGGAGACTCTGTGGTGAGCAAGGGTGAAATGTGGGTATAGACTACGACTGCATCACGCGGTCGCATGGTCTAATTTTAACCAATAATGACTCTTAACTTCATCGCGCAGTCACGTTAAGGCATATCGGCGATAACACCTCGCTAACTGCATTACGCAGCCACATTATGGCATATCAGAGATGCAACCAACCAACCACCCAAGCGAGTAATGTGAGAAATAGGCCACTTCGGAATATACCATAATACTCTTTGTTTTTGCCGCCCACATTTTGCGTAAGCATTGTTTCCAGTTTTTCTTGGGACTTACAATGGTCCCAAAAGAAAACAAAAAAAATGCTTATTCAAAATTTGGGGGGACAAACAACGAGTATTATGGTATTTTCCGAAGTGGCCTATGTATTTCTCACATTACTCGCTTGGGTGGTTACATCTGTAATATGCCTTAATGTGACTGCGCGATGCAGTTAAGAGTCATATATGGTTAAAATTAGATTATGTGACTGCGTGATGCAGTCGTCGTCTTTCCCACATTTCACCCTTGCTCACCACAGAGTCTCCAGTAGCTCCGTGTTAGAGCATCCATACTAGAGAGGCGGTTGCCTTGAGATCCGGAGATCCCGGGTTCAAGACCCGCTCTGACCACTCGTTGAAATTTGATCCTGGTAGTCCCTGGATCAACTTCCCAGCTGCACTTGTAAATAGCCAACTGGTTTGCCTCCGGCCAGTTGGGATTCTTAACAGTTGTTGTTGTTCTGTTCTGTCGTTTCGTTGAGTTTCATTGACCCTGAAAAGCCCCTATGGGGAGCGGTCAATTAAGTATGTATTGTATTGTATTGTATTGTATTAGATCACGGAGGGTCGTGGCTTCAAATCCAATTTGGGATTTGGATTTTTCCGAGTTCCCAGTTTATGATGATGCTTCATATCTTTCATGAGTTTCTCGGATTGCTCGCTTGGATGGTTGATTGAGAATTGTTTGAATTATTTTTTCCTGATAGATGCTGAACTGTAATTTTTGTCCGATTGTTTGTTTGTGTTTTCAGTGGACTTTTCAATCCAGGTTCTTAGTTCTGGATCGTGGCCATTCCAACAGTCGGCACCATTCTCTCTACCAGCAGAGGTGATCTTCTCGGGATCTTTTAAAATTTTATGTGATAAGCAACCACTTTGGAGGATTCCTTTGAAATCCGCGGTTTACGTTAGATAACAGCCGTTGACTTTTCTTTTATGTTCCGTTGTAGTCTGGATTTTTTCAGCCTCCTTCCAACCGCTTGAGTTGCTTTTGTGCGTTGAAATCCCGGTCACAATACTTACACTTTTAAAATAAATGATACAATGAAATCTACAAAGGTTTATTGCTACTTTTGGATAAGCAAGATAGAAATGGCAGGAATCACAATTTTCTATGGGTCATTAAGGAACCCACACATTGTCCAGAAAGAGAAAGGAGATGATGATGCAGAGCCTAAACTCTTCTACAGGGGAAACACGTACATGCAATTTTTTTTTTTAGATAGAAACAATTCAAAAATTGATGAAAGTGTATTTGAATTGAAGTGAAACGACAATTCGCAGTCTATGTTGGGAAGCATAAGAAATGCCCTGTATTTGAAATGATTTTTTTTTCCCGAGGAAACTATCACTGGATTTTAGGAAAGCTTATCATATTTAATTAGGCGGTGGTATCTCCTTCACACCTTGTTACTTTCATAAGTGTTACTAACATCTGTTACCTGTTAGCTTCAGTATAACTTTACAATCAGTGCTGTTCAGAACTTGCTTTGTTTTTCATTTTAGATGGAAAGAAGTCATCAGCGTTTTACAACATTCTATAGCAGTCAGCACAGTGGTCGGAAACTCCACTGGCTTTATCACATGTCAAAGGTAAGGTTCTCATGAAGTTGCGTGGCAGACATGGCATGAACCTTGTGTATTGTTTATTGTATTGTGCATTCTTTCGGAAAACGGGGCTCAGTCGCCTAGCGGTGAAAGGAACCAACCTACATGTACCTACCTACCTACCTAGGGGCTTTTCAGGGTCAATGTACAACAATTTGTGGGGGACTTAGCCAGACTGCGTTGTGATGCAAATGGAAGCCGTACAGTTTACAATATTAACTGGATAACAAGTAGGCTTCACAGGGCACCCCAGAAAAGAATGAGTGAGAAACCACCCACATCCGGGGACTATATATACGTTCCCTACTCCTCTCGAACACTTCATGTGTGGCTTCTTTAACTTCCCACACAAGTGATGTGACATGCACCGTGGCCTACGGTTTATCGTACTTTTCCGATCCGAGAAGACTAGAAAGCGTAATTACCTCTTTGCAGATGCCATTACAAAGCCAGCACTTTCTCTTCTGTTATTTAAGCACCCTGAGTGTTTGTCCGGCCGGAGATTTGACTCCTTCAACCTCCCCGCACGGTAGTCTGATGATCAACCCAGCCAACCGGTTGGCGGAAAAACCGCTGGACTTATACAAGCAGGATTCCTTACTGATTACGTGGGAATTGATCGCATTGAAAGACTATTTGGTTTATGTTACAGCTTAGCATCTCCTCTTTTCATCCTTTTAGGGTGAACTCGTAACGAATTGTTTCAAGAATCGCTACACTCTTCAGGTGAGATTCTTTTCAGGGACTAATTCTTTCCGCGGTTGTCGTGTTTTTTTGTACCGTTTTTTTTAAAGAAAGTCACTGCTTACGAGCCAGAAGGCCCATCAGGCCGGCGCTTATCTCCGGTTTCCGTAGCATGAAGCGACTAGGAGTATTTCTACTCCCCCCTGGATGGGATGCTAGTACCCATTTATACACCTGGGTGGAGAGAGGCACCGTGAGAGTAAAGTGTCTTGCCCGAGAACACAACACAATGTCCCCGGCCAGGACCCGAACCCGGACCACTCGAACCGGAGTCGAGCACACTAACCATGAGGCCACTGCGCCCCAGAGACTTCTTGAAATGATCAAGTCTTGTTTCCCATTTGTGGCCCATTCCTTAACAGTGCATTGCGGAAAGGGCTTGAGAAATCATATAAATGATTATAAAGGGCGGACAGTTTTTCCAAGTTCGTTTTAAATGTAAGTGGCATGGGCTAATACCATCCTGAGATCCGTATTCTGACAGTACAGTCTGGGACAGGCAGTTTGTACTGCTTTTGCAGAGATCTAGAGTGTGATGACTTTTCATATATTTTTGGAATGAATTCGTTAGTTGACCCACCATTCTGGCTTTTACTTCCTGGCTCCCGAACTCGAGATTTTGGGGCAGTAATAACGACTTTGGAAAGTTCAATGCAGAGCATGTGTTTCTTCTGACCGTTATCACTGAGTGCATGTTTGGTCGGTTTGTACAGGCTTCCACTTATCAAATGGCAGTACTTCTGATGTTCAATAACTCGGACCATCTGACTTTGGAGCAAATTCAAGAACATACTCAACTTAAACCGGTTTGTGCATATTCAGCTGATTTTCTGTGATTCGCGTGTTTTTCCATCCTTCAGTATTTCGCGATGTGGACGATTCATAGTATTGTCTGTTATCCCAGAATGAAACATTTTTGTATGTAAAGTGAAAGGGTCTTACAGAGAGCCAGGAACTAAACTCATTTATGAATTCGTGAAATAGGAACTAGACGTAAATTATGGATCTTTTCGTTCACGTCTCTGACTACGTGTGCGTGGTCATCATTACGCAGTGTGTGTTACGCCCGCTTTTTTTTACTCTCAGATCTTCTGGAAAAAAATCTCCTTCCAGATAACCTTTCAGTTATTTTATTTGGTGTTATCTTGGTTGCAGGATATTCTTTCTCAAGTCCTAGGAATATTGTTAAAGTCGAAACTTCTTGTGAGTAAAACGTTTTGGATGATTTTTTTTTTTGACTGTGTAAACGTTAAGCAAGGAAAACTAATCTAAAGAACGTTGCAAGTAACAAGGTACGCAAAAGAATATCTTATTACTGCTTACAGTTTGCTGTTATTTTTTTTTCTTTAGGTTTGCGAAACATCTGAAGATGGCTCTAACTTAGATCGCCACTCATCCGTTAGTCTTTTTCTTGGATATAAAAAGTAAGCGTATAATCCTGCTTGTGTAAAGTGTCCCTTGTTTCGTCCAGACTTGCAAGATATGACATGGCTCCTCAATTTGATTAAGAGAACATTGTGTCGTGTTTAAAATATTAACTTCTTACAACTAGAGATTAATTTAGGGAAAGGGGTCTGGTGCAATGTTGCCATAGAAACTATTGTTTTTCGAGAGGAGTAGGAGTGGATATAAATATCCTCGAAAGCTTGTCGTTTAGAGGAAGACTGAGGCTACCAGGCCAAAGAACCGAACAGAGATTATCGACTGAATAAAATTCTAAAGCAGTGTCGCAAAGGGAATGTTGCGAGGCTCGTGACCAGCCATTCCACACGCCGGGGGATGATTTGGTTCAGGGAGACGAATTTTGCCTTTTTTATAAAACCTGTTGACTGAAACGAGAACTGCCCTTTTCGGCAGTTAAGACGTTGCGAATAAACGAGGCTAAAAATGGAAAACTTTGTTTGAATATTGCTTTGAATCTTGACGTTTGGTTAATTTACAGTAAAAAGCTAAGAGTTAATATCAACGTACCGATGAAAACAGAGCAGAGGCAGGAACAAGAACAAACTCACAAATATATTGAAGAGGACAGAAAACTGCTTATTCAGGTAGCAAGTACACACAGATATGTTGATACAATGTCAAAAGTTAATACAATTCGCCGGAAGGCTAATTGCTGATTACTTAGCACGTGTTACCTATCTTTTTTTCGTTTCTTCTGGAAAGAAACATGCAAAAATAAACGCGAAAAAAAAGGAAAGAAAAAGAATTTGGGCCACACGTGGCTACTAGGTGGATAGAAAAAGTAGAGATTTGAATAGGATTTACTTAGCAGAGGAGTTAGGAGAAAAGATAAGAGCGAGTGAGTAGTGCTACGTGGTGCTGCAGCAGAATAAACATCGATTGACAATTGTCTCTCTCTGCTCCAATTTGATGGTGACGCCCCATCCCAACTAAGGAAATGGTCGCAGCTCCGTGTGTGAACAACTTTATTCCCCATTTTGACGCTTTGGTGTTGCATAATTTTATTTCCATTGATGAGGGAGGCGAGATTCAGGTTGTCAGAAATTCAGCCCACAAACAAACTTCATGGTCGAGGGCTTGGATGGCAGAGAAGGGAGGCGCAATTGATACCCGCTCTTAAGCATGAATCACACATCTACTGGATAATCCACGATGATCTCGCATGCCCCTAACAGGACCTCATTTCTGTCCACAGAGGGGAATTAGTGTTTTCCTGTGGCAATTCCTTACACGAGTATAAAATTTGCCCGAAGTCAATGCCAGTCAAAAAGGTGAAGATGCTTTTTCTGGTAAAGAGACTACGCCATCTCTGCATCCCCATTATTTTGTATCCTATTTTCGGTGTACTTATGTTTGCTTTTGTTTTGTTTGTTGACAGGCAGCCATTGTTCGGATCATGAAAATGAGGAAAATGCTAAAACACCAGCCTCTGCTGGCGGAGGTGTTGTCACAGCTGTCCAGCAGATTCAAACCCAGAGTTCCTGTCATAAAGGTACGTGAGTATCTCTTATTTGGCAAAGCACTTTGCTGGTTCTCAGGGGTCTTAGGATAAAGGCCGTGGTGTATATGAGTCGTTCAGTCGCTTATTTCGGTTCCTCTCTTTTCTAAGACAAGGGTGTTAGTAGGAATTAAACCTGTCTTTATGTTATTATTATTATTATTTTTAAGAGAATTCGCTTTTGCATTTAAATGATCGTCACATACGCACATCTGTATCTCATTCAGTGCAAGGCACCTGGCGGGTGGCTAAAGGTCATAATGAACACAGGCTTCTGTATCCTAAGACAAGGACTGGATGTCCTTTTCAGGGCGCATACTCATGCCACAAAAAGTTAAATTGGGGCAGGGGTCATTTCCCGCAAAGGCCGATAGGTTAATAACATCACCCCTTTATACCAGCATTAGCAATTTTCCTTACTGATCAAGTCTCGTACAAGTTCGAGTGTTACTGACCATAAAGACGAGTACATGCTAGTTAAGTACGAGAGATGTACTTATCTATAACTACAATAGATGTGCTTAACAGTAAACATTACGGGTGGAATTTTTGAATAAATTTACAGACGTAGCATTCGCTATAGAGCTGCTTAAACTATTCCACTGCTTAAGGATGGTGCATACTAATTCAAAGGTATTTTTGCCCCGGTTTAAGATTATGCAGGAAATGTAGATCTTAACAAGTGTTATTAAAATCCAAAAAGAAAATTGGGGGTAACCACGCATTTTTCAAAGATAATTGATGAATATTATTTTTAAAAGGCTTTAAAATAGAAAGTAATGTATGGCGGTCTTTCTCAAATTGGAGCTTAATTATCTCTCAAAAATGCAAGGTTACCCCCTTTTTTTTTTGGATACCAAGAGTACTTACTAAGATCTACTTCCTCCGGAAAGTTTTAAACCGCGCAAAAATATCACTGTATTGGTAACCATCACCGATAGGAAACCCAAGTATCTCTAGATGCGCATAATGTATGGGCGATAACAGTAGTAGGCACCGTCCTTAAGGTGGCTTCATATAGTTTCCTGACCGCGCGCAACCCGGTTACTAGAAAGTGGGTGATGGCGCGAGCTTTAAAGCTCGCGTGACCGACGCGCGGCTCTACCATGCGGAAAGTAAACAAATATGGCTTCCCAACTTTGCAAACTGTTTTTTCGTCAAAATTATATGGACGTATCATCTTTTCGAAATGTTTAACTGTTCGTAAGAAGGCCAGAAATTCTTTGGAGTCCAACGGAAGGCCAAGTTAAAAAAAAAAAAATCACTTCCCAGTGTTGTGAACAACTTGTCTGATTCTAACAACCATCGATCGAGGGACACAGCCATCCTTGGAGGCGTGAGCGCTACGGAAAACTAGCAAAAATGGGGATTCCCATATTTGTAGACACTCCTCCAAACTTTGTCCCTCTTTGCGGAAAGCTCGAGGTTGAGGTCTCGACCAAATTCCATCGCACTTCTTCGCTCAGCGGCTCAGGTAGACATTACATCTCAAGCAGAGGTACGCGCGTGCACGTGGTTGGGAATTTCACGCATGCTCAAATGGCGATCTTGGCAAATTCCTATTCTGTGACGTATGTTGTGCGATGTAAAAAATGCGACATTTTCACGTGAAATATCTCCAGTTTTCTTCGGTGAAATATCTTCAAATTTTACAGAGCGGTAGTTACTGTTTACACCATCCGTCTGCCAATTCATCAAGATATTTTGTAAGATAATTTTTTTAGTGGAGCCAAAAAATGCAAATTCGTTAACTACCTCGAAACTACCTTTGTAACCCCTATTTTTTTGGCCTTCAGAAGATTCCTCAGGACAAATGTCATGTAATGTCAAAGTTTAGGAAATTTTCACCTAAGGAAATGGAAGAAAATCAAAATAAAAGCCGTATATACACTGTAAACAACCTATCTTTAGAGAATTATAATTCCAGGTAAAACCCAGTTAATTTAACAGTGATGGTAGAAAAGAATAGTTCTGTCTTTTAGAAGTCTATTTCGATAGACTTGAGAGAGAGACGAGAGTGTTGCTAGCTTTTCCCTTAAAATTAAATGACGGGGTTCACACGGTCCCGTCTAAGGAGACCTTGGGTTTTGTTAGCTTTCGATGTTATTCCCTCCACGTGCTCGTTTCTTTTGTGATCTTGAGATCAGTGGAAAGCGAGGTAATTTATGCGATCTATGGAATTAATTAACTTATCGCGGAGAGTGTATGAAACTTTCAGGTGTGCACGTTTTCTTGTCACTCTAAGCACGTAGCAGCACTTGCTTGGGTTAAATAGAGCATCATCCTGAGCTAGTCTGATCTATTTTATTGTAACATTTCGAGTCACTTTGATCGAGGGACTTTGTCAACTTTGATTACTTGGCAATCACTTAACTTCTACCCGTTGTTAATTACACTCTATTTCCATTATGTTGTTCGTTTCCTTTTCAGAAGTGTATTGATATCTTAATTGAAAAAGAATACCTTGAGCGAGTGGAGGGAGAGAAAGACACTTACGCTTACTTGGCGTGAGAATTGCAATTAGCCACCGACCACAATGCTTGTCTGCCTTACGGGACTCATTCAAGTCAGATGCTTCATCAAACGCCTAAAAAATACTGTTTACTTCTTTTACAAACATATCAGCCGACAATATGAGCGCGTGGCGAAGTGAAGTTTCTGCTCGTCAAAACTGGTTTCATAATTCTTGTGATTAAACAGACAGGCCGTGACTCATGAAGTGGTGAGATTCCGACATCCATCTTGTTTGGCACTTGGCAAGTCGACTGGCATTGCGCTTGGGTTGCTACTACAATGGACTCTTTCTTTTGCGCTGTCCGCTTGTAATATTTGTGTATTTTGCTAGTTTTTACGCACGGGAAGAGACATGTATTCTCGTGAATTTGTTAATTTCTAGGATTCTTGAAGAAGTAAATGTTGACCAATTGTATAAAAGGAGTAAGTCAGTCATTTTGTTGAACGGATAAGTGAGAAAAGCATTGATCCCCCGAACAGCATTTATCAAGCTTTCTCACTGAAGTAATATCTTGATTTCTGTCTGCTTCTGCCAATAATTCCGCTGATTGACGGTTAAACACTGGCTCTCCAATCATGTGATCATTATCGCCGCAGTTGACACAAAATTGTAGCGTTTTAGTTGAAGAGCTTACGCATTGTATTTGCGCACTTGTTATGATCTTTGTATATGCCTTAACGAGTCTGCCATCGATATTGTTGTAATGGGTTAAAGTAGGGGGCGGGACTTCGTTAATTTCCGAAACATTTGTTTCCTGTTAGAATTCATTAAATCGAGAGGGTTACGCTGCGATACTGTTTGCGCGTTTGACACCGAAGTAAATGCCTGGCGGTACCTATTTAATGAAGCAAACTTTCTATTTCCGGCAGTGGAGAAGATCCAATCTTCGAAAGACTGTTTCTCGTCCAAACATGAAGGGCTTGTTGTTAAACATTTGTCGCATTTCAGTTGACAAAACCGTGATCATTATTTGAGGGCTCAAGTAGAACAGAACGGTAGGCCTTGTAAGTGCCTATTCATCATCTTAAAGTCGTATTTTTCAAACCGGCTCCCATTGTTTGGCCTAAAAGTAATGCTACTTTGACAGAAATTCAGGAAGCTCATCTTAACAGTCATTGGCGCAGATTAAGTTCCGTTAAATGCGAACAAACCGTTGTCCAAGTTCCGTTAAATGCGAACAAACCGTTGTCCAATGATAAAGCAGTAAAAGCAGGAGAAGATGCAGTGATACGTTTTTCCCGGCATTATTCGGCACAAGTCGCCAATTTGAATCGAGTTTTCCATCGCCTCCCTTCCCCTTTTAGAGAGTCGTGTAAGTCACATAAATCACTGACACATTTTGCTTTGACTTAGTGTATCGACTTATTGATTTCTTGTGTGTGTTGCGCTCTGAGAAAGGACACGGCGTCTTCGAACATTAGTTGATTTTAGAGAAGAGAGTTGCAAAGTAGAAAAAGTGAAAATTAGTGTGGGTGGACCCCATAAAATGACTAAATTAATGATGCGTTAGGTTCAACTTCATCTAAGGACCAACAAGACCTACCGCTAGTGTCAGCATATCAGTGGCACAACTAGAACATAGTTAGTCCGCTGGGGAGACTCTCCACTATTAATAGGTCTCTGGACCGGTTTAATAAAGTTAATTTTCTGATCCGGTTTGTAAATAGTACCATCTACAATGAAAAGACGGCAGGATTACGTTAATAGCCGTCATCTCGAAGCTCTGGGGAATAAACTCATACAAATCCTTATATTTATTTCCCAGAGCCTCGAGATGATGCCTTTTGTTTAGGACTGAATTTCTAAGCTGCTTCGGGCTATTTCATGATGCATCTGATAGAGCTAAAATGTAAATAAAAATGTAAATGCTTTCTTTATAGTGGAAGTACACTTAGCTATCAAGCTAGTTTACAGGTACTCCACTGTTAACAAGGTGAAACTAACAATTGGCAAACTTAACAGAAACATATTAAGAACCCCAACTGGCAGGAGGCAACCAGTTGGCTATTTACAAAGCATGGTAGAGTTGACCGTAAACAAATCCAAACCAGAGGTTATAACGGGATTTGAACCCGGAGCAGCCGCATGCAAACCCAACGCCCTAACCACTGGACCACACTGCCTCCCTAGCTGCTCACTATATGTGGACACTGTTCAGTACAGTTCTCAGTTACCGGTTATAAGCATCGAATATGAAGGAAACCATATCGGAGAAACGGGATATTCACGGAGTGCTTCGACCTCTCTGACAAACATCTTGAATTGTCTTGGTTAGTCACGAATGCAACTCCACGACCCTTCCAAGGTTGTTCACAAAAACATCCTTCCTCAAACATTGTGAAAATCAGTGATTACATCTATCTACAGTTTTCACCCTTTTTTGTGAAATGCTGTCTTTTTGAGAAGCTGGTGCCATATGTCTGTGCTCCATTTATATGGAGCAGCTGCAGTTCGCTTCCTTTCATAACGTGACAAGAAGTTTATTTTTGCAAAGTTTCTTTTCCGTCGTGGAACGAGTTTATCACTCGGAAGTCCTTGATTGATAGTAGCATCTGCGGTAAAAAAACAGTAATGTGGAGTTTCACACGATAAAATCACGAATATTGTTTAAACATAGCCAAGCCCTCGTAGCAGTGAAAGCAAGGTAAGACAACAGTGAGCTTCGGGGCCGACGGTAGGGTCGAAGGAAAACTCAGTGATATTCGACAGATACGGATAACGCTTTGAAGAAACAACACTGATTTCATCCTGCAATCGTTTTTGTATCTTCAAAGCCTCCGATAATCCCTAGAAAAGAACGGGAAGTCACAACACGTTTGCAGGCGTTTAAATGATGTTTGTTCCTTATTGTTTGCTAATTGCATGCACGCAATAGAATTATTTAAGAACTCCCGGAAACAACTACTAAAGCATTGCTTACATTTACATAAAAGCGATAACAGCTCGTCTGCCGCACATTAAACAAATGCCCTACTCTGTTTTTCATTGTAATCTAAAGAAGTAGTGTGTGTGTGGGTGGGTGGTTTTACTTTCTAACTACTATACTTTTAATTCATTGGTATGGCCATCCTTCTTTGAAGAACCAACTGATTCGCGGGAAACTGCGCAATTAAAAAGACGGCAAGCAATTCGATTGGTCACTCGAGCACAACTGATGTGTCACAAGTGGCGCCATATACCATGTTATTGACATTTGTAGCTCAGTTGTACGACATTCAATGCACGCGGAAAGTTCACTCTCGTAAACTTAAACTCCTTCCTGAGGCATTTCCTTGACAAAGAATTTCCCGGACGCACAATGACTTTAGTTATAACTGCTTGGCATCGGAATGTTATCATGTTGGCTCTTGTTTACATGTGTTGCTTTGAAAGTAGTGCCCGCCAAAACGCTCCTGAACAAGGTGAAGAGGAGTCGAACGAAGCATCCACAGAAGAAACAACTCCAACTTTACCAAACAACAGAACAGCTGACCTTAGGGAACAGCAGCCCCTAGTGACGACACTGGAATTGGAACAGCCTCGCAAAACCTCAGGTAATTATCACGGATATAAAACAAATTATTAGCATGGTGATGTGACAATTGTGTTTGCCGTAGTTCTTTTCAGAGTTTTCATTCATGAATCGCGTTCTGACGTGTTTCTTGTGCCATGAATGACTTAAAAACCTCCTGGACTGAGTCAATTTTCTATTTGCAGGTATCCTTAACCTCGGATGTTCAGGAATACGTATTCGCAGATATGTGTCGAATGGCTTTTGTACAAGCAGGCGACCGATTCGGGACACGATCTGCGACGGAGATTGCCTGCCAATGGATCAACTTCCCTTTTTTCCAGAATTTTCCAAAATTATCAGCCGACATAAAAGAGAATGGCGTTGCGTCGCCGATGACCACAGAAGTAAAAAAGTGACCGTAATTTGCAACGATGGAACAAAAAGAAAGTATAGAGTATCTATTGTGCGGTCTTGCAAATGCAAGAGATATACACGCAAACAGAACCAAACGAAACCAAACAACAGAAAATAAAAAGAAGTGTCAAAAGATATGGCTCGGGACTACGATGGAGCCGGATCAACACAGCCAGCCAGTGTAATGTAAACGGTGTACACTAAAGGAAACCGTTTATAGATAACTTTTAAATTCATTAACCTGGTCTAAGTTGTGGACGGAAAGCGATTTGTCTTCGCGCTGGCATGTTCTTTCCGTTTCGCCAAATTGTAATTTGTATTAATTTCCCGTCGCGTTCTGTGAATAATATTTGCAGTTTACAATATTGCGATTCTGTGGGAATACCTTATGCAATGACAGTGTTTGGTCATTGAAGCTCAGGAATAATCGTAAAACGACACGTGTTCTCGTGGTGATCCATGTTGGTTGCTATTAATTAAACGGGAAATTACCAAAACATTCAAGACTCTGTTCATGGGCATTCAGGAATAATTGTTCAGTTATTAAAGTTCAATGTTTGTCATTACTTATTATCTACCTCAGTTATACCAAAGCACTACTATCAAACGTAGGAAATTATGTATTCAACAAGTAAAAAGAGTACGTGAATAAGCCGAGGTGTCGTTTTGGTCGACAAACAGTGTTTCGTTTTAAGCATGACGCTTTAGTACAGATCATGTAAATAATTTGTGTTTTATGAACGGAAAAGACATTGAAGAAAAAGCGAGCAAGATAGTTCTATCTTGTTTAAAATTGTTGTTATTTGTACAACGTTGTACATAGCTATAAGCTCTCTAAAATTCAGTCAGGACGCCAATATATGAATAAAGTTTATTAGAGAATAACAATGACTCTTTCATGAATTTCCATGGCATATTTATTCACAGTAATAATATCACCTTATTGTTCGCGCACAATACTCACGTTGGTTAAATAAATCTTCAAAATATTCAGTTTGATTGGTTGGCGGGAATAATGCCCGTTAACCTCTGAATGGCGGTTAACAATGGCTTGTCCTTGCTTGAGCGAGCTTTTAAGCCTTGGAAACAAAAGCTACTTATATTTTGCCAGCCTTTGTAAAGCCTGAGCAAGATATGCTGTCTTTGATCCATCGCTTTCAGTAGGACTACTTTTTTGTCGGCAGTTTCGGGTTCCGTTTTCAAGCGGGTTTCAATTGCATAAGAGTGGTTTTCTAGAGTTTGGAATATATGAAAAGTTTGGGTTTTTGATTAAGAAAGCTAGAAGGATAACACGCGTGGTCATGACCGCAAAGTGCGCTCAACGTGTGTTTAATGAGACGTTTCAGCTACAGCAACACGTGGCTGCGTGGGCGTGGATTGTCCCAAACAAAGCAGTACACCTGGTCCATCAGAACTGTCTAAATTCATCCAAATGTGCTCTACGCCCATTACTTGGCAATAATAGGAAAAAATTGGCACATTTACAAATACGCCCTGGGGTAACCATGGGGTAAATCATTGAACTGTAACTATTGTTTGAGAGTAAACAATAAAACTCCGTACCAATTAGTATTCAATGATTCACTGCAAGTAATTACGGTATGAAGTGGTTTCTCATAATTTTCCATTGATTAAATTTTTGTTTTCAATTGGTTCATAGCCGTGAACGGTTTGTGAGATAAAAAAAAAAAAGCACGGTAGTTGATTTCCTGTTTGTATTTTACCTTTTTTAGCTGTGCTATATTCATAAGCCTTTACTTGAAGGGCTTTTTTGTGAAGTAGCACAGCCTTAGTGTCACTGTGATAAATCCCCGCCATTGGTTGAAAATTTGTAAGCCAAAAATAAATGATGTCACAATTTGAAGACGTTATCGCAATTATTCACAATGTGTCAAAAAAATAATACTTCTTCGTTAAGTGGTTGCGATGTCGCAAGTCGCTTTGTGGTGTGGAGTGTTTCACTTACTACTAAGAATATCGCTTTTGATTAAAAACGCAGCGCACGGTCTCGGATTGACTTTTCAGACCCAAGCAACGAGAGATTATATCTGTGCTCATTCTCTCAGGAATCCAGCTTATGTTCCAACTGAGATGGGTTCTGTGTCGTTTCGTTAGTGTTTTCGCCATCAAAAATAGATAGTTGCGATAAAGACAGGCATGCTACATTGCGACGGTAAAATTTGCCGATTGCTGAAGCTTGTATTCAAACCTACACAAAGTGACTTCATTCAAACGTTACCGTTCTTGCGCCGTGAAAAAAAGAAAAGCTGTTGACCAGGCTGGCAAAAGAGAAGATTTAAGAACTCCCGAGTTGTTTTCTTCTATTTGGTGTTTTCTCTTATTTATGAATATTTTCTCACAGTAATGTCAAATTTACCCTGAACTTCTAATTTTTCGGGAGAAAAAGATATCAGGAATACAGGTGGGGAAGACTTGAGAGACTCCAAGCGCATTGGACATTCACGGTTTTAAAGGTTATGATACGTTTTGATAGCAGTTCAATCTGATTCATTCATGTTACATTATTTGCCAACTTCATATAAATAGTAAATTCCAACCCTAAGGGCGCGTTCGATTGACCGTATTCCGGAACAGGAATACATGGAATAGAAGTTAGAAATCCTTCGTTTTTAAGGAGATTATCAAACACTTGCTAAAATGCTATTTTAAACATACATTTATTATCCTTGTTGCTTTAAAAGCGCCAGACATACCATTTTAAATCATCACTCCACGTATTCTTATTCCGGAATAGGGTCAATCGAACGCACCCTAAATGTACACGGCATCCAAAACTGCAGTAAATGTAATTCTTTTCTCTGACAAAACACCGGCAAACACATTGACGAAAGGTGAATCACTATTGTTTACTGTTTTCTCGTTGTCTCCTTTTTGAAGTGCTAATGGTATTGATTTTAGAGGGGAATAAAATCAAAACCAAGAGAACCATTCATTTGAGCCATAGTTAACTTAATATACACGCTTTTAGCAGCCTGAGTAAACCGACAATACAGCAACTCTTCGTCTTTATTTTTATTCCCATACAGCGAAAATTATTGTACCATTTGCTGCGAATGCACAGTTAGGCCATCCCCTATTTTTAGCGTCGAATGCGTTTCCCTGATATTGGGTTGGTCGGTCGGATTGAAAGAAAAAAAAAACTAATTAAAAAACACAAGTAGTCTCGGAATCGGAGGCCTTCTACACCAGCATCATTGCTGCCTGAAAACGACAAGACGTGAACCCAAAATCAATATGGCGGAAAAGTTGGTTGATGTTATTGTAAAATCAAGATAGCATGGGAAAAAAGATCAACCACGGAAATTCCTATGCGACAAAAAAATGGTTTTTTTAATGCCAAAAAATTGGGTCGGTCGGACGACGCTAAAAGGAGAAAAAAAAGAGCCGCAAGCATCAATAAAGCAGTCATGACTAGGTCTCAAAATCATTCTTCTCTTTCTGTGTAAATAGAGTGCCCCAAATGCAACTCTTTATATAAAATCAAAACAATCTCCGCTACTTAACCAAGTCAAATATTGTTCATCAAGTTCAGACGGGACACTTACTTTGCTTGCGTCATCGCTCATCATTTTCTAACATTGAGATTGGAAGTCGCTATGTTCAAGTGGACAGAAAAGTATCTACTTGTATGTGTCTTCATTGACACGCAAAGTAGTAGAAAGGTTCACTGAGCATTCAAAGTCTGAATGAATCAAATGATCAATGTAAAAAATTGTTTTTCTTAAGAGATACAGTCGACTCCCGACAGCTTGAACTAAAGTAACCAACGAGGGAAGTAGAGAAGGCGCGAGCTACCTAGAGTTTGAAAAAAATGGCCTCAGGCAATTTGGGCTTCTTGATGTTGTGGAATGTGGCTCTGAGAGCGTTGTAACATGCTGTTTAACGTTGCGCAACTACTTATGTTCTGAACGTTTGTCCTTAGACCTCACTTTCAATGTTGCGCCTGGAAAAGCGACCCATTGCGCCTGGACGTTGCCCTGGATAAGCAATACATTCGGTTATCACAACAGTGACATGTTTGCTGGCGCTCCTTTATGACTGTTTTGTATCTGCAGTTATCTAAGTTTCGTCAGTTGGATGCAATCTGACCGTTTTGGCCGAAAAGAAATGGTCAGTTGTGGTAATGACGTCCTTAGCAACAGCTGTTGCGTCCTCCATTACCCCGTTGACTAAATATCAACTTTTGGAGGCATGTTGTTGCCTACTTGATGAAGGAGTTCTATCTAGAAGATTGTCAGGAGAGGAAGTCACGAAGTCTGCGAAGAAGGAATTACACGTTGAGGATTGAAGACTGACCGTGGAACTGAGATTGGGGAACAAATGGCGGCAATGCAGGATATGTTTTAGCAGGATATCAAAGTGTTGAACACTGGCGACCGTTTTAAAGAAAATACAGATATTCTCTGTGGTTCTACTTTTTGACACATGTTTTGGATTAAGAAATTTCAGACCCTATCATTGATCACTAAATTATCCCAGGCAATTTTCTGATTTGTCAAGCAAGCACCTTCCGACAAAGCGGAATTTTCCTTTTTACAAAGAAAAACTACCTTTTGGTACTCTTCTATAAAATGTACATAACTGGCGTTTAGTCTAATGTTTAACCGCGCACCGGTGCTCAGTTGGTTGAGCACCGGGCTGTCACGCGGGAGATCGTGAGTTCAACTCCGGCCGGACCAACACTCAGGGTCTTTAAAATAACTGAGGAGAAAGTGCTGCCTTTTTAATTACATCTACAAATGGTTAGACTCTCTAGTCTTCTCGGATAAGGACGGTAAGCCGGAGGTCCCGTCTCACAACCCTTCATTGTTCATAATTCTGTGGGACGTAAGAGAACGCGCACACTTGTCGCAAAGAGCAGGGCATGTAGTTCCCGGTGTTGTGGTCTGTCTTTTGTGGTGCACGTGTATCATGGTTGGGAGGGTAAATGCTCGAAGATATTAGCTACACCAAGCTACTCTAAAAATCCGAGGGTAAATAAATATGTATGATGATATGTATGATGATATGATATAAATAGGGTCAGTTCGTTGTTCCTTCGGTACAGGATCCTCAGGTTTGACAAAAATGGGTCCATAAGATTCTCTTGAGCTCTTGGATGCATGGGATGTCGGCAGAACCACAAACCGAGTTCTCATCTCATAAAAAGTACTGAGTCAACTGATCTCGAAAGATTTTCGGAGAAAAGTTATTGGGTAACTAATTACTCTTAAGGTTCCTCGGTGACATATTGTCACTTCGTAACTTTAGAAGCACTCGAAGATGGAAGATGCTCAGCCCTCGTTACCAAAGATCTTCTTACTGTCGTTTTGATGCAAACAGGATAGTGAGAATCAAAAGATATTTGTCGGTATGCGTGGATTTAAGGGGAACACTTGCCTCTAAATTTCCCCGCTCCTTTCAATAACGCCCGTATCAAGAAAACATGGATGTCTATCATTTAAATGTTCAATGTTGAATTCCATAGACGGCTCAACTGAGTTTCAACCTATTTACCTATTACGTGATCATGTTTATACTACTAGACTACTTAAAACGTCTAATGTGTGATTTTGACAATGGAAAAGTGCTTTTAATGACGGATGAAGATTCTTTCTGTATGAGATTCGGTAATACTGTGCACTTTCATGAAGATAGGACAAGAGGTCGACCGAAGTCGAAGGCAACCCGAGGCTCCTTTTTCATTTATTATCTACCGTACCTTACGGCAGGGGTGGATGCTACGCTAATCTCGTCGCATGGACAACTTGTCACCAGCAATACCGGTGCTCATTTTACCCACAACGAATGGATGGAAAACTGAATGAACTTTAGGGCGCATGATTCGGAGCTCTGAGATGCAGTCCGCGAGCGATATCCACTAAACTACGCGCGCTCCATTTCATAAAGACAACAGGAAAAATCTACCGGATTATTTTGATACTTTCATTTTTTTATAAGACACTAACAAGATTCTAACAAGATTTTGGGGCTAAGGATGAATGTTCTTATTTTTTTCGACTTAAGCCTGTAAACGTTCTTAACATGTTCTTAAAGTTGTGTGGTACACTAAGTTCGACAACAAACTGAGGTGTTGTTCAGTTCATCATGTAATCGCATGGGGCCCAGTAAAATTAAGGATAAATATCACGTGTGTTTTCGGAAGTTGCAGAAACTGCCCGAGTCCCGCAGCGACAAGGGGAATTTCTGCAACTTCTGAAAATACAAGTGATATTCAAAGTGACGCTGCAGTGACTGAAGTTGTACTCAGGGTGGGTGGTCGTTCTGCCACAGAAGGTCTTCTTGTTCAGTCGTCAAACTTGTGGATCGATTCGGTCGCTTCCTCTTTCCTTGTTCTCTTCAAGAACGTTTCTTGGCTTTCAGGAACTCTCTGTCTCAGATAATAGATTTCGGATATGACTTTGACTTTTAGTACCACTTCATTGCTTAGGGAACAGTCTGACCTATACTCACTTTGCACTTTGCCCCCAAAAAGTCGTAGATCTATCAATGTTCGAAAGTCATCTATACCTGCATCGATGAGAAACCGGACGAAATAGCCTCGTAATTTAAAGAAATGTAATTAAGAAAATTATCCTTTCTGGCTGTTAGTGATGGTATTTGTCAGCGTTTTTCATTTTCATTGTGTTATCGACCTGTTTTTTTCACTGGTGTTAAAAAACGTCTGACGGTGAAAACGGTTGCCAAATGACCTGCGATGGGACGTCCACCGAGACTAAAAGGGATAAAACGACTGAAACTTCGAGATTCCTTTAATTTTTGGAACGAAAGAAAGGAGGCGCTCCGGCAGAATACATGGGATCACCAACCACGAATTTGCAGAGATGCCTCTCCATCCAAACTTCTTGGAGGGCAAAGGTCATCCACATCAACACATGTATCAACAAGTGAACACGATCATCTTAGATTGATACGGTAAGAAACTGGAATACCGAGGCAAGGTAACGTTTTCGAATGCCATAATATACGTCGTCTTTCCGGAATTGAGTTATATCCTTCCCAATGCAATAATTTCTAACCATTTTAAACTTATATAACATTTTTTTTTGTCTTACCAAGTTTAGCTCGCGTAGAGTCCATACAAGATAGTAAATACCAAGGGGCTTTTAAAAAAGTGTTTTCTCCTTGTAAGGGTAAAGGCAGCTATTCCTTCAATCAATACCAGTTGAAAGTAGTGAGAAAAAGGCCTGCAGCAATAATACCTCTGTCGCCTCTATCTAGATCTGCCAGGAAAAAACCGGCTGTCAATTGGAGGTTTGGCCAAGCGATGTGTTGCAAACTCTTGCAACGTCGAGCTGAGGATGTAGATACCAATACAATGTAATACAATATACAATACATACTTAACTGATAAATCCCATAAGGACTTTTCAGGGCCAATGAAACAATTATTGAAACTGCAACAACTGTTAATAATCCCAACTGGCCGGTAGCAAGCCAGTTGGCTATTAACAAGTGCAGCCGAGAAGTTGAACCAGGGATTATCTTGAACCCGGGAACTCCGGGTCTCAAGGCAAGCGTCCTAAGCACTGGGCCGGACTGCCTCCTGACGAGGTAGGAGCCATTACAAGGCTCATTCAAATCTCAGCAACCAATCCATTACACCAACTATAGTCAGGAAAAGTGCTCCAGCAACTGAACAACTTGAATGTAGAAATGTGACCACTTGTAAACTTATTGTGATCATAACACTGAATAGTGCCGTTAA
This sequence comes from Montipora capitata, assembly GCA_949126865.1. Taxonomy (NCBI): domain Eukaryota; kingdom Metazoa; phylum Cnidaria; class Anthozoa; order Scleractinia; family Acroporidae; genus Montipora; species Montipora capitata. The sequence goes on along the minus strand of OX421451.1, from coordinate 22,095,111 downwards.
CAAAAATTGCATAATTTCTAATATTGTTTAACAAATATCTGACGTTCATAGAAAGTCAATAATAACATCTTTTAGCAAGAGATTGCATCTTTCTGGCTCAGTATTTCAAAAATTCTTTGATTTATCCTGTTATCGTTCCCCTCAGGTAATGCATTGAATGGACCATGCATTATTATGATAGATCTTATGCAAACTTGACATGCAGCAACGGCAAATGGATATATCTACAAAACAGTTAATGGAGCTTATATGCGTAGAATTACTTAGTATGTGTTAGGATAAAACATTTATGATATCAGGTTATGCTAAGAAGGCAAAAGCCCATGTAATTTCCATCTGTGGCTGCATGTGCCTGTCTGATCATTGTGACCACAAAAGATGTTAAAATTTTTTGATTTCCCCTCCCACGTTTCCTCTAGTTCCACAAGGTGTATTGGCCAATATCAAAAACACCATAATACTCTTTGTTTGTCTCTCCAACATTTTGCATAAGCATTGTTTCCAGTTTCTCTTGGGACCACTATAAGTCCCAAAAGAAAATAAAAACAGTGCTTATGCAAAATCTTGGAGGGACAAACAAAGAGTATTATGGTATTTTTAATACTGGCTAATTGTCCGTAACTTTGTGTTGAATAATCTGGCTCATCTGCCTGGACGTCGCATCTGGCTCTGATTGCCAAGTGCAAGACATCTCGATTTAGAAAAACAGTATTGAACATGATACCAGTGGTGACACAGGTTCTCTTTTTACACTGACCTCTACTTGACATTCTTCGAACATATCGGCTACTGAAATTTCTGGCTCGCTCTCGCCTACCTCCATGACCTCCAATGCAAATTCGCTAGCGCTCGAATGTCCATGAGAATAACGAATGCCCGAAGACAGAGATTTATAATAGATTGTGTTATTGATTGTGTGTTGATCTCAGAGTCACTTAGGTTAATACAAGCGGTTTCACGCTATTCCAACTTAGAGCAAAAACATTCTGGAGCCAACCCCGTGAAAAGACTTACTGAACTAATGTAGCTCTTTGTATTTGCTGCTGGTAAGATTGATTTCTCCATCCCAGACGCTAAAAAAAGTGACCAGCATCGGCGTCATAGTTAGAATAAACCAAAACACTGGCTGCTCTATTTTGTAATTTCTGTACCTTACTCTGCAAAGTTATCCCACTGTATCCCCAGGCAACACGGATGATTGCAATAGTTAAAATGTGGCTGAATTAGAGCTTGATATATTAGATGCAAGGTTGCTTGTGAAACAAAGTGCCATATGCGTTTTATCGCCCCAATGCCAGAAGCGACTTTCTTTGTCAGTTTATCGATGTCACTGCTCAAATCAAGTTTGTTGTCGATGGTCACTCCAAGTGATTTTGTGGTAGTAACCTGGATAATTTCAATTTGGACATTATTACTAGCAATTTCCGGGGACTCTGTCTGAGTACTCAGCCTCTGGCTCGATCCAATAAGCATGAACTCGGTTTTTGTTTGTTCTCAGCCAACTGTGAACATTTTCTAAATCTTGATGCAGATGGAACTGAGTATTGTCTACATTAGACCTGCGCGTATGTTAGATGGGTGTCATCAGCTTACATCTAGGGGTCACAATTGAGTAAACAGTTCGGACGATCGTTAATATAGCCTGGAGTAAAAATAGTAGTGGCCTTAAAGTCGTCTCCTGGGGAACGGCACAACTTAGCAGACAACTGTTAGAAAGCAACCCGTTGATTGAGCAAATTTGTGTACGATTTTCGAAATATAACCTCAGTAACCCATTGGTAATCATTTCCATATATGCCTTAATGTCTTAATTTTGACAAGAGAATCTCGTGATCTACTTTGTCGAAAGCTAAGAAAACAACAGCGTTTATCTTGCCATGATCGATATTATATGCCCAAGTGTCTGTGGCCTCAAGAAGAACCATGGCAGTCGAGTGAATAGCACAAAAACCCGTTTGATATTTGCAGTTGGATTTGTTCTCTTCTATCTTTCCAACACTTTGGCAAAAATTAAAAATTACAGAAATTGGACGATAATTGTTTAGCTCGATCGCCTTGTTTGAAAAGTCGAGTTACTCTTGTGCAGCTCCAATCATCTGGAAGTATACCTTGAATTGCTGATTGATTAAAAATGTCGCAAATAGGTTTGCAAATGAGATCTGTGCATTCTAAGTTATTCATAACCCTACCAGATGTCATATCAAGGCTAGTTGCCTTTGACTTATTTAATTTATTTAAAAGTGAAAAAACTGTCTGTTGTTGTTGGACAGAGTGGAAACCGTTCATCTCTACTAGAGGTAAGTATCAGGATTTGAGGAGTTAACTTTCTGGGAAGGTTTTGGACGAATAGTAGCAAAGTGATTATTAAACTCACTTTCAGAGGCGTTACCGGTTTTTTTTCCAGATTTACGCGAAGGAAGTTAATTGATAGTCTGCCATGTCTTTCTAGAATCGCCATGCAATGCATTCATTTGTCGGGAATACCTCCCAATAATGGAATGTTGCCCCACTAAAATCGCAAGTCATACACGAAATAAATTTTTGCAGGTTTTGTAATCCCTCGCTGCTCTCGTTGCGACAAAATGACAGATAAATCACAATCAAAATCACTGACCGCATGACACTCATATGTCAATCAACAATACTTAAACCCAGTCTCCGACACATTGAAATTATGCTTGGCTGACCTGATTTTGCTGCTCTTTCAGCTGTTTTTTGTATCGCATCCAGTCATTACGATCATTCGATTTAATGGATTTCATTTTGAGAATATTCCGATCACGCTTTTGTTCCTTAAGATCGGCAGTAATCCATGGGCAACTTCGCGAACGAACACGCATTGTTCTCAATGGGTAGTTCTTAACAATAGATAGAAACAGGAACCCATCAGTAGGAGCATTCTCATCCCCTTTTAGCGGAGCTTCGCGCGCGCGGAGCACCATAGTTAAGAGAATATGCTAACCTATCGATGCGGAAATCGATGCGAGAAATTTTGTTTTTATAGCCAGGACGTCATCGAACCCTCCGTGTATGTCAATGTGACCAGTATCATGCTAGTTTACAGCATACATCTTTGATATTGGACATCCATGTTTTGATCAATTGACACCTGTCAAAACATGGCATCCGCTGAACAGTATCACGTGACCATATCGCGGGCTCAAGCTTAAAGCTCACCGAGGTCAGCTGTTTTTTCTTAAGTTGACCGCTGACCAGGTACTAGTTTTCGATTGGATTGCAGGCTCAACCCAGGTTCACCTAAACGAGGCTTCATTTTTCGCGCGCTTTCTTTGGCTCGACGCAGCTACACGGCCATACTACATCAGCTATAGTTCTTACACAGTCAACGTTTTTCGTGTTCAGGTGGAAAACGGTTTGGAAATAGAGGATATTACATGGCCGCGCGGGGATACGAATTTTATCTTCGAGTGCTGAAAGTATCTCTCACTCGTTCGCTTCGCTCACTCGTGAGAGATACTTTCAGCACGAGAAGATAAAATTCGTATCCCCAAGCGGCCATGTAATGTTCTGTTTATTATATAGATATTGATGAAATGACTAGATTTAAAACAACTTGTTTTATTCATTTTCGAAATGATGAAAAATTGTTCACCAACCACTAAAACACGCATGTTGTGTAACATGAAACAAGATATGAAAGTTATGAAAAACAAATCATGATAATGAAAATTTGCAATAAAAGTGTTAATGTAGTAGAGAAGAATTATATTAAAGCACAAAAGTATCGTACAATGAAGAGGAAGCTCGCGTTTTATTGGCTAATCGTGTTCGTTACCATGACGACAGATATATCCTCACATGTGAAAGATAAGAATGATACGTTCACTGCGCGCGGTGAAGATATGATTTTTTAGTAATAGGAGAAATCCTGGTATTTCATCAATATCTATATAATAAAATGTTTTCTTTCTGCATTGTTTCCCTGGTTTCAATCAAGTTCGTATCAGGGAGTCTATTAGACGAGTACTTCTTCGGGCCTTAATGATCAACACGGCTCACAGAAGGAAGTATAAAGTGTATGCACCGCTTGCTCTATGGCATGTAGACGGCAATCATAAACTTATAAGGTACGGGTAAGTTGCAAAGGCGCTTACCTTGAAATCCGAAGACCCGGGTTCAAGACCCACTCTGACCACTCGTTGAATTTGTTCCTGGTAGTCCCTGGTTCAACTTCCCAGCTGTACTTGTAAAAAGCCAACTGGTTTGCCTCCGGCCAGTTGGGATTCTTAACAGTTGTTGTTGTTATTCTGTTCCGTCGTTTCATTGTGTTTCATTGGCCCTGAGAAGCCCCTATGGGGAGCGGTCAATTAAGTAGGTACTGTATTGTGTTGTATTGTATTATATTGTAAAAAAGCGTTACCAAAAGATTTCGCTGTTAAACACCCCCCCCCCCCCCCCTTCCCCCCGCAGAAAGAAAGTTCTCATTGGAAATTTTCTTCACGGGGATTGTATGCTATTTTGATACACGTCATTGCAGAATGGCTCCTTTCTATTTTGTTGGGTACTTTTCAGATGGATGGATTGTATGTAATTTAAAGCCTCTAAGCTTAGAGTCCTTTAACTCTGCAATAAAATGGCAGTCTGGGTTTACTCGTCTCATAGACTCTCTGATACGAACTTGCTGGACCCTAACACCAATACTTAAAAGAGCACCTGTCATTCGACGATAACCGTACAAGGGAAAACTTCGCAAAATTCACTCAACAGCACGGTACAGGGATTCATCATCAGTGACTGTGAAGAACTGTCTCGCAGAAATACCAAACTCTTGCAGTCGCCTCTCTGTTGTCCGCACGCTGAGTCCACGAATTTGTGCTATGTCTGTAACAGAGAAACCTCTTTCCAACAAGGACTCTAGCTGCTCTCTTGATACGTCAAATGTGGGTCGTCCGCGACTTCCATGGGATGCCTGCTCAGTTCTGTAGGAGTCAGGGCGTTCATTCTGCCCATTAAACATCTGCAGTAGATCCTTAGCGTCTCGGACGAAATTGACGAGCTGATCACTGACCGAATCGTTAGCTCCCACATAACGGAGTGGACAATTATACAGCCAGTCAATACGATATAAAACGTTATCAACATGGTCTGATCGACCGTTACAATTTTCAAGCTCTCTTATAAGCTCTGATAAGGTTACATGATGCCTGGAGGACCAGAAACAGAACAGAATGAAACCAGAAACGTACGAAACCAGAAACTAGAACAGAAAGGAAAGGAGAGCGCCGGAAAGAGAACGACAACGACAAAACAGAATACCATTAATAACTCATACTTAATAGTGGAAGAAGTTACTCAACAAATTCTTTCCTTGGGCACTAAACCGTTTGTTCTTTTTACGGATGCGCTATTTGAAGTGGATGTGTATTTTTAAAAGGTGGTTTAATCGGTTCTACCTTTGTTCAGGAATGAACATCGAATTTTTATTGTCAACTGGAATTAAATAACAATCATCTGTACTCTTTTGGACATAAAGAAAAAGTTGATTTGTTTGTTTGTTTAGCTCTAAAATGCGAGCGAACAAGTGCTTTTTAATCCGTTTGCCCACTTGGTTTTCGATGTGCCTCGACATTGACAAGAAAATTTTGCCCTTATGTTATAAACACGTAATCGCAATGAGTTCTCGTAAAATTAGGAGGAAATTTCACTAGCTTGTGTTTTCAAATATTAGTGTAAAGCACCTATACGTTATTTAAGTGTTGGAGCTTGTTTGAAGTTCGTCCTTTCTTGGTTGCATTGCCGTAATTTGACGATTCTTCTTCCAAGCCAAGCTGGCGTGTTTCAATGAAATACATCAAAATGTGAATGAAAGTGGAAGGAAGTACATCAGTGAAACTCATTTTTTGACCTTGAACTGACGAAGTTTCCAGATGGTTTCTAATTTTAGCGTGATTCCTGTTCGCTGGCTATTGACAGTTGACTCTGAAATAGCCTTTTTTCTCAGTTTCCATTCGCTCGCTGAGCTGAGGGTGTGCTTGTTTTCTTTTAAAACTCATGCGGTTCAAGAAAAATTCATTGCCAAACTGGTAAATTCCAAAGTAAATTTCACTCGAAAAACCGATTCATGCGATATCGGTTTTTAGCGTAAAATGTACCGTGGAATTCACTAGTTAGGCAATGAATTTTTCTATCGAAGAAAGCAAAGAAAATGGTTTAATTATTGAAGCAGCAACCGGAAACATCAAAACGCGGACAACTTTCACTAACCCAACAGGCAGTAAGAATAAATAACCAGGGAGCTCCGCTTTAAGGCTTGGCTAAATCTATATATTCCCTTTTGGATCGGGCGTTTTGACAGACCTAGTTATTTTAGAAACGAACATTTTCATTTCAAGCACATGGAAATTTCATTCCAACTTTGAGATACGATGTCATTTCGGAAAGATTTATTCCATTAAAATTTAGAAAGTTCCTATAAGTGATAGTATTGTTACCGCTAGTCGTCTTTTAAGCATAATTCTCTATACGCAAAAACCATGCTATCATCACTGATGCTGATATCACAGACTCCCAAGCACGAAACGTTTTTTGGACAATTGGTAAAGGTTATGCGCCGATCAATTCGAAAATTCAACATCCCCCCCCCCGGGCAAAGACCGGGCATTTGAACTTTTGAAGATCGGATCACTCAAATTCCCGCCCCCTCGGGCCAAAATGGTGTTCAAAT
>OX421451.1:22053426-22058426 GCA_949126865.1 Montipora capitata | reverse complement strand
CAGCCTCATCGCTGCTTGTTGTGTTCTGACCACCACCACCTGAGGTTGCATCCTCTGTCGGAGTGGTATTAGGCTGTGTTTCTTCAACTAAGGACTTGTCGGGCTCCTCTGTAACATCGTCTGGCGCAGTCTGCCCATTTGGGGGGGTCACAAGGGTGAATGTACACTCATCCTCGCTACCGGTGCCATCTGATAATTCTTCAGCCTGTGGTAAAGGTGTCTGTTCAGCAGTGCTCCCCTGGTGCTTGCGGACTCTTCTTGTTGTCTTACGGTTAGGTTTGCTTGGGATTTCAATAGGTAGATAATTGCATGGCAACAGCAAGTTCCTATGTAGGGTTCTGTTTGCACCGGGGCCAGTCTCAGGCTTCACTTCATACACCGGACTATCGTCCCCTTTGCGGCTGACAACAATGTGAACTTGATCTTCCCAATGTGAACGCAGCTTGCCAGGCCCTTCTTGTTGACTAAGATTGCGTACAAGAACCCTGTCACCTGGTAGCAATACCGTACTGCGCACAAAGCGGTCGTGACGTTGTTTGGCTCGCATTCCTGCTTCACTGGATTTCTTGCCCGCCAGCTCGTATGCTTCAGTCATGGCTTTTCTCCACTTTTCGACATATTGTGAATGGTCGTCATGGTTGGTTTGACCTTCAATTCCAAACATTAAGTCTATCGGCAAACGGGGGTGACTACCAAAGAGAAGAAAGAATGGCGAAAAGCCTGTTGATTCATGTCTTGTGCAGTTATATGCATGTACTACATGGTTCAAGTGTTTTGCCCAACATGATTTTTGGGTCTCTGGTAAGGTTCGAAGCATGCCCAAGAGTGTTCGGTTAAATCGCTCTACTTGACCGTTTCCTTGGGGATGATAAGGGGTAGTGCGAGAATGTTCCACACCACACAGTTTTTCAAGCTCTCGATGGAGGCGATTTTCAAATTCTCCCCCTTGATCATGATGGATTCTCAGCGGAAAACCAAACCTGAGGATAAAATCATGGTACAGCTTTTGGGCAACTGTCTTAGCTGACTTGTTTCTTGTGGCGTAGGCCTGGGCATAGCGTGTAAAGTGGTCCATCACAACTAAGATATACTCGTACCCTCCACTGCTCTTTTCCAAATGAAGAAAATCAATGCTGATAAGTTCAAAAGGCGAGGTGGTCACAATAGGTTTCAATGGAGCTCTGGTCTTTAGCGTGGGCGTCTTTTGTTTAACGCACTGACAGACATGTCCAATGTGATGCTCGATGTCTCTCTGCATGTGAGGCCAGTAGAAGCGCTCTCTAGCTAGACCTAGTGTGCGGTCTACCCCAAGGTGGCCCATGTTCTCGTGAAGTTCTTTGAGGATGATTGGACGAAGCTGTTTGGGTACAATAATTTGGGACCTAGTTCCTTTACGACGTCTAAGTATGCCATCCTTGTCAACAGAAAGGTTATCCCATTCATGAAGAAGAAGTTGTGTCTCATGTAACTCTCGTTTTCGCTCTCTTGCTGATGGTCGCAGGCCACGCTGAAGTAAATCACTCACGCGGCGAACAATCTGGTCAGAGGTTTGTGCATGTTTCAGATCTACATTTGATACTATAGGTTCCACAGTGCCGACAGGATCCGCCGGAAGGACAGTGTGATCTCCTGTGAGGGCTGACACCCAGTTCACTTGACCTTGGTCTTGAAATTTTGCTGAACAAGCAACAGTTTGAAGAACATCCTGTGGTATTATTTCCGTGTAAGTGATGTCATTGAATGGTATTCGGGATAAAGTATCAGCATCAATGTTCGCTTTTCCTGGGCGGTAGTGGATAGTAAAATTGAAATCAGCTAACTCCCCAATCCAACGCAGACCGGTGGCATTCAGTTTTGCAGAGGATAACACGTACGTGAGTGGGTTGTTATCAGTGTACACTTTAAAACTTGATGCGTAATAGAGATAGTCTCGAAATTGATCGCAGATCGCCCACTTAAGAGCCAAAAACTCTAACTTCCCAGAATGCAGGTGATAATTCTTTTCCGCTGGTGACAAACTGCGAGACCCATATGCAACAACGCGGAGAATGTCATTCTGATGTTGATACAACACAGCGCCTAACCCATCCTTGGATGCATCGGTATGAAGAACGAATGGTTTCTCAAAGTCTGGGTAGGCCATTACCGGGGCATTTGTGATAGAGTCAATTAGAATATTCAAGGCAGATTGATGACTATCAGTCCACTCTACAGGATGTTTTGCAGGTAATTGACTGTTGTGGCTCTTCCTGGATTTATCTCGCTGAACGTCCTTCAGAGGTTGGCTAGGTGTCTTCACCAGATCATAAATAGGCTTAGCAATTCGGGAAAAGTCCTTAACATATCTGCGATAGTAGTTGAGAAACCCCATCAGTTTGCGCACTTCGTTTACGGTCTTTGGAGGGGAGTCTCTCAGGGCGAGGACCGGCTTGATACTAGATGGGTCAAGTCTGTAACCTTCCTCCGACACAACACGTCCAAGAAATGTCACCTTTCTTTCAAACAGTTTATACTTCCTAGGTTTTAATTTGACGCCGTGTTCTCTCAACCGTCGAAGGACCTTACGCATGTTTTTAATGTGTTTTTCAAACGTAGTACTGAAGATGATAATGTCGTCTAGGTACGGTATACAAACAGTGTCTCTCAGTTCCCCCAGACAGTTTTCCATGAAACGCTGGAAGGCTCCGGGTGCTTGAGATAAACCAAATGGGATTCGAACCCACTCGTAAAGACCCCATGGGGTAATGAACGCTGTCAAAGGCTGGCTGTTTGGACTCATGAACCCTTGGTGGTAAGCTTTTCCCTGATCGAGGACCGAAAACCATGAGTTGCCACCAAGGTTGTCAAGCGTTTCTTGTATTCGGGGTATCGGATGACGGTCGGGTCGGGTCTTCTTGTTAAGTGCTCTGAAATCCACACACAGCCGTAAGCTTTGATCCCTTTTCCTTACACAAACAACTGGGGAGCTATATGAGGATGATGATTTCTTGATAAAATTCCTGTTCAACAAATCTTCAATGTAAGCCTTAACCTCTCCATAGAGCGGTTTAGGAACTGCTACATAGTTCTTCTGTACAGGTGCCTGGTCCTCCAAATCCAGGTCAAGTTGAAGATCAGGGACACAGCCAATGTCATTATCATCCTTAGCAAAGGAATCAGCTTCTTCAGTAAGTAACTTTAAAGCCGTTTCTTTCTGAGCAGGGGTCAGACCTTCCAGGTCTATGTCCCTGATCTGCGGGGGAATCTCCGTTGGTATCCCTACCGGCTCCTCAATCAGTGTCTCGTCTGGCTCATTAGTCCCTGACACTTGTCCTCCCTTCGGTTGGGCATTACTGGCAGGCTCTTTCACCTTTACTTCAACTGGTGTCACAGACTGTACCAGCTGTAGTCGCCCAAGTAAGGTCCGCCCCGGGAGTACTATTGCATGGTTGGTGTTATTGGTGATTTCAATGTCCACTTGACTGGATTTTCCTTTCTTTACAGTCAGTAATGTCTCAGAGATGTCCAAACCATTTGGCCATGGGCTGGCCTCATCTGGTTCGAACAGTACTGGTGTATTTCTTTCTACTGGTCCTGTATTCGCCCTGCAGGTGACCCTCTGGCGTTCCTTGGGTGGGAGATTAATGTCACGCTTGGTAGTTTTAAGAAAGCAGAGTTCCTCTTGATTAAGGTTCTCAATAAAATTCACCAATACTGGCGCTGTTCGGCTGTCCAGATCAGTGAAGCTGGAAGTGATAGCTTGGCAGAGTGTAACATCTCCCTTACTATCTTTAACAATCTCTTCAATAACATTAAAACCAATTAACGGTGAGTCTAAACATTGTTCAGTAACAAGAAATGGAACTTTCAAATCAATTTCACTCGACGACAGTCTGAAATTTAGCTCAGCCCATCCTATGTATGGCATCTCGCTACCGTTAGCAGCAGTTAAGTTCAGTTCAGTGTTAAGTAATGCTGAAATCTCTTTAACAATAACACCAGGAAAATTCCTTCTTAAGAAGTCACGGGAAACTATCGAGACCTGGGCCCCTGTGTCCCAGAGTACCTCTACTGCGTGACCATTGATTTCTCCCTTGACAGTGCATCTTTTCCCCACCAGTCCTACCATTGTTTCCCGTTGTTGCGGTGTCAAATGACTAACAAAGGTACCATCGTTAGGATCCAGTGTTTTTGGTTCTGCTTTGCTCGACAGGTGTGAAATTGCACTGCATAAGACTTGGTGGTCGGGCCAGTGTTTCCTTTGACAACCTTGACAACAGTACTTTACAGCTTTACACTTCGAACATTGTAAGAACTTTGAGCACTCCGACTGAACTTTGCCACAGCCATTACATCGATGGGACTGGCTCGTGTTACTGTCGACTATTCTGTGTCCCTCCGGAATAGTCGTTGGCCGTTTCCCTGGCGACTGCTCTGCCTCCGTCTTGCACTGCAATCACGGGCCACGTGCCCGAGACTCCCACAAGCAAAACAGTGTTCACATTCCTCTCCTCTTCCTCGTTCTTTACAGCTCTGACAGCCCCAACTTGGGTACTTTGGCAGGTTAGTTCCTCCACGGCCTCGGTAGGGGGGTCGGCCCCAGTCTGGTTTCGCCGCCCGACTCGTCTGAGCATTAACTTTGCCTTTGAGGTCGTTAATCTCCGATTTCATCTGGCGAATTTCAGAAAGAATCTGCTGGCTCCCATCTTCACTTGGCTTCCTGGTTGTCTGTTCTCCTCCCTCCTTGCGGACTTCACAAGCACCCACCTTGGTCTTCTTTTGGTTCTCTGTTGCCAATTTTGTGTTTCGCTCATCTTGCTGTGACGCTAGTTCATTAACTTGTTTCATCAGTTCCTCATCGGTCAGCCCTGGGGTGCGAAGAGTTGCTCTCAGATTGGATGCTAAAATATCATCACGAAGACCAGTCTCAAAGGATTTCACAAATGTTTTCTGAATCAGGGGCGGGCCATAATTGAACTCACTGTCTGATTCCTGACTGGCAAAATTTACCTTGTTACGCA
>OX421451.1:22043426-22048426 GCA_949126865.1 Montipora capitata | reverse complement strand
AAACTAGTTGTTGTTTTGATGATGCTGCTCGATGATGAAGCTCCTATGATGCTGGAACGACAAGTCTGGTGCCGGCAATGGCTACTGCGACGTACCGAATGGGGAGCTTATCATACGATTTTTAAACAGTTGGCAGTTGAAGGCACGCCTGGTTTTGCTGAATACATGAGGATGCCGCACGCTAAATTCGTCGCTTTGGTAGAAGCAGTTGCATCTTTCATAAAGAAATAGGAAACATGTATGAGAGAATCTATACAACCAAGCGAGAGTAGCCCTTGCAACCAGATACCTTGAAACCGGTGCAACATTCCAGTCCCTATCCTTTCAGTTTCGAATCGGTACGATTACAATATCTTGTATTGTGGTGGAGGTTTTCCGTTGCTATTTATCGTGTCTTCGGAAAAGAGTATTTGAAAACACCAAATACAAGTGATAAATGGAATGAAATTGCGCAGTTATTTTACTCCAAGTCGAATATTCCAAACATTATTGGAGCAATTGACGGGAAAAGGATCCTTATCCAAACGCCAGCCTGCGCGGGATCTCTTGTTCATGACTATAAAGGAAACGAGAGCATAATAGCATTGGTTATGGCTGGACCAGAGTATGAGTGTCAATTTGTCGATGTAGGGACAAACGGACGAAACCCAGACGGCCATGCATGGCATCGTTGCTCTCTAAAGAAAGCCCTTGAGGGCTGTGACAACCCTTTGAATATACCTCCCCTTCGCCCACTGCCAGGGGCTGCAAAGCCTTCCCTTTGTCCAAACACATGCTTAAGCCCTACCCAAGAAGAAATCTGACGGTCGAGGAAAGGATAGTTAACTACCGCATTTCGAGAGGGCGAAAAATATCTGACAACATTCTCGGTATTCTGGGAAATAGATGGCGTTGTTTTCGGGCTCCCTTTTTGCTGCAACCCGAAAAGGTGCAGCAAATCACTATGGCTATACTTACGCTTACTGGCTACGAAACGATAGAGCAAGTCACAGCATCTACTGTCCTCCGACACTGATCGACAGAGAAGATCCGAATATACGGGAGCTTATTCCCGGGTCTTGGAGAGACGATCTTCCTCCCGAGTCACTGCTGCCATTGCAGCCAGCTTTGGTTCACAACTACACCAGTGAAGCTAAAGAAATGCGTCAGGAGTTCACACGGTGGTTTAGTGACGAGGAAGATGTTGAATGGCAGCGAAAAATGTGTGGACCGTAAACTGAATTTCAACACACTTGCAAGCAAGTGATATAGTCACTGAAGTTACAGCTTGTGGCTAAAATGTGGTACTCCTTGAACTGTCAGCTTGATGACCTAACATAGAACTTCACTTTCTTCACCAAAAGTAGAGAAAACTGGCATTCATTGGCCACAAGTGTTAAGACCCTAAATTAAAAAATTGGCTCTTTAGCTTAAAGTCTTAAAGTACCGTTTAAACACAATTTCTACTGTAACCGTAGACAAAACAGAACTGTTCACAGCAAAACAGATGCAGTGTTTAGTCACAAGAAGCATGACATTGATCATGCTTAAAATAACACGGTACAAATAAGACGTTCCTTCGATCAGTTTTAATGACTATGTTTTGACACAATTTCCATGCACAGTTTGTCAAAATGAGTTCAATGTTAATAGTGCTGTATTTTCAGAAGGAATGTTTGCATAGTTAAGTCCTTGTAAGTTTTTTGAAAGGGGAGGGAGAAGGGTACGTGTAGTTGAAGAAACGTTGCATTTTAAGGACTGTGAGGTTAAAATTCATCAAGGGTTTCCCCGTCTGTTTCTAGGAAAATTAAATGGTGGGTTCAAAAAACCAAACATTTATTAAAGCAATGACAAAAGTTTAAAAGACCAACAAATCCTCAGTTTCACTTCTGCAATCTGGGACAACCCATTTAAAAACAGATTAGCAGTGCCTAAGTTACAATGTGAAAAAGTTGTTATACTTTAAAATGGAATAAACGGCAAATTGAATCCAACCTAGGTTGGTTTTTAACATCCTGGTCTCTTATTCATGATCAGAAACAAAGGAAATTAAAAATCACGTGAGATTCACTTCAAAGCATGTCAAGGTGATGATGTTCACAATCAGGCAATGCTCAGTGATACATGAAAAACGTCTTAAAATTTGTGTACTCTGGCAGCTCAACTGAATCAAAAACAAGTCCCTCAAGAAAGGATTTAATGAACTTCAATTCTCTCTTTGTTTCAACAAGCCTTAACAAAGGCAGGGAATGGGAATAAACACTTTGCTAGGCTTATACATTTACTGGCATGTTCACCCAAGGTCATGATAACTTCTTCCCTCATTATTTTGAAATGCCAGAGGAGAGTATGAGCGAAACTGATCTGTAGCATTCAAAGGCTGACATAGTAACTGTTGACTGGGTGAAAACTACGAGGGCAGCTGCCTGCTTGCTCCATGCCATCTTTCTCCTCCATGTCATAAAGCACATCAGAAATTAATTTCTTGGCTCGGCGAAATTGACCAGGAGTTAATTTGGCCAAAGGCAAGGCAACATAATTACCATAGGCCACTGACACACTTTTTTCAACTAGTGGTGTACCAGACAGATGGAGGTGGAGTGTTGATTTCATCTACAGCTCGAGCCAATAGCTTCAGCTTTTTGTCGTCCCTTTCGTCTCTTTGAGCCACTCTTGATCTTTTCCTAGATTTTGCCTCTGGTTGGTCCATTATTGAATCCACAGTGGCATCTATGTAATCACAAATTGAATCGAGGAAGTGTAGTTGAGGAAAGAATTCCTAGGTACTTATGTAAATGTCCTTGCTGCCTGAGCCTGATGGTTTATGATTGGCTTTGGAGTTTTCTTGTTTGTAAATCTTGACCAAACTCTTCCATTTTCGAACAATTTCTTCACAAGTGAGCTTTTCATTAAGTTCTTTATGCAACAAGTCCAACAAAAGGTCCTTGTTGGCATTGGTGTGGTACTCTGCTGCATTGTGATCCCACAAGGAGGGATTTCCTTGATAGTATGAAATGAGTGTTTCTGAAAAAGAAATACGTGCATGTTTCTTTATCAATATTAACTTTTATGTTTTATCAAAATAAAATTTAGCAGATCTTCACTCTGAAAAAGAGTACAGGGTTTACCTATTTCTTCACTTGACCACTCGCCCTGATCTTCATTTGTCTCTGAGAATTCCAGTGACGACCGAAGGAATTACAGGTCTCCCCAAAACGTCCACTTTACTTCATACTCTGGATCTCCGCTTTTTCATGTATCTCAATACGGAGCTTCGCAAGCTATGCCACCTTGATTTAATCTCTTTTAGGCCTCTTGGTGGCTGTGTGTTTCCGAATCGGGCTATCAATGGTACCATTGCTTTCTTTGTTTTTGCCTTGTTGCCGTTGTCTTTCAGGCGCTTATCCCATATTTCCTTGAAATGCGAAATAAGCATACGAGTCTGGCTTGCATTCCACGAGTTCTGGCTGGTATCATCAGCAGGATCACCCAACTGGTGTTCTTCCATTGATTCATCACCGAGGGCCGCCATCTCTTTCCACATATGTGACCAATGCATTGTGGCCTTTATTTCTTAAACTCTCGCCATTACCGCGGTTGTTTCACACGAGGGGCATGTCCCTGCAACATTTACCAGAGACACGTTCCAGCTACATTTTCGTGTGTGTGTGTGCAAGTCTTAATCCTTTCCCTGACTCATGTCCCTGCTACACGTCCCAGTTACATGACCGCTAATATGTACAGTTTATAATATGTCACTGCTACATGTTGCAGCAACATGTTCCTGCAACATGTCCCCTCGTGTGGGCCCACCTTAAAAAAATATTACCAAGCACCAAACTACATGATTAAATATTCACATAATCAATCAAATGGAACATGAAAGAATCACATAGCATAACATTCTTAGAAATAAAGAAAGGGATTTTCCCGTGATTTTAACAAATCAAAAATGTACACATAAATTTATTTTCTGATATTTTTTCTGATAAAAGTACAGATCTGATAAATTTTCTGATGCATGAAGTTTGTTCAAATATTTGCATAATCAAAAAAGCGTGACATTCGATAAGCTTTAGCAGTAAACTTTAGCAGTAAGGTTTAGCAGTAAACTTTAGCAATAAACTTCAGCAGTAAACTTTAGCAGTAGACTTTAGCGGTAAACTTTATAAGTAAACTTTAGCAGTAAACTTTAGCAGTAAACGTTAGCAGTAAACTCTAGCAGTAAACTTTAGCGTTAAACTTTCGAAGTAAACTTTAGAAGTAAACTTTAGCAGTAAACTTTATCATTTAGATTGTTTTGATGTGTTGATTTTGTAGTGACCGTAAGCGTAACTTTTGATGCCATTTTCGTGAATATAGCGCTTATCATCGAAGCAGGACAATGACACTTTATTCAGCTCATAGCTTCCAAGTTTATGTAAGTTGCTTCTGATCGTTTTCATTGTATGATACATTGTTTGTTATAAAATAGCGTTTTTCTGTAGTCTTCATGTTTAATATTCTTCTTAATAATATTCTTCTTGATTCCCTTAGCTGTTTTTCCGCCCTTGTTATTGTCTTTGATGTATGAATACATTTTAGATCGCAAACCGATGAATTCTGTGATTGGAATGCCTGAAGCTTCATCTTCTGAATAATCACTGTAGTCAAATTTATTTCTATCATTCTAAAAGTCTTGATACACATCACTAGTTTCAATTTCATAAGTTAGTGATCTGTATCAGGGAATAAAAGCTTACCTTTATTTCCACATTTATTTATTGTAATGAAAATCATACATTAACGTCTTACTAAGATCTAAAATACATATGGCGGTCTATTAAGGGTTAGCGTTTCTTTAATCTTATGCACAGCTACAAGATTTTCGTTGAATATTTTACTGCTTACGTAAGTAGGTTTTGATGTTAATTTAATCAGTTTTTCCTCATCCGTGACTCGTCTCACATCAACTCTTTTTCGTAAATTTTCCATTGTTTTGCCAAAAACGCTGTTATTCACAAGTTTTAAAAAATCTTTTT
>OX421451.1:22008426-22038426 GCA_949126865.1 Montipora capitata | reverse complement strand
ATCAATTGATAAAACAACCCAACCAGATCCTTCTGAAATCCATTGAGCTACCTTGTTTAATATTTGCTGTTTTAATAAATTTAAAGCTAGTTCAATTTGAGTTTTGTTTATTACTGTTTGTGCTATGCTGTTAAAATAAGCTGACTTTATTTTTTCTTCACGACCTGTTTGTTTTTCAAATGTGATCTTCAATGTTTCAATTAATTTTAGTCCTTTCATTTTATTTAAAACTTTTTCAATATGAATTTCAATTGCTTTTCTTGTGTTTTGTAGTTGAATTAAAGGGTCTTTGTTGTTTTTAATGCTTATTTCATATGATGTTGTAAAGCCTTTTAAAGCTTTGTTTGTTTCTTTTATTATAGTTCTTTGTTCTGGTATATGATTAATATCGAAAGTGTTAGTTCTTTTAGCTGGAATAGGTGTTTCTTTTTCTTCAATAATAGTTGGTAATTTATCTCTAAATTTAAACGGAGGTCGAATTATATTATCTTCATATTCTTGATCCATTTGTTTAACAGTGCAAAGTGGTCCTGGTATAGGTTTTCGTTTTTATAGTTTTTTTATTTTGTTGTAAAATCAAATTTATTAGTTCTGATTTTGAAAGTTTTTCTAATTTTTCTTTGTTCATCTATATATTAGTATTATATAAAATTTTTATTCTTAAGTATTTTATCAACATTGAAAAATTCAAATAAATTAAAAACAATGAAAATGATTCTATATGTTTTTTGAAAGATCATTCAATACTATTTAAATTATTTTTATGCATTTTTGTCTGGCAATGATTCCATTTATTTTTTAATAAATATTTTTTATCACTTAGGCAAATCCATTCCTTTGTGCTTAAATATTTTCTTATTGACAAATATTGACCTTTTTTTTCTTCTTCGTTGAAATATTTAGCATTACCATGAATTTTTTTGTCTTTAACTGAAATTTCCATTTTTAATTAATTATAATACTATATATTTAAGTAAGAAAAATATTTTTATTATTATTTACGCTTAAATCATACTCTTTTCTTTTTTTTCCTTTCTTTTCGCCTTTTCAAAGCATTAACATAACTAAAACAGCAATCATTAAAAACCTGAATAATTTCTTTTAAACTTTTCATATATATAATATATTTAGATTTTATAAATTTTCTGTATCTGATGAAAAATATTCTGTTTCTGTTTCATAAGTATTATCTGAATTAACTGTAGCGAAGGAATCAAAGACTTTACCTTGTTCTATAAGGTTTTAATCAACAAAACCTCGAGCCACACGATCAAATTAACAAACATGGCAGGCTAACATAGCAAAACTGCTGTATCAAATGGTTACGGGCGCGACACAGAAATATTGCCACTACATTAACATCAATACTACATTGAGAATCATCAATAAAGCTGTCATTTAAATCATATCGATCTAATTGACTAACGCTTTGATAATCACTTTCAAATTGAGATGAATATAAATCAATACTTTTAGAACTCATTTTATATTATTATATTATAAAACATTCTTACCAACAATTATTATAATTAAAATTTGGATGATTTGGCTGAATATTATTTCTTTTTTTAATAAAACACAATCATCAAGATATAAATCACTATCCTCATCATAATTATAAGTGAAAGACATTATTTTTTTTTTCAACAGAATAACATATATATATATATTTATACCTTCTTTTATTACTAAAAAGTTTTCGTATAATTTATCATAATTATGTTGTGGTTTACCAGAATAAGAAAAATAATAGAATAGGCCGCATTTAGAGCAAAAATAGATTAAACAAGGCAATTTTTCATCTGATTTTAGAATATTATCTAATAAAAATGTTCTTTCTCTCTTTTCATCTAAGCAATATATTTTTAATTTTTTAGGAAAAATGTATTTGAACATACTATATATTTAAATAAGATTAAAAAATTATTTAAATGACATTCTGTATATTTCTGAAATAGTATCTTTTATGAATTTTTTGTCATTAGAAACTGCAAAAATTGCTTTATTTTTTAAATATTGAATTATATCAACATTTGAAAATTTTACTAGAAACGTTATCTGGACCAAAA
The DNA here is from genome assembly GCA_949126865.1 of Montipora capitata. NCBI lineage: Eukaryota > Metazoa > Cnidaria > Anthozoa > Scleractinia > Acroporidae > Montipora > Montipora capitata. The sequence goes on along the minus strand of OX421451.1, from coordinate 22,036,357 downwards.
ACAATAGCATATGTTTTATTTTCTTTCACATTCTGATCTAAATTTTTTATCATATCATCAATATCTTTTTTAAAAGCTGGTGTATCTAAGCTTTTAAAACTAAAAGCGTAACTTTTTGGTTTTAGAGTCATATATATATTGTATATATATATATATATATATTTTTTAAAATATTTGTCAAATCTTGCACTGGTATCCAAGAATTAAAGTCATCATTATATCCTTTCCATTTTACTAAAGCTAGTTTTTTCTTATACTCTCTTTTTATAACTTTATCAATTCTAGATACATCTTGTTTTGCTTTCAATAATTCAGCCTCATAAAAACTGCCATGTATTTCCTCATTATTCAAGTCCTTTATTTTGTAAGTTATTGGATTCGTATATTGTATTTTGTCAACTGTATTTCTTCAGTCCAATTTGGTGTATAACCTTTATCAAATGTTTTTCTTTTATACTTTGATATTCGAACCTTATCACCAATTTTAAATTTTGATTTTGATGATATTTGCTCCATATCGCCATATAAATTAAAGTAAACAACTCCTTCATTATTCTTTTTACTAGCTTCTGTTGGTGTCATTTTTATTGAACTAGTCATCTAGTTGGGGAAAAACATGCGCCCGGGATAACAACGTAATTCCCATTCACTATCCAGATTGGCCATGTAGCCAGCATGGTTGCTCTGATAGTGTAGTGGTGATCACACCCAACCGGTAATCAGGGGGACATGGGTTCAAATCCCGCTCAGGGCATAAAAAAGTTTTTCTCCCAATTAAAAGGTCTTCCAGGGGTTGTCCGTCCTTGGTCCTTTCAAACTTCATTAATTAATTACATTTCGCCGAGGCTTGAACTGTGAATCCATTTGTGATCCTCCTGTGGGGCAGAGATGCGCTGTTGGCTAGAGAGACCTAAACTTGTATATATATATATGGAAGAAAAAGACAAATAAACTACAAGTTCATCCCTACAAGCCTGTTTCGTGGTCGCCCACTCATCAGGGGATTTAATGAGAATAAACTTTACCATCGCTTATATACAATATAGTTTATCTAATTTATGCAGTGCGAAATGTTTAAGGCTTGTAGGGATGAACTTGTAGTTTATTTGTCTTTTTCTTCCATATATACTACGCTCTACTTCTATGTATTGAGCACTGTTTTATGAAAATCAAGTTTCACACTTTATATATATATATATATATATATAACTGCAGACAGTACTGTTTCGGCCTTCTGGGCCTCATCAGTGCAGTGCTGATGTCTGGGATGGAGGTTAAGCTTATAAAGCCACCCCAAATGTCCCACACATGTGGTACATCTAAGCCATGCCAGAGTGCTCAAACTAGCGAGCTAGTGAGCATGCGCAAAAAAATCGACTTGTCTGCATAGAGTGCTCGATATCGTTAGATAAAGCAGAAATAAATGATTTGGTTGAAAAGTTAAAACAAGACTAGATATTGCATCTCGACAACGTTGTTTCGTGAGTTGCCTCACTCATCAGGAGTTTAAATATATATATATATATATATATATATATATATATATATATATATATATATATATATATATAACTGCAGACAGTACTTTTTTTTTTTTTTTCGTAAAAGGAATTTATTCACAAATAAAAACCTATATACATCGAAGTGGCACTTAATAAACAAATCCTAAACACGCTCAGTAAACTAATTAAGATAACAAACAATTACTAATTACAATCCTAATTAACTCGGAACCCTATCTGGACGCGTTGGTTTGCGGGCGGGCGGGCCTTCAGAGTCTGAAATTCTTGCAGGAGCACGCTTAACAGGCTTCTTTACATCTCTACTGGAAAACTTGCGCTGGACACGGAGGACGATAATAAGAACGATAATCCGGAGACAAACGGTGCTCGTCTATCAAACGAGAAACAAAATCAGCAACATCCTTACTGGACATTCGAGTGACAGCATCGCGGGAAAGTTCTCCTAAAGCGGAAAGAAGAACAGGATCAGTTTTATCACGAAATAACGTAGAAGCAGCAGATGAAACAGGAGCGGAGGATTTAGGCAGCTTAGACGCATCAGGTACAGGAACACTGGGAACAGGAGGAACATCAGGCAAATTAGGAACAGGAGGAACATCAAGCGCAGGGATACTAGGAGCAGGAGGAACATCAGGCGCAGGAGCACTAAGAGCAGGAGGGATGTCAGGCACAGAAACACTGGGAGCAGGAGGAACATCAGACGCAGAAAACGGAGCAGGAGGAACATCCGGTACAGGAACATGAGCATCAGGAGGAGGGGAAGGAGGGGGAGCTGCCGAGGCAACGATCTCATGATCCCCAGACATCATCTCATCATCATCCTCCATAGAGGACCCAGTAGAGGCATCAGAAGGAGGGACGTAATCAGCATCATCGTCATCGTCATCATCAGCAAGAGGTACAGTAGAAGACAAAACTTCGGTCCCCGGGTGGATGGCACCCCAAGGCTGCCTGCATTCTCTAGCCATGTGACCGGGCCGACGACAGCGCCGGCACAGACCAGAGAGCGGGCAGGAAGGACCACGATGACCGACTTCACGACAAATCGTACAATGGACAGGTTGACCAGGATACCAAGCGCGACAACTAAAATCACCGATCGTTACGAAATAAGGGATGTCAAGATCCACGGCTAGCTCAACCACACGATTACCATTGTAGATTGCAGGGAAATTGGCAAACGTACTACGGCTGACGGACAGAACGTTTCCATAAGACTCAAAAAAGGCTTTAACGTCATCATCAGGAACCTCGAACGGTAGATCGCGAACATATACAGAACGAAACCTCAGATCTGCGCGAACAAAACGGACGTGGGCATCATCGAAAACAAGACCGGACGAGATCAAATCATCACAAGAGGCCTGATCCTTGAAAGTCAGATGAACACGGCCGCCCCGCAAAAACTGCACACTTGTAACCTTTTCAGCATCTACTGCTTCCAACAGACGGGGTAACACCTCCGACGAACCACAATTGGCATGAACTGAATCTGGGAAGTGTAGCACAACACTGTTTGGACAGCGAAGGAACGACATGGCGAACACAATTTAGGGTTGGGTCCACGCCGTTCCCTCCCGGCAGGTACTTAGGACAGGACCCAAAAAATAAACAAAAAAGCCAATTGATCACAATCACACAGCTGTTTCGGCCTTCTGGGCCTCATCAGTGAAGTGCTGATGTCTGGGATGGAGGTTAAGCTTGAAAAGCCACCCCAAATGTCCCACACATGTGGTACATCTAAGCCATGCCAGAGTGCTCAAACTAGCGGGCTAGTGAGCATGCGCAATTGCTAGCGGCAATGACTCATCCCAGTAGAGTGCTCAATTTGGACATGAAAGCAAAAGCTTTGTAATGCCAAAGAGCTATATCTAACTGCAGACAGTACTGTTTCGGGTTTAAACCCCTGAAGAGTGAAGCGATTCACGAAACAGGCTTGTCGGGAAATGTAGTTGCGTCCTTTTTTCCTCTTAAAATATTTATTCCGCTCTACTTCAACGTATTGAGCACTGTTCCACGAGAAAATCGACTTACAGACTCCCTATATATATATATATATATATATATATATATATATATATATATATATATATATATATATATATATATATATATCTGACCGGATTTTCAAAAAGATACCTCTGTAGATTTTCGCTTGAAAACAGGCGAAGCCTGTTTTCAAGCTACTGTGCTGGTCTAAAACCCAGGGGGGGCTCCGTCAAGACATGGCTAGATAAATTCTAGAGGCCCTATGCTACAATCTAGTTGTTAGCCCAAACTTGTCGGACCGAAGCAAAGTCACTTACTGAGGGTGGGTAGGCTGAGTGTGATGTTAGTATGTCAGTCCTGGTCAGTATTTCTATATGACATTGCTTAATTGCAGAAATCAAATGCCTACAACTATGAAATAAAGGTTGTTCCTTGCTGGAATCATAGCTATGTAAAGCAAGAACTTTTTTCTGCATCTCAAAGTGCTAAGTTGTCAAAGTACAAGCAGGTACCTTTTTGTAAATTCAGTCAGAAAACAAGGTGGAATGAAAAATAATTGAATGCTATGGGTAATCTGAAGCTCAAGCTCAGTAGAATTATCTTGAGCAGTTGCTGTAAACAATGTCTGCTCAATTAAGCTGTGATATCTGACCGGATTTTCAAAAAGATACCTCTGTAGATTTTCGCTTAAAAACAGGCGAAGCCTGTTTTCAAGCTACTGTGCTGGTCTAAAACCCAGGGGGGGCTCCGTCAAGACATGGCTAGATAAATTCTAGAGGCCCTATGCTACAATCTAGTTGTTAGCCCAAACTTGTCGGACCGAAGCAAAGTCACTTACTGAGGGTGGGTAGGCTGAGTGTGATGTTAGTATGTCAGTCCTGGTCAGTATTTCTATATGACATTGCTTAATTGCAGAAATCAAATGCCTACAACTATGAAATAAAGGTTGTTCCTTGCTGGAATCATAGCTATGTAAAGCAAGAACTTTTTTCTGCATCTCAAAGTGCTAAGTTGTCAAAGTACAAGCAGGTACCTTTTTGTAAATTCAGTCAGATATATATATATATATATATATATATATATATATATATATATATATATATATAGTACAGTAAGGTAGGGAGGGGATATATTAGCAACTGATTGCCTTAATTACGACCGGTAATCTGGAGACCCAGGTTCAATTCCTGGCTGAGCCACATTTTCACTTAATTGCTTAGTTGTGCTGATTTCTGTTCCCAAATTAACCTTGTCTGTTGTATTTCTCAGAAATGCCTAATGAATCGCCATCCAAACGGGAATAGGCTGGTGATCCTAAGTAACTAGACCCTCCCTGAGGGTACACTGGGTTGCCTGTGGTAGGTGCACCGTTCCAGACATTTTTTTTCAAGTTGGGGGTCATTAAGAAGTCATACCAGACGAGGCCCTTTGGCTCACAGGTCCTAACACGTTCGTACGACAAAATACATCTGTCCTTGCGTAATATGTAGCTCTAACAGTGCACGATATTCTTTTGGTATTGTCTATCATTGTAGTGCCATGGTAGAAGTCTTGGGTAAATAGTCTGAGAAGAAATGTGGTTACTAGCAAAGTACTGAACCCAGAAAGGTTGAAGAAAATAAATGGGAAGTGAGAAACATTGGTTTCTGGGCTGACATGTTGATAAACTTCTTTTCACCACAAGTTTAAGCGTGCCCTCTGAGCATCTGACAGCTTTGTAATACCGAAGTTCACTGAAGTTAATCCATGTTGGGCGGGGTTAGTGTTTGGATGGGAGACCAAAATAATATACCCCTCAAAAAACAGAAGCATCGGACCGAAAATACTATTAACGCTAACAAATGCGAACTCAGCAAGGTACAGATTTTGTTAGCTTGCTTTATGCAAAAGCAAATATTGATGCAAAAGTAAATAAATATTGATACAAAGTTTTTAGAAAGGGCAGAAGGAAGTTTCCAGGACGATCGCTCGAGAATAACATATTTACGACATGAAAACAACATTTATTTTGAACCGTGAATACAGAATATAAACAGTTACGATCAGCGACAAACATTTTGGGGGATTTTTGCAACGTTCAATGTTGTTATTGTACGTTTTGGCTGCACAAATAAATAGCAAAATCGAAAGTGACATCGCCGGAATTCAGCTGGCGCCGTGATGAAGTTACCGCGGCATGTTTACTCGCCAAACAGTGAAGTATCTGTGTCAAAGCATAGGACCGAAAATTATATTTCAATGCTATCAAATGCGAACCAAGCAAGATATAGCTTTTGTTAGCCTGCTTTATGCAAAAAAATTATTGATGTAAAAGTAAATATATATGGATACACAGTTTTTAAGAAGAGCAGAAGGAAGTTTCAGGACGGTCGATCGAGAATAAAATATTTCGCCATCGGTAACAAAATTTACGACATGAAAACAACATTAATTTAGAACCACGAATATAAAAAGTTACCACCAGCGAAAAACATTTTGGGAGACTTTAGTTGTTTTGTTGTAATTGTAACTCTTTTCTGAAGAACCTTTTCCAAAGCACAAAATACACAACACGCTTTCTTTCCATTAATTCTTCACTGTCATATTTTCATTTATTTTTTTACCTGAAAACTGTACAGCTTGACTACAAAATAAATCAAATTGCTTCATCTCAGACAACTGAGATGTGACTTCGGTAAACACTGTGATACAATCAAGACGTTCGTTTCTTTTTTCACCCATACTGAATTTCCCACTTGCTGTCAGTGTTCTACATAACAGCACAGTTCATAAAATAAGATTAGAAACAACGCACACTTCTCATATCCGCCCACAATTGTTGTCGAAGACCATTTCTCGTCGCTTTTAAGATTCCAGATATTTATTTTCCCCGCCTGTTGACGTTCCATTCTTGATCTCCATATTCCACTAAAACGCCCTTCGCGTTACAATTTCAACGACATTGCAGGTTTAATAATGAATGTTTTTTTCAATGGGATGTCAAAAGGCCAAGTGGTTGTTATGCATAATCGGGCAAGTTCGGGCGATCAAGTTAAGCGTGTGACACGTTATAAATATTTTTTCACAAAATGTTCCCGAATCGTCAAGTATCACCACAGAAGACAAGAACATCATTCTAAAAGCTTATTCTACGCAAAAAGTAGGTTCTGGAGGTAATTTTGAGAGTGGAAATCAAGTTTACGGCAGACAAGAGTATCGAAAGAGTAAAGCCATGGTTGATATTTACATTTAATTAAGTAACAGAAAGACGCTTACCGCATTTTGACACGAAAATGCTTTACTAATGCCATGAAAACTAACCAGTTAAGCTCGCATATTACACAACACGATGAATTCATAAAGGCCACCTTTTCCAGCGAAATATTTTTTGAAACAAACAACATATTTGCTATTAGAGGCAATTTCATTACGTGCGTAAGACAAGAAACTCAATCGTGTCAAATTACACTCCGTGTCAAAAACGCAATTAAGAAATTTCTCACCAGTGTTCAGCATGAAATCCTTTACTGAAAAACCCTTTACTTGAATTATCAAGCCAAAATGGGCAACAAGCTTTCCTTCAAATAATTTTTGACTAAAAGAATTAGTGAAATTTCCAATTGTTACCGGAAGACTGTGCAGATCCAAGTTGTTCAATTCCTTCTCTGTCTTTGCTACCCATAAGTTACCAGAGGATTTTCCATTTGGTTTCAGTGTTTTACATAACAGCACACTTGGTAAAATATATTAGGGAGTAACTGCAGAATACCCCGCCATTTTGAAGCTGCACCTCTGAAAAGGCTGGATACGCGGATACGCAGTCGAAAGTAGCACCCCTCCCCAAGTAAACTTCTAAGTAGTATGTTGTGAAGTGGATACGCGGATACGCAGTCGAAAATACCACTCCTCCCCAAGTAAACTTCTTGGTATATTGTAAAGTGGATACGCGGATACGCGGATACACAGTGGAAAATACCACTCCTCCCCAAGTAAACTTTTAGGTATATTGTGAAGTGGATACGCGGATACGCGGATACGCAGTCGAAAATACCACTCTTCCCCAAGTAAACTTCTAAGTATATTGTGAAGTGGATACGCGGATACGCGGATACGCAGTCGAAAATACCACTCTTCCCCAAGTAAACTTCTAAGTATATTGTGAAGTGGATACGCGGATACGCGGATACGCAGTCGAAAATACCACTCCTCCCCAAGTAAACCTCTAGGTATATTGTGAAGTGGATACGCGGATACGCGGATACGCAGTCGAAAATACCACCCCTCCCCAAGTAAACTTCTAGGTATATTGTGAAGTGGATACGCGGATACGCGGATACGCAGTCGAAAATACCACCCCTCCCCAAGTAAACTTCTAGGTATATTGTGAAGTGGATACGCGGATACGCAGTCGAAAGTACCACCCCTCCCCAAGTAAACTTCTAAGTAGTATGTTGTGAAGTGGATACGCGGATACGCGGATACGCGGTCGAAAATACCACCCCTCCCCAAGTAAACTTCTAAATACAGTGTATATTGTAAGAACCAAACCGCAAAATTTCGCGAGAGTGCTTAGGCCTAATCACTGAAGCGAGTGTTTACTGCTTTCTTCTTCACACGATCTCGTGAAAAAGTGTAGTTAACCGAAGCGTAAAATGAAAGCTAAAATTCTACGAGATTGCTTAGGCCTAATCACTGAAACGAGCGCTTAGGCTTAATCAGTAAACGAGTGCTTTCTTCTTCACACGATGTCGTGAAAAAGTGTAGTTAACCGAAGCGTAAAATGAAAGCTAAAATTCTACGAGATTGCTTAGGCCTAATCACTGAAACGAGCGCTTAGGCTTAATCGGTAAACGAGTGCTTTCTTCTTCACACGATGTCGTGAAAAAGTGTAGTTAACCGAAGCGTAAAACGAAAGCTAAAATTCTACGAGATTGCTTAGGCCTAATCACTGAAACGAGCGCTTAGGCTTAATCGGTAAACGAGTGCTTTCTTCTTCACACGATGTCGTGAAAAAGTGTAGTTAACCGAAGCGTAAAATGAAAGCTAAAATTCTACGAGATTGCTTAGGCCTAATCACTGAAACGAGCGCTTAGGCTTAATCAGTAAACGAGTGCTTTCTTCTTCACACGATCTCGTGAAAAATTGTAGTTAACCGAAGCGTAAAATGAAAGCTAAAATTCTACGAGATTGCTTAGGCCTAATCACTGAAACGAGCGCTTAGGCTTAATCAGTAAACGAGTGCTTTCTTCTTCACACGATCTCGTGAAAAATTGTAGTTAACCGAAGCGTAAAATGAAAGCTAAAATTCTACGAGATTGCTTAGGCCTTATCACTGAAACGAGCGCTTAGGCTTAATCAGTAAACGAATGCTTTCTTCTTCACACGATGTCGTGAAAAAGTGTAGTTAACCGAAGCGTAAAATGAAAGCTAAAATTCTACGAGATTGCTTAGGCCTAATCACTGAAACGAGCGCTTAGGCTTAATCGGTAAACGAGTGCTTTCTTCTTCACACGATGTCGTGAAAAAGTGTAGTTAACCGAAGCGTAAAATGAAAGCTAAAATTCTACGAGATTGCTTAGGCCTAATCACTGAAACAATACGTGAAGTAATTTCCACTGCGTATCCGCGTATCCACATATCCATGCATATACTACAGAGCATTTTGAAGTATGTTACACGAAGTTGGTATCCAGTTCCCATGTGTGATGTCCGCGTATCCACGTATCCGGGTATCCATGTTTTCCACCGCGTATCCGCGTATCCACTTCTCAATATAGTTTAAAGTTTACCTGGGGAGGGGTGGTACTTTCGACTGCGTATCCGCGTATCCAGCCTTTTCAGAGGTGCAGCTTCAAAATGGCGGGGTATTCTGCAGTTAAGCCTATATTAGAAATACAGCTCACTTTGCTTTCGGCTCGACGGGCGATAGATTATTGTCGAAGTCCATTACTCGCCGCTTTTAAGATTCCAGATGAATTTGTCTTGTTTATCCAATTGAAGTTCCATTCTTGCGCTCCGTAAGGGTATATTTTGTTTAAATATGCACTGAAACGCCACGCGTGTTACAATGACTTTCGACGCCATTGCAGGTTTAATAATTAAATGTTCTCCTGTGTGCACCAGGAAAATCGACGCATTACCCCAGCCCCCTCAAACCTAACAAAATACGCGCAGAAGACTCTATGCACAAAGACACCACTTAGCAGGGGAGTGACAGGCAAGACTTTTCCCGACACGGAAAATAAAAAGACCCACGAAATGAAACCGAGATTCCGACTGGGTTTGGCAACCCAGTAATTAAGGCAATCAGTTGCTAATATATCCCCTCCCTACCTTACTGTACTTACTTAATTTCCAGGGGGATATGGCCGTGCATCACCGATCGACCGGGGAGTAGTGACGTGATCCTGATTGCAGAGAATGTGTGAAATTGTCTCCTCGGACCTGACATCTCAAGGCCAAAACTGTGTATGTGTTGTACAGTAATATGTGTTCCCAGTGTGGTTGGTTCAGTGGCTGAGTGGTTAAGGCATCCGACCGGTAATCTGGAGACCCAGGTTCAATTCCTGGCTGAGCCACATTTTCACTTAATTGCTTAGTTGTGCTGATTTCTGTTCCCAAATTAACCTTGTATATATATATATATATATAACTGCAGACAGTACTGTTTCGGCCTTCTGGGCCTCATCAGTGCAGTGCTGATGTCTGGGATGGAGGTTAAGCTTATAAAGCCACCCCAAATGTCCCACACATGTGGTACATCTAAGCCATGCCAGAGTGCTCAAACTAGCGAGCTAGTGAGCATGCGCAATTGCTAGCGGCAATGACTCATCCCAGTAGAGTGCTCAATTTGGACATGAAAGCAAAAGCTTTGTAATGCCAAAGAGCTATGTTACACGAAGTATATATATATATACTTTACTTTATATATATATATATACTTTATATATATATATATATATATATATATATATATATATATATATATATATATATATATATACTTTACTTTATATATATATATATATATATTATCAAAATCAATGAAAAACGAAAATCTTCCTTTTCTTTGCTTTTGCGCTACGCGTTTCACCGCTGTTGCGGCTCTTCAGGCACAGCAAAGTGTGTTTATTAACTTATTACGTCACAGATGTGATTCTAATTACAATTATAATGGCTTTTGTAATTCAAGGCACGCGCGAGCAATTAACGTAATTTCAAATCATTAAGAACGGGTTTATATTTCAAAATAAAAAACCCCTCTTTGTTCTTTCTCATGCCCTCGGAGGGGCTGAGAATCTTGTAAAACGGAAAGATAGTGAACTGAGGAGTCAATGCCGCTGCACATTCATCAATATGCTTGCTGACTCCCAGCATACATGTGTGCGGGTCTCTAATTTGTTGTTTCTGCACTGTCACTCTATGTCTGAGGACATAACCCGTTTCTCCTATATAATTATGTCCACATCCTGCACATGTTATTACGTATATCAAGTTCGTAAGTAGTATAGGAGTTGGTGGTACGAGATCATTTTTGCAAAAATGATCTCATACCAATCCAACTCCATACTACTTTACATTTAATGGCTTCCATATTTTTGATCTCATATTCTTGGAAATATATATGTTTTATATTTCTGCGAATCTATGCCGTGGCGAGGCAGAATGGACCCAACGCAAAATTTATTTTGGAACTATATGTTATTTAAAATGCGTGACTATGATTGTGTTACTTCAGGCTGACTTGTAAGATGTAGACCGGCACTGCTGTGCCGTGACGTCATATAGACTGTGCTTGCGGTAATTGTATGCAGACCGGCACTGCTGTGCCGTGATGTCAGCAGCCAACTTTTTATATTTTATAATGTCCATATGCATAACTTGTCACACCATTGCTGCGAATGTAGCGCTTATCATCGAAGCAAGATAATGACACTTTATTAAGCTCATAGCTTCCAAGTTGATGTAAGTTGCTTCTGATTGTTTTCATGGTGTGATGCATTTGTTCATTATTGAACAGTACGTTTTTATAATTTTCATGAGTGATGTTCTTCTTAATAATATTTTTCTTGATTCCCTTTGCTGTCTTTCCGCCTTTGTCATTGTCTTTCATATATGAATACATTTTTGATCTCAATCCGATGAATTCACGAATTGGAACTCCTGATACTTCGTCTTTGAATTTACCTATAACTTTTTTATTCTCTTTGTTGAAATATGGACTGTCTTCTGGATAGTCACTGTTGTCGAATTTATCTTTATCATTCCAAAAGTCTTGATACACATCACTGGTTTCAATTTCATAGGTCAAGCTGTCTGTGTCTGTGAATAATAATTTCGCTTTGCTGCCGTATTTTTGTTTGATATAATTGTAGTGGAAATCATACATTAGTGTCTTACTAAGATCTAGGATACACATACCCACATATGCCGGCCTGTTTAGGGTTAGTGTTTCTTTGATTTTATGCACTGCCACTAGATTTTCATTAAAGATCTTGCTACTAACATATGTTGGTTTAGCAGCCATTTTTAACAGTTTGTTTTCATCAGTTACTAATCTGACATCTACTCGCTTTCTAATATTTTCCATTGTTTTCCCAAATACACTGTTATTCATAAGCTTGAAGAAGTCTTTCTCAAAAGCATTTTTGGCATTGGTTCTCTTCTGTGTGTTGAAATCAATGTATTCTTTCAACCATGGTGACTGATTGAACTTTAGAACTCGATGGATTTTGGTTATTTTCAAACCGAGATCAGTGTATAATTGCAGGTTTCTGTAATGAATGACATACTTTTCTTTGTCGCATAATGTGGGTATCAGTTTATGAACTAAGCCAGTTGACACTTTGAATTTATCAGCTATTTCTTGGCAATAATTAGAAAGCATATCTTTGTCGACTTTGACCTTTTCGGCTGCTAGCGGATAATCATTATGAAGGTCATGTAGTTCTTTGGGGTATTCTAAGTCTACTTCCAGTATTAAACCTTCATTGCTGTCTTCTTTGTACTTGGCTAGGTCTATCTTATCAATCTGTTTTTTTGTCATCCATCTAAATCCTCCAGTTGGTAGGTATTGTGACATAGCCCAACCATACAGATTATTGGCATCCAGGTACATAATATATTTTGTGGGAGCTTTTTTATCATATGTTTTCATGTATTCATTGTTTGCTTTTCCATACCTGTTGGCTATGTAACTTGTCCCACCACGCATGCCCTTTTCGATGAATTGAAACATATCAATGTCAGTCATAAGCTCCAATTTAATGTCAGTCATCTTTAACATAGCATCCCAGGAAAGCCCAGGACTGGTAAAATAATGACATGGGTCTAGTTTGTAGTATTCCAAGCAGGTCTTTCGAAAGTTTTCAAATACATCAGCCAACAAAAGGATGTCTGATTTGAGATACAAGTCATGATACCCGCCCATATTTTTCAAATCAAAAGTGTTCCATACATTTTGTGCATGTTTGTAATCTTCGTCTGAGATATGTTCATCATTTAATATGCTGTAAAATTCTTCTTTTTGGGGCAGTTTTTCATTGAATTTGTCAAAACTGTCCATAAAGTCGTATGGATATACTCCTTTTTGAGACACCAAATTTAATTTATCTTTTTGAAAAGTCTTCTTTGTGTATTTCAGATTGTCGTAGTTTGGAGTTATGCAGACTTTGTTGATATTTTCACAATTTATGCACTTGCCGCATGGAAAGCTGGTTTTGTGTTGTATTATCTTGCCTTTATTGTTGACATGTCGTTTTATGCATTTGCCGGGTTTGCATGTATCGCATTTACCGCATTTAGTGATATTTTTAACAAGATTTTCCAAACTAGAGCCCATAAATTGGAAACTATCAATGAAGGTTAAGTGGTTGCCTAGCATGAAAGCCATGTACTTTTCCATATTGTTTGGAATTGCATTGATGTTCATTTGACACTTTTCACCTTTCTTATTTGTGTATTGATGCTCTTTAACTATTTCACCGATCTCTTGCATTATAAAATGACTGTCATACCCACGGAGATTGTGAAATATGACTGGTATTTTCTCAGTTATTCGAAAGTTAAGATTGCAATCTTGGTGAGCTGATCCTCTGTATTTACCTGTGATATGGCAATGGTCTCTAACTCTCACATCATTTTCATTGTATTTTTTATTGCAGATATGACATTCATTAGCTTTTTGAAATTCTTTTTCATCATCTTCAGTAATTCTCAATGGTTTATTGAAATATTTTTTCACAATCTTCTTGCAGTATTTGACTTCATCCAGCATGGCTTCCATAAATTTGTAAACAGCTTTTCCACCTCTATAAATTTGTACTGGTTTTGTGTATTTATCATCATAACAACACACAACCTTATATCCATAACCACAGTCTGTGTGTCTCTGATAAGCCTCTGTGTATGATTTGTCATCATTGGGTTGACATCCATGAATTTTTTCAGTTATGGCTTCAAAATCTGCATATATTACAAATGGAACTGGTATTTGTTTGTGGGCATTATTGAATTTTAGTATGTTGTCATCTTTTGTTGGCATCTTAATTGCTTGTGCTCCATTTAATTGGATACAGTTTTCTTTATGATTATTCAACACTCTTTCAGAAGTGAAATGCTGAAGACAATACATGCAAAAATGTTTTCTCTTTTCGTGCTTTGTTATATCATACATGAACTTGTTGAAATCTTTGATTAATACATAATGCTTGTTTTCATTTTCTGTTATAAGAAGCAGATTCATGCAATCTTCATACTTTTCTTTTGACACATAAATGGGATATTTTTGTTTGTTTTCATAACCGAAAACATTGATGTTAATTTCATTTTGCTTTTCTATTTTGTTGTACTGTTTGGTAGTCACTGGAAATTCAATTCCTGAATAATTTAAATTTTCAATGAATGCTTTATCTGATTTTTTGATTCTCTGTGGGTATTTGTCTTGAGGATTAAGATGTCTTATGTGGCACCACCTGAAGCATTCATTATCCTCATTTTTCATGTTGATCAATCCCTTTGCACTGTTTCTGAGTTCTGTGGGTAGTTTTATGTAAGAAGATCCTTTCATTGGTTCATATTTTACCACATTGATATAATGATTTTCAACAGATTGAATAGTCCAACCAGATCCCTCTGAAATCCAAACTGCAATCTTGTTTAGTATGGCTTGTTTTGACAAAGATAAAGCTAGTTCAATTTGTGTGTCATTTGTTATTGTTTGGGGTTGACTGTTGAAATACGCTGTTTTCATAATTTTTTCTTCGCGCCCTAGTTGTTTTTCAAATGTGACCCTCAGTGTTTCAACAAACTTTATACCTTTCATTGATTTTAATATTTTTTCGATATGGATGGCAACAGCCTTTTTCGTATTTTGCAGTTGCATAAGTGGGTCTTTGCTGTTTTTGATGCTGATTTCATAAGACTTCGTAAACCCTTTTAAAGCCTTGTTGGTTTTTTGTATTATAGTCCTTGGTAATGGAACTGGTTTTTTTATCATCCTTGGAGCGGCAACCGGTATTTTTGTTCTCACCGTGGCCACTGGTCGTTTGGTTCTTAGAGATGCCACTGGTACGGCCTGTTGTTCATAATCTTGCACCATCTGTCTCACGCTTCGGCGAGGTAACGGTATTGGTCGTCGGCGACCAGGTTTTGTATCGCCTTTGGTAGTTAAATTTTTTATAATATTTATTAATTCTTCTTTGCTTAAATTTTGGAGTGAACTCCGATTCATAATATTTTCTATACTATTCATCATAATATATCTATAGATAATAATTCTTTAAGTAAAAATATGGTGCGTTTATGGTTCAACACATACGGGAAGTATGTATTTAACTTTTTTAAAAGAGAAGTGATATGAATAAATTAATTGCTATTTTCATGTTTATCATAAATATAACCCGTATTATATGTAAATGAATTTTTGAAATGTTTCTTTGTTTTTAAATGGCAATGTTTGCCAGCAAGAGTGTAGTTTCTACCATTGTTGCATATTTTACAGTACCATTCTTTATGCAACATGTAGTCGGTTTTTATTTTTCTTCTTTCTTCATCAGTATAAAATCTTGGGCGGCCAACTGGTCTTTTTTCTTCCATATTATATGACTATATGTTTTTTTGTTTATGTGTTTTATTCTCTGACCATCCTCACGGGGGATAAGAAATTTTTGTATCTTTCGTACTCATTTATCAACAATGACATTTTTGCGTTTGTTTTATCGAATGCTTGCTTGATTGCTTGTTTTTCTTGAATATCATGGTCCAAAAAATGTTTTAAGTACGGAAACTCTATTGTTCTAACAAAATGCATGTATCTGGCGTTTTTAGCTATTATATCACAAATTGATTCTTCGATTAACTTTCTTAAACACAATGTTTTTACTATTTCTGCTCCTTTGAACATATATTAATAGGTTATATTTTGTTTTGGGGCTTTTTGAGTATCCATTTATTGTTAAAGGGGGAACTTGGGTGATAATCATATAATTTATTTCCTTTTTTTAACAAAAGTCTGTAATGACCTTCAGGATTTACCATCAATGTGGCTGTGATATCTTTACTTTGCAACACATTTTCACGTTTAATCAGTTCAAAAGCAAAACGGCGCAATTGTTTGTCTTTTAACAGGCGCATAATAAAACCAGTGAAATCTGTTTTTATATTTTCTTCATCTTCTTGCAACAAAATGTAATTATAATCAACCTGGTGACGAAAACTTTTTGATGATTCTGTTTCATCTGACGATGATTCTGTTTCAGATATTTGATAATTTTCGATTTCATTCATTTATACTCATGGCTCACATAGTTCTTCAAGTCCAACATGAAGATTTACCCCTTCTCGATTTTTTGTTTGTATTATCCATGGATAAATGTCACTTCTTGAGTACGCACGATCAGCGGCCCAAGATATCCTATCACTCATCCCCCCATAATCTATTTTAAATCCAGGGTATTTATGTTCTATAATGTTTTCTATATCATTTTTTTGCAAATCTGTCAATAAACAGTGCCACATGATTATCAGGTATTTTTGTCTGTCTGAAAATTTTTTCATATATTATGTATTTACAATTTATTTTTATACAGATTCTTCACTGTCTTGTGACGACTCAAATTCTTGCGAACTTGAGCAACTTTCTTCAGATACACTTTCTTGCGATGGTACCCAGTCAGAATCCGACAGATGGGAATCCTGATCGCTCTCATAATAGAAACCAAATTTTTCTTCATTTTCAAACTTGTCCATATAATATAAGTATATATTTTTATTTTTTTATAAGTATTTATGCGCGTTTGTTTCACCACAATTCATATGTTTTCAATGTCTTTCAATGGTACCCAACTATTGAAATCATCACTGTATCCCTTCCATTTCACTAGAGCTTGTTTCTTCTTATAGTCCCTCCGAATTACTTTGTCAATACGAAAAATATCCTGCTTTGCTTTTAATAATTCAGGTTCATAAAAACTCCCTTGAACATCTTCACCTCTGAGATCTTTTAGTTTGTATGTTATTGGATTAGTATATTGGATCTTATCAACTGTAAACACTTCTTCTGTCCAATTTGGTGTGTAACCCTCGTCAAACACATTCCGTTTATACTTAGATATTCGAACCTTATCACCTATTTTAAATTTCGGTTTTTGTTTCAATGTTTCTGTATCACCATATAGATTGAAGTAAACTATACCTTCATTCCTCTTGTTAGATGCTTCTACAGGTGTCATCTTTATGCTTGAATGTTTGGTATTATTATACTGTTTCAATATTTTTGGTAGCATATCAAGATACATTGTATTACCTTGAACAGTGAACTGTTTCCACATTTTGGATTTAATTGTTCTATTCCACCTTTCAACCACTGAGGATTT
Source organism: Montipora capitata (assembly GCA_949126865.1). Taxonomy (NCBI): domain Eukaryota; kingdom Metazoa; phylum Cnidaria; class Anthozoa; order Scleractinia; family Acroporidae; genus Montipora; species Montipora capitata. The sequence continues at coordinate 22,018,992 of OX421451.1, read as the reverse complement.
CTCCTCATTTTCAGTGGAGTACATATGTATCCCATTTTTCTCTAGCAAGTCTTTTAAGTTTTTGTTATAGAACTCCTTTCCCTTATCAACCCATAGATACTGCGGTCTTCTACCTTCCTTGAATATTGTTTTAAATGCTTCAGTGACAGATTCGCCTTTCTTGTCCTTCAATGGGACAATCCAACCGTATTTGCTGAAAACATCAATAACCATAAGAAGATACCGATAACCTTTATTCCATTTGCTAAATTTTTGCATTTCGACAAGATCACTTGCCCATATTTCATCGATATGATTTGCGATTATACGCCGCCGAGTAAAGTTGCGTCTTATGGATGCATGTAATTCATCTGCTAATTTTTCTTGCCAGTTTTCTTTACCCGACGGCTTTTTCCGTTTTTTGGAACTCCGAGACCTAGTTTCTGCTTTGTATTGATAACATTTCTTGCCAACCAATGCCCCCATTGTCTTTCATTATACGGTACGTTGTCTAAAGCTTGAACCATTTTCCTATCTGCTTTGTTTTTACATTTCCTATCATCCTTGCAGACGGAATAATCAACATCATGCTGCATTGCGATTGCATCAGTTTTTCCAGTGGGCATATCATATATTTCCAATATTTGACCAGTTTTTGGGTCATACTTCAGTTGATTTTCCAAATCATTGTAAGGTCCTGTGTATTTATGACCGGGCAGTGTCCATCCGCTTTTTGGTTTTGGCAGTTTACCAATAGCTTTGTGAATATCAAGAGCACCACCGTCTAGATCTTTTCTGTTTGTTGTGTATTTTTTATTCGGTCTTATTTTCGTTGACAATTGATCGAGAGCTTCTGATCCAACTTTATGAAGTAGAGGATTCATTTTTCTCAAACCATAATCGATTGCTTTTTTCTGCAACTTTGGATCTCTCATTAATTCAGAACCATAATATCTACCCATTTCAACTGCTTTTTTGCCAAGATAAGGTACTCCTTTTGTTAGGAACAATTCAGTTCCTGTATTAGCAATATCACTGAGTAAGCCCGCTCCCAACGGGCTGTTTAGTTTCCCTGTTTTTTAACGAATCGAGTTTTAGTAATGCCGCATTCAGCACATGTGCAAAAGAACATTAGTCTGCCATTTTTGGCTGTTTTGTAACCTGAAGGTTCAACACATTCAGTCACTTTCTTTTGTTTAACACAATATGATTTCATAATATATATAAGTTAGATATTTCTGAAATAATGTTCGATGAATCTCTCATTTTTTATTGTATCATTTATGTTGAACACTTGTAATAAATCATAATACGAATTACCCTTATTCATTTCATTTAGAAAGTATAAACAGAAATACCCACAAGTTGTTGTTTGTATGTTTTGCATCTGATTGTTTTGGTGTAATAGAGTTAAATTTTTCTTTTTGGCATGATTGACCATTTCTTGAAACGGAGGCATACCAAAACTATCAAAATAATTGATTACATTGTCTTTGACATATGTTGCAACCCAATGACTTCCACTCATAGATGCAGGTTCAAGATTGTATATGAATAACGCCTGTTTATGGTTATGCGGGACATTTTCATTCCTTGACAGAACATCATTGATTGGTATATTCAAATATTTACACCATTTTATTAGATCGTGATTGGACATAGGTATGTTTTTGTGAAATTTTGGTTTTACAGCAATGCTCCTAGGATTGGGATGTTGTTGAATGGACTGCTTTTCCCTAATAGTAAACCTGTTCCCTTTTTCTTTGAAGATCTTTTTTTTTTTTTACCATAACCAGTCACATATGGTGGATAACTAAAAAATGGAGGGGGCATTCCCATTCTAGGTGCTCCTGTACCATTTTTCGTCCAAGGTGGTCTACCTACCCTCGGTGCTCCTTTTCCAGTCATCTTTTTCACAAGATCCAAAGCCAAAGGAATTCCAATGCTAGCTAACAGAGTGCCTAAAAATCCACCTGATTGTGTTTTAGTCGGTGTTATTTTAACGCCAGATCCTGTTTGAGCTGCATTCAATATGTCTCTTTGCTGTTTTGTTGTAAACATGTTCACATATGGCATTAGTTGATTGATTGCATTGAAAGGTATCATCATGGGTAATGGTAAAGCACCGCCTTTTTGACCAGATCCAATCAATTTTTTAGCTCCGGCTTCTGCTAAACCACCAAGAGCACTCAACCCAAGGGTTTTACCAATAGCTGGAAGAGCCCTCATTCCAAGTGACAATACGGTACTCAAAAGACTTCCGCCAACTTGTTTCCTGATATTCGTTTTTGCTAATTTGATGTCCATTCCTTTGTTCAATTGACGATTTTTTTGTAATCTTTTTTTTACCATTGCTGGAACATAAAGAGTGTCGTTTCCATTAAGAGAATCATTTGTTAGTCTTAGAACAATTGTTTCCCTTTTATGGTAAGCATTACTCAGATTCTTTTTCTGATTATCTGAAAGTCTCACGTTGATTTCGTAAAGTTCAGTCATATAATATATGTTATATAATTCCAGTTGCAAAACATATACAAATAAATAGGAATCATTTCATTTGTGGGCTTACACTATGACCAGTTCATTTCCGATCTTGTCAATTACGACTGTTTCTTCATATAAAACGATAGCATGTACGCTGAAAGCACTGTCGTCAGCACTATTAGCATTGAGTTTATACCTAAAAATCAACTGTTTGGGATCTCTTGTTACTTTCTCTGCTTGATATGATAGATCGAAATAGATTAGAGGATAAAGAGAGTTGTAATTAGCCAGATTGAGTTGTGTGCCAGTGTTGTAATCATTTTTCCTCATTGCATAAGACATCAAATCGTTGAAGATTCTTACTTTACTTTCAGAATCATATTCAGCTTCGGGATAAAAGACACCATTCCCATATTCCAATCTGCATGTTGTCAAATAACTATCATTTCCACGATCGGCATTGATATTATATGTATCAAATTCATATGGATTTGCCGCTTCATTCCTTGTTTTAGCTCGTTGTAGGTATACAAAAATTGCTTTAACATTGTCAATACTAGAAGAAATCTGAAAGAATCCACTACCATGCCTCGGACTTGACATTTGATACATTTCTCTGAGATACGTCCATTTATCCTGTTTCAAAAAAGAACTGACGAACTTGTCATATAGACTGTCTTTTGGAGTCAGTTTTGGAACCCATAGTAGAAATCTGTTAATGACAACCCTTCCATCATCAACTGCATCAATTTTTTGAAGTATTTCTGTATCATCCGATAGCTTCAAAGTAAATTCAAGCTGCATTGGTACCAGCATCTTACCCTCTAACTCTTCGAAAAAACTGTAACGATTGAGAGGTATGATTCTATTGACATCTTTTGCTCCTCCCGTTCCATCATTATTGACAGCTTGAGAAAGCAATCTTCTGGCCTCAAATCCTGCATTCTGATTAGCATTAGCTATCTGATGACTTGTATCCAAGTACCAAAGACTATTCTTGGCTACACTTCTTGAGTAATCATCAGAATATTCCAGTAAATTCTTGACAAAAACGACCTTATGAAGATTGTCAGTGTCATACACAATTTTACCAGCGCTTTTTATCATCATATGACCGATCAATGAATGAGATCCATTGATGACTGTTATTCTATCAGCTGCTGCGTAGCCTGCACCATCAGCCAATTTTTGTACCTGGAACTGCACCTCGAAATAAGCATTGTACCAATCATAAAAACTCGATCGATCATTGATCGTAAATGTATATCCATTTTTCTCCTGATGTTGGTCATTGGCTGGGGCCCTAATTACATCATCAAGTTGGAAACGCACCAACTCATTTCTTTGTAAAAATTCACTTGTTCTAAAAGCCATTTATACTATTATATTATATAATTTTGCTATCATGTCATTTATTTGAAGACTCTGCGCCTTCTTTTTATACCTGATCCTGATATCAATCTATTGAGGATCATATCGGTGCTTTCATCTTGCTGTTTCTGTTCAATGGGTAAGGATGGAACAATTGCCCCTTGTGTTGTAGCTCCTTTTCTCAAATTGGCCAATTTTTTCATTATTAGGTCTCCTGACTTTTCTGCCGCCGCCTTACCAAGTTTATCACCTGCATGTGAAACCCCTGATTCTAATGCCTTCTTTGCCATTGGCTTAGCAAATTTCTTGAAAACAGATGATGCCACACTCTTTAACGGTTTAAAAATATTATCAACGATAAGTCCAGACCCTTTATGTCGAAAAACAAATCTACCAAGTTTTGGATGATAAAACCTCTTGAATTCATACGGTTTCATTTATACTTTTATGTTATATTATTCCATGCTTTTTAAAATTAGTGAAAAAGCTGTCTCCGCCCCATTTAGATCCACTAATCTTCTTTTTCCATCGGTTATCCAGATTCTGATTGACGAAATTGTGATTTTATTAATTGGATTAAATGTGACTCGTCGTGGTTCGAGGGTGAAGGAGTAACTTGGAGTTAGTACACTGGTTGAGAATGAATAAATGATGTCTGTTTCTTTACCGTCTACAAGCGATTTGTTAATTAAATCACAATGAATATTGAGTATGTCTGTGTCTTGACTGAGATTTGGCACTCTTAGTCCAATATGTGTTCCACTTGCTAATATCTTTTTGTCAAAACCGATGAGTTCATTGAAATTACTTGCTCTTAAATCAAGTTGGTAATTATTAGCTAATGTAACTGTGACCCTGAATGTTGTGTCATTGAATTCAAGAGTTATCGGATACGTATCACCAGTTTTTGTTAGATTTGTTATGTATTTGTTGAAATCTGTATAGTTCCATACACCGGCTGGAAATGTAATGTTTTTAAAAGTTGAACCATTATCTGAGCTGTATTTAATTAATTGATTTTTGTATCCAGCATTGACATTGAACCAAGTGAATGACATGTTAATGACTCTGTTAAGACCAATAACATATTGCTTATTATTTTCTAGAATTATGGGTCTGGTAAAATTTGTTGTGAAATCTTCTGGTTTGTTATCCCCTTGATTTTTTACACTATAAGATGATAAAACTATCTCTCGTTGCATTATATAATGAAGTTACATTAAATTTTGAAATATTGTTTGTATAATTTACCATATTGTGATTTGTTAATTGACGACATTTTTAATAATGTGTCCAATATAGAAACACCCATATTTCGCATGTCAATGCTGGTATTACCTGCTGATATCTCACCAACAATTAAATCCAATTTTTTTATGAGTTCTTTCGGTTTGTTGAAAAATATAACATTACCACCTTTTTGTTTTTTCATACCAGAACCTTTCATTGTTTCGATTTTATTTTCATAATGATTTATGTATTCATTTAAAGTAGCTCTTGCGTTGTCCATTCTTTTGTTTAGCACTTGCCTTTCTGCATCTGAAATTTCTCCTGATTTATATTTTTTTGTGATATGAGATTTGTAACCTTTTAATTGATTTCTTTTTGTTTTAGCTGCATTGACAATCTTATTGAGATATTTTTTGTTTTTTTGTCGAGTCATTTCTTGTTGATTTATTACCTTTTCAACAGAATCATAATTTTGAAGACCAAGATCATCCAATATCTCATTGTCCATGTCTTCATCATCTAATCCATAATCTATCTCATCGTCGTCATCATATTCTGGTGGTAATTGTGGTTCCTGAGGGAAGTACTGAGGATCAACATAAATCTCTTTTTTTCCTTCCAGAATATCTTGTAAAGATTCTTCATATGTTGGCGGTTTTGGCACCAGTTGTTTTTCTTGCTGTGGCAAAACAGGTTGTTCAAATAATTCACCAAGATTCATATCTGGAACTTCATCCTCTATATCAATGCCGTAATCAGGAACTTCTCCTTTCTTCAGTGGTCGTTTTTTCCTTGGCAACCTTAAAGCCTGATTACTATCAATAACATCATCCAATTTACTTGTAATTGGTTTGAATACTTTTGAAAATCCCTGTTGACTGGTCTGCTGACCAATATCATGTTTTGTAATTGCATTATGGACATAATTGATCTTGTTCCCTAATTCAGATTTACTCTTCGCGAGTTCTTTCCACTTGAGTAAACTCATTTATCGTTATATTGTTACGTTACATAAAATGGAAATTTATATATAAAAAATAACGTTTTACACCGTGTTGAACACCATGTCGAACACCATGTTATTGAAACAATATACCCATATAATATAAAAATGAAAATACCGAATTATGATACTGACGATAAAGTCACATCCAATTTCAAACAATTATATGATTTTATGCCTGATCGATGCTTCCGAATGCTCATTTGCGGACCTTCTGGTTCGGGAAAAACAAATACACTGATGCATATGATTTACAATTTGTTGTACTTTGATAAAATATACCTTTATGCAAAAAACTTAGAGCAGTCAAAGTATCAGAATCTCATGGATGAGTTCGAACCAATAAGTGATGAAGCTGGTTATGATGTTATTGAAGCAAGCAATGATCAAATTATTCCTGTAAATGATCTTGGTAGTGATAACCAAAAAATTGTAATATTCGACGATTTTGTATGTGATAGAAACCAAAAGCCATTAGTTGACTATTTTATACAGGGGAGACATAAAAACTGCTGTGTTATATATTTGAGTCAAAGCTACTATAAGACACCAAAAGATATTAGATTAAACTGCTCGCATTTTGCCATTTATGATTTTCCGAGTACTAATGAAAAAAGTCTCATATGTCGTGAAAACGATGTCTCAAAACAATTATACGAGAGAGCGACTAGAGACCCTTTTAGTTTTATATACATTGACAAACCTGAGAAACAAGTAAAGAAGAATTTTAATGAAAAAATATAAATGAATTGTATAACTCAATTGTATATGAGTTACTCAAATGGCAAATTACCTGAAGACACATTTTCACATGAAAAAATTATTGAAATAGTAAAAGGATTACCTGGTGTTGGTTTTAAACTTACTGATGCCGGTGATTATGATATGCAGAATAAAAAACTAAGGAATGTTGCTTCACCAGAAACAAATAACGATGCGACCACTAAGAGTTATGTCGATAATAAGGCATTACTAGTTGACGGTAGTAATAAGATGTTAGGAGCCCTCAATATGGATAACAGACGTATAGAAAATGTAGCCCCTGCGAGACACGGGTTTAGCGATGCCGTCAGTAGTTTACATCTGACTACCTTTTTCTTTGATTTAAACACTAATGACGGTAAAATAGAAGCCCAAAATCCCATTGATATGAAAAATGAAAAAATTAGCAATCTTGCAGAAGGAACTGACAATAGTGATGCTATAACAAAACATCAATTAGAAACTGGTTTAGCACCAAAAGCCGATAAAACAGAACTTTCTAATTATTTAAAAAAAGACGGATCAATTGCTCTTACAAACAATCTTGATCTTGGTGACAATAAAATAGTCAATGTTAAAGAGGCTACAAGTGGAACAGATGCTGTCAATTTTACTCAATTAAACAATGAATTATGCAAATATCTCCACGAAAGTGGTGGCGATATGACTGGTGATATCAGGATGAATAACAATAGAATTTACGGTATTGGAAACGTAGAAAATGATACATCTGCTGTAAACCGTAAATATGTTAATGATGAACTTGATAAAAAGTTGGACAAAAACAAAGACTTCAGCATGGGCAATAATAAAATCACAAGTCTGAGAAATCCAGACGATTCGAACGAACTTGTCAACAAGTCTTATGTCGACCGAAAGGTATCACAAGCAGGTGGTTCTGTTGATTTAACACCTTATTTGAAAAGAGATGGGACAGTTTCCGTGACTGGAAATTTAAATATGTCTCTGAACAAAATAATCGATTGCGGACAACCAACTGGTACTAGAGATGTGACTAACAAAGCATATGTAGATTCCGAGGTTGGAAAAAAACCAGATACAAATCAAGTCATTTTACGAGACGGCAGTAATACAATGACTTCTGTTCTAGACATGAACAATCAACGAATAATAAATCTCGGAAACGCCACACATAATCAAGATGCCATAACTTTGAAGCAAGTGAATGACGGTATTGCAACTGTTTCTACCGATAATAATAAATATACAGACCAACAAATAGCGAAAAGTCATATAAGCACACATACAAACCGAAAAAATGTGTTGAGCTATGCAATGGATGATGGAGAATTCACTGAAGATGCTGGCATTCAAGACGTGAATTTGATCGATTTTGATGACATGCCTCATAAAATGAACAAAAAAGCGTTTTCAATGAAGGTTCGGAGAACTACCGATGGCTCCAATGAATATAAAGGTCGTTTCGATTTCAACCTTTTCAAAATGTACAGAGATGACAAATCTGACAAATACACAGTTTGCATTGAAACATATTTTCAAAAATCTCCTTTTTACGGTTACGAATTTGAAAGTACATTGCTTGGATTCGAAAAACTAAACATGAACATTGATTCAGGAACAACCATAAAAGTGAATTCAGAATACAAATATCTCAGAACGATCCTGAATCTCAGTCCTGATGGTAATTCTCCATCGATTCAAAGACGATTGTATGTAAATTTCAAAAGCAATTTTGACAATAATAGCCCAAATCTATTGCCAGTTTTTGTTTTGATATATGGCATTAAAGGCGAAGCTAAATCGGATCTTGACATGACAATATATGATTACGAAAAAGCGTATGAGGTTGCAAACAATCAATTTCAACTGCATGTACCGATAGACATGAATGGTAATGAAATAACGAATCTCAAGCCACCCGTAACACCGGCAGATGCTGTCAATAAAAGGCACCTGTTTCTTGCAAATTCGGGAGATTTTTATTGGGGTAAAACGGTTAGAACTCCTGGGCAATCAAAATACTATTTTCACTTGACATCCGGATTTATTCTCAACACACCTAAAATGTACGTCGTGAACATTTTATTACATGCTGAAAAAACATACCCCTCGTCGACTAATCATAAGTTGAACATTGTTAATAATCATGGCATAACTTACCATTACGACATCGATCTTTCAACAAGAAGAACAATTGATATAGGTGTGAACAGATATGAAGATTACCAAGACTACTATGTGACGCACAATGGTGCTGGAGACAACAGAGTATATCAATTCGTGATCTATTATAAGTCTTATGAATATTAAAATAATGTGATGCATTAATATATGGCATTATACGTTAAAAATGAAGATGGAACTCATTTTCTCGATGAGGACGGTAACAAAATAGAATACACAATTAAATATCCTTCTGACGTTGTTTTCATCGATCAACCTGATTTTTTTGTTAATGACAAAGGACATATTGAAAGTAGCAAAAACATTGTGATAAAGCAGGCAGAAGATGACAATCACGCTGTAGTTAAATCACAGGTCAGTGACATCGTACGTGATTCATTTCTGGATCTCTGGGTTAGTGAATATCTCAGAATGTATTCTAGTTGCACTTATCAAATGGACAGAGCAGATGGATCTACTGTGAAAATGAGTTCCACAAGAAAAGTAGAAACAATATATGACAAGAGTAATGAAGAAAGTGATGCAACACAAACTGATTCGACAAAAAGACCTTTGCTATGCACAAAAGCTGAAAAACACAATGGTCGATATTTTCTCAAATTCAGTGGTGCACAAAAAATGATATCGCAGGTTGATTTGAATAATGATGCGGTTAATGTATGGATGACTTCAAGCAATTCTCCAAATCTTTGGGTAAATGGACTATTCGGCCATGATAATTTGGGTTATGATAAATTTGTGGCTCATTCAGGCAGTAACATCGTGATTTCTGGGGCTGATTCGGCATATAATTGTGTTTATTTAGGACCTGCACTAAGTTTGAATGATTTTTTGAGTCTTGGAGATTACAGTGAGAATGATCTTGGTGAATTGAATAAATGGCATTGCTTGTCAGTTCACTGGGACAATAAATCGTCTCCTAAGACAGAAAAAAGCAAGATATATTGGAACAGAAAGCATATGGGTGATTTTACCGCTGACAATAGAACAGGAAATAACACAACAGTTTTTGGTGGATTAGATCCTACAACCGACGTAGCTCCTTTGAATGGAAATATAGCTTTTTTCTGTGTGTATCTGGATTTCATGTTAGATGAAAGGACAATTCTAGATCATCACACTGTTCTCATGCAAAGATACAATATAACGTAATTATATATATGTATATCGACAATTTGTTACGATTTGTGGAATATAGTTTTCAAGAAGCAAAAGAAAAACATCCATGCATTAATGACAAAATATTGAAATCAGCACTTGTTTATCAATACCTGCACTGTTTCTATTTCAAAAGAGATATATCTATGAATGAGATTCTTGAACTCAATGATGGTGAAATAGGTCTTCTTGGACCAGGTAGTGGCTGTCTAACATGGTTACTTGAAAAGATCTTCGGTTGGATTGATATATTAAATTCACATAGTGTATTACATGATGCTTCCGGGAGGTTTTATGACCACCATAAGCTCGGTAGAGGTTACACTTATGCTATTTCAGAAAAATACACAACTAAACTGATTAAAAGATCACCTTTTTGTGGTCAAGTCAGTGGTATACTATATTGTCTATGC
>OX421451.1:21995926-22003426 GCA_949126865.1 Montipora capitata | reverse complement strand
CCAATTTACGCACTTATTTACGGTCTCATGGATGCATTAAAAAATGATATTCCAATGGATTTATGATTATGAAAAAGCATATGAAATCATAAATGATTCCTTTAAAATGCATATTCCAATTAATACGAACCAAAATCGAATTTTAAATATTAAAACTGAAAATATTGATGATTTATTGAGTTTTTCTTTTTCATTAACAAAAAGCTTTGAAAATCATTTATTTGGTGTTATCAAACAAATTACAATAGGCGGGGGAAATTCTAATAATAAACTGCATTTTGCTATGAATGGAGGCCTATACAATTATCATGTTTATTTTGATAAAATTCATATCACATATGAAAGAAGTCTTTATAATAATGTTGATGCAAATTTGTATATTTCTAAACCAAACAATAGATTTGAAAAAATAAATTTTAAATTGTTTATTAATGGTGAAACAATTATCACATTATCAAGAAAATTTATAAGAATAAATAGAATTTTTATTGATGATTTTACATTAAAGGATAGCCAATTTTTAAAATGGAGAATTGTTTATTATGGCTTAAATTTTTAATGTAGCATATTAATATTATGAGTTATTTTATAAAAAAACGAAAATAATGAGTTTATTTTAGATGAAGATGGAAACAAAATTCAATATTATGTTGAAAAAGGTCCTGGTAAAATTGATTATGGCATTAATCATGCAATAGAATTAAATCATTCTATTACAAAAGCTCAGCTTGATAATGCTATTACTGATCTAAAACAACAAATAACATTCAGTTACAAAATCAGATTAAAAATAGTGAAAACAGATAATCATTGTATAATGTATATACATAATATGTGTGAAAAAATATTTAATTTCAATCATAAAAATCTATCAAATGAAAAAGAAAAAATTAATGAAAGCAAAAATTTGTATAAATGTTGGTGTTTTAAAAATTATTTCAACATTACCAAAAAATGCACCTATCAGCCAATATTGGATCATCTTTATTAGTAGTTACTGGTACAATAGCAGGTGGAATTACTCTTAATCCTATTATTATTGCTGTCATCAGTGTTTTACTTCAAACTTATGCAACTGCAAAAAAAAAATGATCAAAAATTAGAACATTGCAAATTTGCATATACTAGTTATAATAATCTCTTAATTGAACTAAGAGATTCATTACCTTTGGGTGTATTTGATGAAAAATTGTTTTTTAATAAATTTGTTGTATTTGATAATATTATTAATGATAATTGTGTTTCTATACCAGAAAAAATAATAAAAAATATAACAAAAAATTCATATTTCAATCAACAAACAAAGATGAGACCAACATTCCTCATAATTGTTCTATGTCTTTTTGGATTTAGTAATTGGGATAACAAATGTAAATTCCATTTTTCAAAAAGCTTGTGTGTTATAAATTTGATTGATATTATCCTTTTTCTGTCTTTGTTAACTATATGCAAAACTGTGCTTATAAGATCAAATGTGTTACAAACACGGTTTATAACATCTTTTGATATTACAGATCTGTTTTTTAGTTCTATATCCAATAACACATTTTTAATATGATATTTTCTTATATATATACTCTTTTTTCTTATTTTATACATATTCTCATAAAAATCAATATAATCATTTTTATACACATGCTGATGACAAAGACCACATTGAACGCAAGTCATTACACCATCAATATCTCTTATATCTTGTTTTGTACAACAAGGAAAATAGAGCTCTTTTTTATTATCAATAAGTCGTTTATTACACATTTCACAAAATAAAACGTTGTTTTCAATAAAAAGATCATAATAAATACTGCAATCCATTATATATGAAGAAAACATTTTTAAATTTTACTGCTAAAGTAGTATGTCCATGTAGCCGGGTCGGAGCACAGAAAACGCGCGAAAAATGTTTTGCAGTTAACCCGGGATTGAGCCTGCAATCCAATCGAAAACTAGTGCCTAGTCAGCGGCCAACTTTAAAAAAACAGCTGACTTCGATGACCTCTAAACTTGAGCCCCGCGATATGGTCACGTGATACTGTTCAGCGGATGCCTTGTTTTGACAGGTGTTAATTGACCATAACATGGATGTCCAATATCAAAGATGTACGCTGGAAGCGTCAGCTGGAGTATGGCCCCGATATGGTCAGGTGATACTGGTCACAATGGCATACATGGAGGGGTGGAGAGACGTACGGTCGCACGGTCACCAAAACAAAATTTTCGATGAAAAACCAGGGGCCCGTTTCTCGAGAACCTGGCAAGGCATGCAGGGTTCAAGACACGGGCCCCTGGTCACAATCAGTTTAGAATTGCGTCCAAGTTAGGGCGCTTTCCTTTTGTCAGGACTGGCCAGTCAGACCCGTCAGTTTGCAAAGAAAATGCAACAATTTATAGGGACACTTGCGAGATAATCCTTCGCATTCTTCTGGAGGAGGATATATCATCCTCAAAACGTGTTAATTTGAAGGCGTTGTAGAGTTAGTCCTTCCAAATGCCTGGTCTGGTCGCTCAGTTCTGTGAAATGGGAAGCGTCCTTAGTTTTTGATGATTGTATCCGATAATTAAACGAGGCAAATTTAATTTATAACAGCGTGGTAAAAAACAAACTTCAGTCTGTCTGGAAAACTATGAGGCAGACACCTGTTGTGAACCATGATTTAAAGTGATTTTAATTGAAATAAGCGCTCTTCACATTAATTCTCTATCCAGACCATCATACATGCCATTCCTTACTTTTTTCTCGGGAACATTTGCGGTCCAATATGGGCATCATTTGCGGTACAGTTTCGGGATCGTTTGCTGTTCTGGAATCATTTGCGGTCCTAGGATCATTTGCGGACCCGTACAGATCGTAAACCTAGCCACCATGATTAGTAATAAATCCTCGGCCGATCTTGCGATATCCGGTATTATTTCAAGTTCTGATGATGAATTCCTCGCCGTTGAAACATCGGGTGTCATCAAGTTACTTAAAACCTTTTGCAACCAAACTTGATGGGGGTTTGTCGACCATTCAAATATATATCCTGAAAATGACCTAATCAGGGGTGGTCTTCACCCAGCACTAAAGGAACTGCCCGACTTGCAACAAATTTTTATTAATTAGGGTATTGCCGACTGGGAAACGGATGAGTCTTTGCCTCCGCGAATAAATCGTAAATACACTAACAATAAGGGCAATCCACCCAGGTTCAATCCATTTGGCCGTGGTTTTGCTATGGCGGCATTAAATATCAATAGTCTACTCGCTCACTTCGATGATCTCCAATTCCAAAATGGCTATCAATGAAACGAAGATTGATACGTTTGCCAGGATTTGAGGTTGTTAGGAAAGATCGCTCTGTTAATGGCCGAGGTGGTGGTGGTGTTTGCATGTATTTACGGAATAACATAAATTACCAGATCCGTGACGATTTATGCGATGACCAACTTGAGTGCATTGTCATCGAAATTATCAGACCCCACTCCAGACCTTTCTTTGTTAGTAGGTGGTATTAATCCCCAAACTCTCCTCAAGATATCTGTCGGCAATCTGAGTCTCTAGTCGATAAAGTGGAATCTGAACAGATTTTTACCTTCTGGGTGATCTAAACTGTAATATGTATGACGGATCAAATAATCATAACTCATCCATTTTAACGAACATACTTGATATATATGGACTGAGTCAATGGGCCATATCCGAGTTGCTGTTTGTCTCGGTTTCGAAGTGAGTCTTTGTTGCTCAATTATTATAAGGGAAATGAATTTGATTTGCATAAGAATAGGTAACTCATTTCAATTTGAATGGTTGTGCACGAGGACTCGCTTTGAAACTGAGGCATGCAGCAACTCGGAAATGGGCTATTGATCTCCCAACCGACTAGAAGTACACCCACCACCAGAACGTTGATTGATCTCTGTATAACTGGCTCACCCGAAAAAATATCTGCTCTGGTGTAGTTTATCTCGCTATCAGCGATCATTCTCTGGTCCTCGTGACCCTTAAAATCTGCAACGAGCGAACTGGTATTCATCGCACGATTGAGACACGCCTTTTAAAAAATTTCAAACACCGCCACTTCCTCAACGATGTTACAAAACAGCCATAGAATAGAGTTTTTTTCAGAGACAAATCCAGAAGCGATGTGGGATGTTTGGAAAAAAATTATTTATGGCAGTTTTCGCATGAGCTGACGGAATGTTTGAACAAGAGAGAAAAATGCAGTACCTCCAGACGTGGCGCTGGAGCGTCGTACCAGACGAGTCATCCCGGGATTTCGGCCCGTGCGATCGCTTTTGGACGCAGTTGGCTGTTGCTTTTTTCTGCTACCAACCTCGCCTCCCAGTACGGCATTCAGGGAGGGATATGTCGGCCCCTAAACCATATGAGACAAATCCCACGCCTACTCACAGCTCCAGACCGCCCTTGTCATTACAATTGAGCGTACGATTTCCATGGCTTATATATTCAAGAGAAAAGTAAGTCACTTTATCTGTCATGTGATAAGCACTCCGGAGTCGCAGATTACAAAATGTACGCACGCGCCCTGCTGAAGGTAATATACACACATGCTTAAAGTTTACTTCGTCTCGAATTTCAGAGTAAGTACAATAGCTAATATTTTGTAGACATTACATTTACAGCTAAAATACATAACCCATACGGATAAATAATTAAACATGAAATATTTAAAGAAACAGTGATATTCAGAAAAGCAGCTATACAAAATGCGGCCTGGATCGATTCTCATTTTAAAACCTGTTAACTTATTCAGTGTGGATAAAATCAAGTAGCGCACTCCATAACTTTGCTGATACTGAAGTAAGAAAGAGAATTAAGACCATAACTGGTTGTTCTAGGTTTATTGAGGAACAGAATGTAATTTCCGCTAACATCATGAGAACTGAGAAGACCGGAGAGAAAACTGTTGTTGTTGTTGTTTTTATATGCAGTAGCATGAAAATCCTTCAAAAACAGACTTTCATAGTATTAATATCAGAGATGTTAAATGCGCTTATTGCATAGAGATCATATAGAGTTTGCCTTTTGTAATCTGCAAATGTAAATCTCAGTATTATCTTACTTACATTATACCGTTCTTTTGACAAGAACAACTGACGAAAAGCCAGTTTTTGCTACAAGAATAACAGCGAAAAAGCGCTACTTTGTCGCAAATTTTCTATGACAAAAATTTGTTCAGAAATAAAAAGCGTACATTAACAGCTCACACAAGGGCTACTCCTTAGTATCTGGCTAGACAGTTTCTTCTCACTTTTCCCTCCGGCCGCGCTTCAGCCATTTGATGAGGTCCAGTCTCGTGCTTCTCAAGTTGCCTCGTTCATGCCCAAATGAATTCTGGGTAATTTTGCCATTCCGTGACTAGGGAAGAACCCGATTCTCTTTTCATAGATTTTTTAATGAGTTTCGGGCCACCCAGTCCTACCAGCAACCACTGAGCCAGAATTCTATCTGCAACCCACGGATACAATATTTGCTCTTAAAGCTCCAAGCCTTAGCACTGTATGCAGGCTTTTGAACCACCTAGACGCAAATTTAGTCACTGGGGTAGATAAAATTCCCTGTTAGCTCTCAAAAATTTCTGACAGTATTGTCGGGCCGTCCTTAGCATACTTTTTTGTGAGCCGTATAGGTACTGAAATCTTTCCAAAAGTCACACCGCGGTTTAAGAAAGGATCCAAGCGTGAACTGGAAAAATTATCGACCAATATCAGTATTGCCACTCGTCTCAACTTTAGGATTACCTTCAGGGCCCGGTTCCTCGAAAGCCGATTAACTTAATCCAGGATTAGCGTAAACTTTTGTTTCACGTTTTCAACTTTTTGGTGAAAGTTTCTTTTGCTTATTTTTGTCCTTCAAGATTGACGTCTTCTCATGTAAAGTTCTGCCGAAAATCTGCGTTGAACAGCATTTGGGAGTAGAGAAATAAACTGGTTGGTTAATTTTTAATCTTAGATTAGCGTTAATCGGCTTTTGAGGAACTGGGCCCAGGTTAATTGTCTCTTGAACACGTACCAATCTAGCTTTCGATTAATGCACAGCACGACAACAGCGCTGCTTGAGACAACGAATAACTGGTCAATTAATATTGACAACGGTCTCTTGAACGGACTGCTCTTTATTAACCGCGCAGCCATGGGCCGAGCGCGGTTCTTGCTCTGCAATCGGTTTATTTTTTTGGAGGCATCGTTTTCCATATTGTATAATGATAATAGGGAGGGGTAAATCGGTCTTAACATTTTATCATGTCTCGACTTGGGCTATAGCAGAGCAGCCACACAGTAGATGCGGGATGGTTTCTTCTGTATTATGGCACAACGTGCATGTTAGATCTAATCACCGTTCTTGTTGTTTCTTTACTCAGTATGCTTTTGTAAGGGCCAGTTGTTGTAAGATGCTAGTGTGTTCACTCAGTACAACATCAGGTGTATTTTTCCACTTTGAGGTTGGGTTGAAGTTGTGCTTAGAGATGTCGCTATCTTACCAACGTTGTGTGACGTAGTTGCCAACCCATACTGAGCTGTTCAGAGACTTTTTGTTGGTACTCCTTGTTTGTTGCCTGTTTGAGTAGCTGCTGGATGCACTTCGAGCTGCTGATCGTTAACACAATTTCTTTCTCGCCCATTTTTACTGTGGTGCATTTGAGCTCTTTGTGGAATGTTGAACGTACGTTTTCGCATCTTTAAGTACTGATCTTCTCTCTTTTTCTTCTTTGGCGTCTTGAAAGGTTCTTACAGTTTCTATATGAGAGTCTTTGCTTTTTGTAATGTAATGCGCTGTCTTGATCTTTGTAGCCTTATATTGTACCTCTATTTCCTTCAGTCCGCGACTTCCCAAATCTGTTGATGAGTGTAACTCGTAGTTGTGCTTGCCTTTTTTCTCATTATTGCTCAGGTTTCCTGTCTAGTTCTTGTAGATCTTCAATCACCCATTCGTATGACCACATAAAATACTGCAGTATTGGGTATGCAAATGTGTTAGTGGCCTTTGTCTTTCTTGGAATGGAGAGAGTGGAGGTCTATATTAACACTAATCGTCTTAAATTTGTGGCAAACGCTGTACTTTCAGAAAGTTAGTGTGGATTCAGGGCCTCGTGATCTACCACAGATATGGTATCCACACTGCGACAGCTGCAGGAAAACAGGAAAAAGCCATTGAGCAAAATCGAGCCCTCTACATGGTTTTCGTGGAGTTTTCAAAGGCATTTGATACTGTCGACAGAGACAACTTATGGAAAATACTAAGAATATACCGTTTATAAAGTTTTAAGTTTATAAGTTTATAAATAAGTTTTAAGTTTATAAATGTTGTGCGATCACTCCACAATAGATAGTATGATTGGAAGAGTGACTGTTGGTGGGGATGTTTGTGATGCTTCTCCTGTGTCATGGTGTAAAACAGGGCTATGTACTGGCACCTACCCTCCTTACTCTATATTTAGGAGCTGTGCTTGAAACAGTTGGCTTAAACCTGAGCAAAGATGTCTATTTACGCACCCTTAC
>OX421451.1:21973426-21980926 GCA_949126865.1 Montipora capitata | reverse complement strand
CTTCCCTCGCGTGGCCAAGTTTCCTTTTTCTTAAAGTTACCTAGCAAGATTTTTCAGATCTCGTCTTAACGATGAGAAGAGATTGCCCCAGTTTCTCTTTGTGCGCCTACATGCTGTTGTTTTGCATGAGTTATGATGTTTTCTTCCACTTAAAATTCTTAACAAAAAAAAATACGCGCTAATTGAGGTAAAACATTTTCAAAAGATCTTAGAAATATCCTGTAGTTTACATTTGGAATGAAACTTGGCCCACCATGTCATTCCTTGCTCTTTCTTAAATTCACTCACCAAATACGTTTTATTTATTCGCGGTTCACTTCTCATCTTTCACACTGGCTCAGATGCAATTGTTTGCATTTTGTATTTCTGTAATTAAATTATACATCGACAGCGGCACATTCACTGAGGCACTTTAAGCCTCCAAGCAGAGTAGAATATGATAGGCCTTTTCCAAACTTTTTAAAATTAGTTTAGTTTTTGAGGGCCATTTACCCGCCATTGTCAAAGGTAATTTAATTTGCTCTGTGCAAGACAGTCGCTTAAATTCACAATCATTCGGCAGGTGTATTTCGGCTCTGAATGGACTAAATTTTGCCTGATTAATGGTTTTCGGGACTCCTCTCTTTCTGAATACAGTAGATCCTTTCAAAAGGTACAAGACCCTCCTTCTCCCACCAGCAGAAAATTACTCGGAAAAGTGCTGTGCATGACCTTTTAATTTGCTAATTGGGTTCAAATAAAAAGACTGAAGAGATTTAGTCCCTTTGACGAGCTTGAGCGGGGAACAAAAAAGAGCGTTTATTCGGTTAAAGTCAAGAATATAAAAACACTTCACTGCCTTCATTCTCTTATTTTTTTATTCCTAAAATAAAAAAGGTTGTGTCAAATCTCAGAGTGAATAGTTATGCTTGCAGCCATTTTATAATCTCCGCTTCGTTGTTGTGATGAGGAGGAATCCGTGAAAATTTCTGTGCGTTATTTTCTATCCGAAACGTTGGATTTCTCTGGTTTCCTGTAAGATAATAAAGATAAAAAAAATTTCAACGTCTTAGTTTTTGTTTATTCGAACTTTTCTTCTTTTCTTTCTGTTAATTACATAAGTATGTAGTTTGGTTTGATCAGGGTTCGGTCGATGGAGTACTTCACCCACAACTCAAAAGAGGATTTTTTTGTTAAAGTGTAAATTGAATTTTCAATATTGCGGCGCGCCCCGTGTTATCAGAAGTTTATATGCATCGTGACTCAGTGCTAATCAAATGTAATTTTCATGTACAAGAAAGAATCCAAGCAAGCAAAAACGCTGTCATTAACTGCTTTCGGTTTCGCAATTTCTCAAAATGAAATGGACTTCCAGTTTGTGTCAAACATAAAAAGAATGCTCCAGGCGAATTTCGAAATCACCTGCGTCGCTTTTGGATCACGTTTCAAACGCAAAGCCCACTCGAAGCTTCACTGATCGTGCTAGTTAGAAAAGAAAGACTGTTAGCTCTTCCCGAAAGAATTTTAAGGCAATTTTACGGATTATGTTGTTAATAATTGTACATGCTGTGACTGACTTTCTTAAGTGCTATAAGGTTGATGTGTTGTTAGACTTTACAAATCAAAGGTTCCTTCGTTCATTTACCAGTTTACCAGAACACATATTCACCGGTACCTTTCCGTCATAGTATTTCTCAGGCATATAGTTCACCCCGAAGCTGATATTCTCTCGTAAAAATGTCTCCAAAAGTAACCATTAATGTCCAAATGATTGTAAACCGACCTTCGCAGCTTTGTCTTAAAGGTTGAATCGGGCAAAAGGAGCTGATTCTTAAGATCTTGAAGAGTTTCTTTGCCTGTTGCTAATTCGTCGATTGATCCAGTAAGAGGCGAGTAAAAAGTGTTCAAGGTCTTGAAATGCATTCGAATATCAAGGTAAAAAGGAAGAGAAGCAGCAATTTATACCGAAGACAGGATATTTACTGTGGTAAACGGGAAGCGATATGTCAACAAGAAAGGGCGGAAACGATCAGAGATTTAAGAGTCTATACTTTAAAAACACTCCGCTACGGGAAACAGGTTAATTTCTAGTCGTCCTTTAAAACAAGAAAGAGATTAGAAGCGCTACAGACTTATAACTTTTGTTTAATTTCATCCTTTCATGTAGAAACGAGGAAGAGGATAATGTTTCTAATCTTTGCTCATTTGACTTCCATCCTGCGGCTCTTCACTTTCTAACGCAATATTTGGTCCAAATTCCTACAAATGATCTACGTTGCGCTCCTTAGTGACGACGATTTTTTCTTTCCTGTTTAAACATGTATGTTATCAAACGGACGTAAGTAACGTTAAATCCGCTTCGCATGAAAAATAACACAATACGAGTAACAAAGTACTGTTTAATATGAAAATGTCTGCAGATCTTTGCTTTCTAACAACCCCACACACGCTTTCCCTGCTTTCATCAAAACAAGACTTTTAAGGACCCAACCATTTTGATTTTCATTTGCGCTAAAATATGACCGGACATTGTATTCAGTGTGCGTTTGCTAGTTGCTAAAATAATAAGCATCCGACGTTTAGGAAAGCCGAGTGCTTCATTCTATTGAGGCTATCGAATAGATCGTCCTCAAGGCTTCACGGGCTGTCGAAATGGCTGTTGTTGAGAAATTTGGTGAGAAATATATTTTGGTTTTTTGAGGCTATTTCCTTGATTTTGAAAAACACTTAAATAACAGCCACTTTGATATTTTGATAAGGAAGTCCATGGAATCCTTGTCTCTGTGGAAAATTGAATTATTTGAAAATGATGTTGTAGTAATTGCGTAAGCATCTGAATTGTTGATTTTTTTTGCTTGCGTTGTTAGCTGCAGTCTATGATCCAAATGTGCATTCATTTTATGACGAACCTTTGCCATACCCAGAGAGATACCACAAATATACAGAATTCAAAGATCACAAGCCAACTTACAGAGATGGTAAGTTCTATTTAAGATCAAAAGAACAAGTTATTGTATGCAGGTAACTTCAGTTGGTGCAAAATTTACGCAATATATTTCCTTACCATTCGAGACATCATTTTCAGAATGAAATCAACACAACGAACATATGTCGTGTAGTTTTAGGTTTTATTTTTTGTACATGACAGCAAATGAAAAACCAACGTGAACTAAAAAATATTTGCGTAGTCACTTGAGTGAGCGGAAGAAGAAAGCTATTCAAATTATTCTGATTAATACAACTCTGCTGTAATATGTAAACCATATATTACGGATGATTCACTGAATTTTGTATAAAGAATTTATATCCCTTTTACAGTAAGTCCATATCACATGCGAGAGAAGGAAAATAAAAACACAAATTCTTTACTTTACACCTGTCGTGCACAACTATCGCTGCGCAAGATGAAACAAAAAGGCCGCGAAAGCATTTTTTTTTTAAATTGTTGAGAAATAACAACCCTGTCCTTGGGGGTTTTGTCATTCTGTGGTAGAGAATGTTTTCAAGGTGTTGAATCGTACTCTATACAGCTAAACTGATATTTAATGATAAGCCCGTAAAGTCTGACAAAATCCCATATTCTAAGATAACAAACAAGCGATATGAGGTACGTCTTAAAAGGCAGTTCACTATCTTTGGCTTGCACTAATTACGGGCGCAATTTTCATTGCGTTCATGAAGCAGCAAGCGGCCAACATAAATTTTAAGCTACTCATCAGATATTTATCAAAAGCTCGCCATTACCCCGGTCATTAAATGAAAGAACCGTTTTCCGGAAAAAAAGGAAAGGCAAAAACTTTGCTTAATCATCACTTTTATTTTTACTGGCAATTTTTCTGGTAAAAACGAATCTTTGAAAATGAAAAAATTGCCGCTAAGATTTAATTGCTTAAATTGGACGAAAATTCGCCTCCTTTTCTATTTTATATCATCAATTAATTCCAGGAAGTTTCTTTTCCCATTAAGGAATAAATATTCTTCAAAAAGACAACTTTCTCTGCAAGATATGAATACTTTTAACGCAAAACAAAATGCTAGACTAGCTGGAGAATAGGGCCTGTGATGAAATCTGAAAGAAAGGCCCGGATGTTGTTCTCGAAATAGACAATAAACACAAATTCAAGTAGATTTGTGGCGAACAAGTTTTTGTTCGAGAACCAGTAGGAAAGGCTCTACCTTTTAACTAAAATTCCGTTCTTTTCGAGAAGGCGTCAGAATAGTGTTCTTTTTTGCATAATCAAGAGATAAATTACTTTTAGCAAAATCAAACACTCTGACGCCAAACTTCTCTTCAGTCGTGACAAATGTCAAAATCATTTGATTTGTATTCAGTTTACCGAACTTTGCACGTCACAAGATTAATTTCGATCTTTTATTTGTTATTTTCGTCTCGTAACTTAATTAAAACGTAAAATGCATGCGTTTTTCAAGGATAACCTACCGCACGCTAAATTATCTCACATGTTATGCAATCAATTTGACAAGAAAATCAATCGATGGTTTGGATTATTCAGATCTATAAAAGTCTACACCTACAAACTGAGTACTGCAGTGTTGCGGCAAACGCTGCGTTTTTCCAGCCGCGCAAATGCGTCATCTGCCATCCTGAAGTTTCTTAAAAGCCTGACAATATTTTGAATATCAATAGAAGTTAGAAGAGCCATTTCATATCTCTTTGCGCTTTGTCTAATTCTACTCGCTAATGGTGTTTCGTTCTAATTAATCAGGTATTTCTGTATCGCGCATACACATGGCTTTTCTCATATCAAATTCGTTTCGAATTTCCAGTCTGTGTAATAGTAGTTGATTGCAATTTACGATTCTAATTGTGACGCCGGCAGTAACGGACATGTCAGCCTTAGCTCCGGCAGGGTATCTATCTCGACCAGAGAAAGAACTAAGCCAAAAAATATATATATATATAAATATAAAGGAAAAGAAAAATGGTGTATGCAGCAGACACGTTGAAAACCGGTCGTTAAGAAGTCCCTTTCTTTCTCTACACGTTTGTGTTTCAACCACTGACCATTTCAATCGCAATGAATCCTCCCGTGGCAGAGAGTTCAATGACAAGAGTTCGTAAGCTGAAAACAAACTGACTTAAATGCTATCAGGTCATCGCTTCAAACTATTCCATGCCCACGAGTGCAAAATATTGCAGACCAAATTCGATCATACCGTTGGAACATTCTTCTCGGGCCATACTGAGATTGAAACCATTAATTCTAAAAAACTCTGAGGTATCCGGCTGGATGATTTGTGCTGCTTAATACTTTACACTAAATCATTCCAATATCCATAACATTAGGCACTGATTCCAAGGAGGCAGGTTCGAACAATTTAAGCTGTTTTTTCTTTGGTTTCTCACGACAGTTTTGGGGATATTTTTTCAGGTTTCTAGTGCTGTATATTAAAGTAACTGGCAGAATGTAGTGGCTAAAAAGCCAGTGGAGCCGCCTATTATTCAACCATATCAACTATAAGATCGTCGTCCGAGCTTAGAAAGGTAGATTACATGCTAGCTCTGGGAACCTCACATTTATTGGTTAAGGAAGTAGCATTTCGAGGCCTTAGTTTGTAAAGCGACTAAATGCAAAAACCGAAGGATCCACCTACTACCAACAAGGCGCCTTCATGGATCCTAACCCTAACCCTTAGAAGCAAGAGATAATGGAATAATGATGTGTCGCTCAGCTACTGTATGCGTATCTGCAAAAGCGAAAACATCTAATATTTATCCAGAATTATGTAATTTCTGGATCACATTCATACCGAACGGACGCAGCTGAAATATCTACGGAAGTTTGCTTCACGAAAACCTCTAAACAGAGGTGTTGTAAATTCTGCTACCGGCAAAATAATTTCAAGCCTTCAGCTGCAGATATATTTAGGTATTCATTCATAACTTCCCTTACATCTGCACAGCTTGCAATTAAAGGAGAATATTAGGACAGGTGGCAGGCGAATCTTCCTCAAAACCGTCAGGGCTTCATTTTTTTTATATTTACCATAACAAATTGTGCCCGAAGAAGTACGCGCCTCTATATGTCAAAGATTTGCCTAGCGGCTGGATTCAATGGAAATGTAAAACGCTTGATAGAGATTTCTTATTACTATTTCTTCATTTCATAACATTTACACACTCTGAGTTAACCAGAACTGCACCATAGGCCATGACGTTTTTCATTGAAAGTGTGATTGTATTGGTAACCTGAGAAGATTCTTCCTCGAAGAATTGAGTGAAGAAAACGGTGCTGTACAGGGTGGATCCAGCTTTCGTATGTGCAGCCGGATAAACTTTACTGTAACTAAACGGCTTTGGATAATGTTTGCCTCCTAATAAGTGTTCTCCAACTTAGTCCCAGAGTTAGTTTTGTAATGTGTTTACATTATTACATGTAAAATCGCAGTCACGCAACAATCACCATATCGCATCAACTCAGAAACTGTCTTGATACAACGCTCTTTACAAAACTAAAGATATTTATTTATAGTCACGAAAAAGCAATCACGTCAATTCCCGGAAACATCCTTATCATCCATATCATCATGAGAAAAACACGCGATAAACGAGTAAAGAGTATATAAAAGAACATTGAAAACATTGTCCTGCTGAATTGCGTTACGTAAACTTAAAATGACATTATCACTGTGAAAAGAATAAAAAAATAGAATGGAATAGTCTTGCTGTAAGGGAAACGCAAAAGCCGCCCTCCGGTACCCATAATTTTCAAAAACTGTGAATGCGTGTTAAAATGATTTGACTGGATCATTTACTTAACTTAGGTAAAGGGGAAAGGGGAAGCTGTATACAAGATTTACGTCCAGGCAAAACGTTTTCAGATATGAACAAGAAAGGTTTAACAAGTTTGTCAAGGACTGTAGCTAACTTGTCAGGTTAATTTGTTCCTGTTTTATAGCTCCCGAATTTAAAGTACCAAATGGAGTGACCTACCCGGAACCCAGAGCCTTTCAAAGAAGGGGGTCTTTACAACTCTGGCAATTCCTGGTCGCCCTTTTAGACGAGCCTGAATGTTCCTCGTTTATCGCTTGGACAGGGCGTGGTATGGAATTCAAGCTCATTGACCCTGAAGAAGTTGCGAGAAGATGGGGCATTCAAAAAAATCGTCCAGCCATGAACTACGACAAACTAAGTCGATCTCTTCGCTACTATTACGAAAAGGGCATCATGCAAAAAGTTGCAGGAGAGCGTTACGTGTATAAATTCGTGTGTAGTCCTGAAGCGTTATTCAGTATGGCTTTCCCCGACTCGCAAAAACCTTACATCAAACCAGAGTGCAGGGAACCTAAGCCTGTGAGCCCACACACCAGTCAGCAGCTTCTTCCAATGCCTAAAGATCCTTTCCCGAAGCCACCATTCCCACAACAACATTACGTCACACCAACAGCGAATTGCTACCAAGCCGAGTGGGACCTAGATACCACATGCGTTTACTAATTACCTGATAAAAAGAAGCACAAATCCTATTTTAACGATTCGTAGACTACGTGATGATCGCC
>OX421451.1:21955926-21970926 GCA_949126865.1 Montipora capitata | reverse complement strand
GATTTGATTTGTGTTAATTGTTGATTTCAGTTTACAGTGTCCCCAGTTAGTGCTCCAGCTCTAGAACGAATAGACACTTCAATAAAGTTTCTTTTTTCCTTTCCTTTATCGTAGACCACGCAACGATTTCAATCGATTTCCAACTGATTCTGAAATTCGGCGTACAGTTCGTCTGAGTTCCAAAATTCTGGTACAGGTTCACATTGCCCGTTGGATGGGGTATGACATGATCGCGATGTCCACTTCCTGCCGGTGTCAAATGAAAACGGAACAAACCATAACCGTTTTCCCAATCCACTCTGTCAATGTCAAGAACCGTGCCCACAATTCATGTCTCCACTTCCTGAAAACAGCGCGTTGTAGTCATCGATCTTTTTTCCACCCGTCAGGTCCAGTGCAGAACAAGGCATTTCTTCTCCATACTAAGGGGAGAAAATGGGGGTTTAACGAATACGAAAATGTATACATTTTTCGAGCAAAATATTGAAAAGAGGCTTTGCGCCGCTTGACTGCGTGCCTACATTAACAAACACATGGATTAGTAGTTTAGGCAACTCAATTCTAACTATAGCAATTTGTACGTGTACACAAGAGCTTTTAAACATATTGTCCAGGTTTTACAATAGTTTTCAGCTTGGATCTTTTGAATTTGTAAACTGTTCCGTCTTCCGTTAACAGTAGTTTACGTTTCCGTCCTTTATGTTCCACGGACTCAATATCGAACAGTTTGAGCACGCTCAAAGCACATTATGGTAGTTAGTCAACCATATCAGCCCAGTCTCCCTCTCCTACGATTTTACACAAAGCATACTTTTTTTCTGGTTGGCGATAACCTTATTTTGTATATAAGGATGTTACACATATCCGCTAACTGTTCCTTTTGTTGTTGTAAATTGTCTCCTGCTTGGTATAATAGGCCATCACCCAGTTTGACAACAAATTTTTCTTTGTCCGTAATTCTCGCGGTGACCCATGTCGAGCCAAGTGGTAATTCTGCCAAATTTTGCATATGCTTATACGATACCATTTCCTCTCTTGTAATAAGTAGATTAGTAGTAGAGCTCTCGAAGCGCTACACGCTTTGTCAAGTCATCTTTTGTCGCAGATGTTTAATGGCATTTTCTTCCATGTCTTTGACCAAGGTTGAGTTGCAGTGGACCACGACATTTCTCTGCGGAGTGCGGCCCCATCCAGTAATATTTAGAACTGCTAATGGTGTCTAGTGGAGAGTAAGATAATTTCGCTTGGGATCTCTTATCTTTTCCTTGTCCGCGCGTCCGTCAGGTTATTGCAGTGTAAGTAGGTCTCGATGTATTTGTTGGAATTGCAAAGACCTAGTGTTCCTTTTCGGTCTGTACACGAATTATTGTTGAACAAGATACAGTCATTATTTGTGACGTAATACGTCACCGTTGCAACGAGCAAGCCCTGTAAAAGCACCCTTTATTTTTTCTTTAGTTGTTATCTAAACCCGCATTTTTGTTATCTGACCCGCATTTTTTATTCCTGAAAAGTAATCAGAAGGGCAAGATAAACTTTCTGCCAAGTTTAAAAAAATCATGTCGAGCGGATTTAGAGCCACCATAATTCTGTGATTTTTTTAAGGTGGCTCTGAATCTGCAACACAGAATTTTATGAATCACTTTTCAGCAAAAAAAAAGGGAGGGGGGGGGGGGGGGGTCACCGAGTTCGTTTTTGAGATAGCAGCCACTAAATCCAACGTATATAGTGTTTTGGCTGGGATTTCCCGTTGCCAAGGCAACTTATTACGTTACAATAATGATCACATCGTGTTTCGAATCAATTTACCATGACATTCCTGTTACGTGATACAGTGTTGTAGCGTCATTCGATCCAAAGAGAGTGTCTTTTAAGTGTTGAAACCCTTTCGAGCCTCCATAAAAAGAAACAATAATTTTAAAAAAATTAAATAAAAAAGAAAGAAATAAATGAAATCATTCTTCCAAATTTTCTCTTCTCTTCTCTGCGTCTTCTGCACTTTTACCTTATCTTCCACTTCTTCGTCTTTCTCTGTTGCTAGTTACAATCTTAACCACTTACCTTACCTCTCTTTCCTCTCTTGCTTTCCATGTCACTCCCGAATCTTGCATCATAGTATGTCTGCGATTACGTGCCCTCTGCATTTACGGCTATGCCATCGGGTTAACAATTGAATTTCCGCTGTACATTTTTTCTACCAAAGAGTTTTTAAACTCTATGGTCAACTTCTTGGAAAAGATAATATTTAGCATTCATTGTTAACTCCGGTAAGAAAGAACAAAAGGGGTGATCGACAGTCAGTAGAGTAAGATCAAAGAATTTAATTTTTCTTTATTTTATTCAACTCGATGAAAGGGAAGGATACCACAGGTTATCCCTGTTACAGGTAAACTTGAAATTCAGGTTGAAATGATTTCAACCCGGTAAATTTAATTTTAAACTAGGTTGAAATTGAAAGTGGGAAACATCAACAAAAAGTCCATCAATTGTCAGCAAGTACGTGAATATTGGTAAGTAAATCGGTACTGGAAGTAAAGGGATGTGGTTAGCGTACGTTTTTCATGAGCTAGTCTGTAAAAACGCCTTTGGTTGTTATTAAGTCTAAGCACTGATTTTAAATGGTTAGCATTAAGGTTGGGATTAGGCATACTGTGCATGATAATCAATTCTGGTTTTTTAAACTCAGAGCAACAGAAAAACAAAACCTTGTTTAATAGGAATTTCCTTCATGTGACTTTGTTTTATTTTTATTTTTCTGGTTTTTGGAAGGAAAAAGACACTTAGTGGTTATAAGTATTTGAAAAATCAAATTCAAAGTTTTTTTTCTGGTAGTTCACAAAGTTTGTAATCTTTATTAAACGGTAATTACTTGTATGTAGTTGAACAAAGAGAAGTCGTTTCTTTGTTTTTGCACCTCTTGTACATGAGTCACTGGTCAAGTACTTCTTTGCACACGGCAGTGAAACGTATTGTTTTAGTTATTTAGTTCTAATGACACATTCATGTCTTCAGTAATTTGTAGTCTGTTTGGTGCAATCTAAGTGTCAATAATTCCAAATTTGGTTACAACTTTCATAAATCCATGTTCTTTTTCAATTACTTTACGAAGAAGAGTGTTCGGATGTAATGGACTTTTGTCCACTTTATTAATTTTTATTTTAACAAAGTTGTTGACTTGGAATGAAATAGCATTGGGTTTGCTTGTTGTCATTTTGTTGTTGTATTTTCTTTGTCTGTTTCTTGCTTTTTCCTGTTGAGATGTCCTTATCTCCTTTGTTGACTTGATAAGTGAATGACAAGCACGTTTAGGTGCAGGTTCTGTATCCACATTTTCACATTCTTCTTCTTCTTCGTCTTCTTCTTCTTCTTCTTCTTCTTCTTCTTCTTCTTCTTCTTCTTCCACGGTAGAATGTTGATCATATTTCTTATCTGGGGTAGTTTTGGTTTCTTTCCATGGTGGTATGCCAAATACCAATTCATAGGGTGTTTGTTTTGTTGCTTCATGTTCCACAATGTTCTTTTTGTAAGCAGCTTCCCCTAGTACCTGACACCAATGATTTGGACTTTGTTTCTTTTCTTTTAAGATATTTCTGATGTTTTGTTTTACTGTTTGATTGTTTCTTTCCACCAAACCTTGAGTTGATGGTTTTCTGGGAGCTCCATGAAGTTGAGCGATGCCGTTGTTCTTGCCGAATTGGGACATCAGAGAATTCTTAAATTCCCGTCCATTGTCAGTGTGTATTTTCTGAGGGAATCCAAATTGCCAGGCATTCCAATACATCTTCAGCTTGCTTATTTTTCAAGGGATAAAGCCAGGAATATTTTGTGAAATGATCATTCATGTGGAGAATTCAATTGTGTTTGCGATGACATGTACATGGTAAGTTTCTAAGGTCCATAAGGTCCATTCGTAAATGCGTTAGGAATCCTCTTGCTTGAATAGGGGCTAGCACAGGCTGTTTTGGTCTGCTGGTGATTGACTTTTGTTCTTCGTGTATTGAGCAGAGTGACACAAAGAGTTGTATTACTTCTTGGGACACACTGACTCGTACTTTCGCTTAACATACTTGTCCATCTTGTCTCTTCCTTTGTGCGCAATATTCGAATGGGCTTGGCAAAGAACTTGGTGTAGTTGACATTTTTGAACAATTTCTTTTCCGTTCTTGGATTATATTTTGCCACCCTCCAGTTTCCATACTTTTCTTTTGATAATTGCTACGTCTTGACTTGTCAGATTTGTTCTGTCCTTGCCGTCTTCATTACGTGTTTCTAACCACTTCACTGGATCGTTGTAAAAGTTGACGTCAATAAAAAGGGTTATTTTGCTTGCTTTTGTCTTTTTGGAAGCTTTAACTTCTCCCAATTTCTTGTGGAATATCCCTGAATCAACCCAACTTGTGTTAGCCATTTTACGAACCGTACAGGCTACGCATTGCGCACGAGTAAACTTTTGCATAATTTACTATGACCGAGAAGAGTCTGGGCCCTCTTGCACCAGGAGAAAAGTATTTGCTCTTAAAATTAATAACGACTGCTTGTCCAAGTCGTGTGTGGTTCAGTGGTTAGTAACAGCGAAGAGCTCAATACTAAGGGATGTCAGAAGTACCCGGTTCAAGTCTCGGTAAGTGCAGTTCAAAGCGATTTCTTTCTCTCATGTACACATTGTAGTATATTGTACACAGAGTAGTGGTAGGTATGACAAATGGATCAGGGGATGAATGGTTAAGAGGGATAGGGACACACAGAAAGATAGTAAGAAAAGAAAGGGAGATTGTAGAGAGGAAAGTGGGAGGAGGGAAAGGTGATTTTTTTTGGTTTTTTGTTTTGTTTTCAACCCCTCTAAAAAAACCATGCCTTTTTTTTTTCAACCACACCCCATAAAGAAAATCCCTTTTGAAAGAGTTGATAAATAACCTAGGTTAATAAATTTCACTAGTTTGATTTAAATTTACCTAGTTTGATTTAAACGGCCTGAATTTAATTTCAACCCGTAACATCCCCATCGAGGGTATCCGTTCGCAGGCGGATGTAATTGCTGCCGCAGTGAGTGAGCCTGAAGCGAACGAACCAGACAGCTTTCTAATTGTGAGGAGAACATATGTTTCTTCGAAACACAAGGGATTGTGGTCAAAGGCGCAAGGAATTGTTTTTATATGCGAATGGAGGAAATAAGATGCGCGGTATGATCTTGTTACAAAGAAAATGTTTTTCGTTTCGCTTCTCGTATCCTCAAACTTCGTTTACACTGTCACGCAACAAAAAAATTAATTCGAAATCGTTCAATTATAAAGGCCGAGAACTTGGGATGTTGTAGGAAGCAAATCTTTTAACCACCTCTTCAATTCTCAGGTCTGTGCGGGTGCATCATTTCTGAGTTATTTGTCGGAGCGTTTCACTCAACTTTAGAGTTCTTTTTGGAGACGCATGTGATCCACCAATGTGGTGTTCGAGTTGCTGAAATCAATAACAGGTTTTTGAAGGCTCGAGTTGCTTCAGTATAAAGGTGTGTGTTTTGTAACCGCAAACATCTCGGAGAAATGGGTTCAGATGCTATGTGGGTTGTAAACGTTAAATGCGTTGTTAAAGGCTATCAAGGGTGCCGATTTGATGTGAAGGAGGGAGAAGAATTTAAAGTATCAAAGAAAATAGGAGAGAAAGGCCGTGCTTTTCGTGTTGAAAATGAGCGCGGACAATTGGGTCACCTTCAACGTGAATTGGTTGCGGCCCTGTGGCCTGTTAATGCTTCGACTTCTTGGTAAGTGAAGACGTTGTAAGTAGAATTCACCAGTTCAAGAAATTTACCGCAAGAAATCTTGTGCTACCCTTGCAATTGGGGAAAACAGAGAATGCAAAACTAATGCATAATTTTCACCTTTAGTAGGGGTACGGCTTATCTGCGAGTGCGGCTTATACGCCAATTGATTGAGTTCGATTGTGTTCGGTTGCCGAACTCAATCGAACACAATCTAATGGATTAAGTACGATAAGGTTCGATTTGTTCGATTGAGTTCGATTGGTTCGGAAATCGTACTCACACAGATTTCGGTGTTCGATTTCGTTCGATTGCCGAACTCAATCGAACTCAATCGACGGATTGCGTTCGATTGAGTTCGACTTCCGAACGTTCGATTTGCTATCCCGGGCGTGTTTCAGTGAAATAAATCAAAATGTGAATGATCTCGTTTTCAGAGATAAAGTGGAATAAAGTACATCAGTAAAACTATTTTTTGACCTTAAACTGACAAAGTGTCTTTTATGGTTTCTAATTTTAGCGTGATTCCTATTCGCTTGGTATTGACAGTTAACTCTGAAATGGCTTTTTTCCTTTCCATTCAATCACTGAGGGTGTGCTTGTTTTCTTTTAAAACTCGTGCAGTTCAACAAAAATTCATTGCCAAACTGGTGAATTCCAAAGTAAATTTCACTCGAAAAACCGATATCATACTCATTGCTTTGTGATTCATGCGATATCGGTTTTCAGCGTAAAATTTACCATGGAATTGATTAGTTAGGCAATGAATTTTTGTACAGAAGAAAGCAATTGAATTATTGAAGCAGTAACCGGAAACATCAAACCGTGGACAATTCGAAACATTTTCTTTTCACTAACCCTACAGGCAGTAAGATTAAATAACCAGGAAGCTCCGCTTTTAGGCTTAGCTAAATCTATATATTAGTTCATGATCAGTTGCTACAGCATTGCACCGGCATCGCAGAGGTCATGGGTTCGATTCCCGTTGAAGCCTCCTGAATTTTTTATGTCTCTGTAAGAGACAATAATTATTGCTGAAATTGTCCAGATAAGTGCCAGGATGACTTATCTTTATCGTCTAAGGATTTTTCTGCTTGAAACTTAACAAAATGAAGGGTGGTCCACATGGGTAGTCCATGGACCGGGTCCATGAAGGGGTCCATGGACCGGGTCCGACGTGGTGGTCCATGGACCTGGCGTCATGTTTTGTATACGTCCCATTTTTGCAGCGGTCAGAGGAAAGAAGTAGATTGTAATGTTATGTTATTACGTTGAAGATGGAAGGAAGTGATGGATTATAGGTCGCTATGAAAGGTATGCGTTCAGGTTTGTTTATCTGTTTAGGTTGTAGGGTATGTATGCGGGGAATGTCTGCAGCGCGTTGTATTTATTTAGTAACAAAGTCGCGTTTGTAACCTCGTTTCAGACGGTATGTCATTAGTTCAGTGGTGCGAATCTTGAACGTTTCGTTGGTAGAACAAATTCGTCGTATGTGGAGTTCTAGGATGAAAAGAGGATGACAAGAAGAATAAATTAAATGTTGGTGTTTGTCCGTAGGTTTCATATAGGTCTGTATTTATGCTTCCGTCACTAGTTAGTGAGACGTTACAGTATGGTGTCCTTGGTACGCGAGATCCTTGGTCTGCGACTTTTCCGTATATGATGTTATATTTCCTCGTAAACTAAAAAATCACCAAAAACAAATGTGTCCGATGATTTCTTGATTACTCTTCTTTCACATGACGAAATTTTGGTTTTCCTGCTATCAGTGATTGTGCGGAATTCAAATTTGTATTTGTTTTTTTAGAAAGTCTCTACTTTTGCGGCTCCGTGACTTACATGGTCTTGTTTACTTGCCACACAACGGGAACACGTGTCTTTTTGCCGATCAGATTTACAGATAAACTAATTTTTGCCGTTGGGGACGAATTTGCTGCAGAGTTTCAAACTTTTGTTTTATCGACTCTTGAAAAATATCAACTATTTTTGCATAGGGGTCCTAGGCCTTGGTCCTTATGACCCCAGAGAACTTAAATCTCGCAAAGCAGATAAAGAAAACTTTTCAATAAATGGAAAAGGTCTCTTCTTTAACTGAATATTTTCAAAATCTTCTTTAGACATGTTTACGAACGGGTTAACGTCTTTTGTATGTCTAGAATACCTATATGGTCTTATAATGAAATGGAGCTTGTATTGGTAGACGGTCAACTGAAAATAAAAGCAGATTCTATACTCACAACGACATCCAATACGACTGTAGCTGAGATATATCGAGGGTAATAAAGAATAAATAAATTATCATGTTCGTATAGAAATTATCGGGATTCACAGGTATTTTATTTGGGCTGCTTACATGATTCGCGGAGCAAGGACCAAATTCGCGGACGAAGGGCTCGCGATTACGTTCACCTTTTTTTCGAATTACAAGACAACTACTTGCCAATTTAATATTATCGCAAGAAACGAAAAAGCTATCTTCAGGGAAATTTCAGTTCGTGGCGTTTTGATTCAGGTAAGATATTCAAGATTATCCTTTTTTCTCGCGGACCACGGACACCATACTATAACGTCAAGGAAAGGAACTTTGGTGGGAGAGTGTGAGCTGGTGAATTTTATGGTAGGGTACATTTCTAAGGCCATGTAATTAATTCCTATCGAAAAAATGTTTTCCAACAGAGACTCGATCCGTAAGGCCAGGAAACTTTTTTAATTTCAAAAGGAAGGACAATTGATCCAACAGGTTTTAATATATGTCAGTTTATTATTTACAGTCACTTTAGTTATTTTTCCGTTACTCTTAGTATTTTAATTCAAACTTGTTGGAACTACCATACGTCAACATCCATTTACTATATATATGTACATAGAAGCAATCGAATGTAAACTCTCATTGGACCTGAAGAAGGCTGGTTTGGCCAGCCGAAATATAGTACACCACTAAAATCAAATCCGCGTTGTATCGGCTCTTGCTCAAAATATTTAGCTTCTCAAGCTACTGATCCAACGTACACGGACAGGAAGATTGTCCACGGTTGCTTGCTTCAAAACTCTGGAGTTAAAATTTTGTTTTTAGTATTTACAAATGAATCCAAAAAAAAAAAACAAAAATTAAAGTTTTATTAAGTCTGGGCTATCCCAAGTCTTATTTCTACGACAGAAGATAAAATATGTCGCTCTAATGGCTAGATTTATCATTTTTTTGATTATATAGTGTTGTTGCGTTTTGTCAATGCCAATGTCATTCATCATTTCTAAGAACGTAGAGCATTCGTTGGAGAAAACACCAAGGGAGCACATGTTATTGACATCAGCATAGAGTGAAGAGCGATCATTAATTACAGGTTGAAGTGAGTTGGCAATGAAGTTGAGAATTGAGTCGTGTCTCCAGGTGAAGCGATCAAGGTAATGTTGACAACCAGCGACAATATGGAGGAGTGACTCAGGGTTAAGGCAAAAGGAGCAATCAGGACTTTGTGATAATCTTGTCATATTCGCAACTGTAGGAAGGGAGTTGTTGATGTAGCGAATGGTAAAATTTTAGATGTTCTTGGGTAGATGAGACTGGGCAGACGACCAAATAGAGTTAACAGATAACAATGAGTAAATACTTGATGGGCGATCAGTATCCATTATATGATAAAAGGTGTCTTATCTAGATCAGTTTCAACGTTTTTATAAACACCTTTTATCAGATAACAGTGAGTGCTTGATAACATTTGCAAAAAAGAAACCTTAACCGCGCGCCGGTGGCTCAGTTGGTTGAGCACCGGGCTGTCACGCGGGAGGTCGTGAGTTCAACTCCGGACGGACCAACACTCAGGATCTATAAAAAAATTAGGAGAAAGTGCTGCCTTTGTAATTACATCTGCAAATGGTTAGACTCTCTAGTATTCTCGGATAAGGACGATAAGCCGGAGGTCCCGCTCACAACCCTTCAATGTTCATAATCCTGTGGGACGTAAAAGAACCCGCACACTTGTCGTAAAGAGTAGGGCATGTAGCTCCCGGTGTTGTGATCTGTCTTCTGTGGTATATCATGGTTGGGAGGGTAAAAGGGGCGCACTTAATTTGGAGCCTCGCTCTGTTGTGCGACCCCCACCACAATTGTGGTGAAAATTACAGTAAAAAAAAAAGATGTTAAGTGGTGTTGCAGTTTGTCTTCTTGATTAGAACGGAAGTCTTTAAGAACTTCCTTGGTGGATTTGAAGACATCGTATTGAATATTAGTGTGACTGCTTGACGACTACCAGAATTCTTTTAGGGAATCATTCCGTGACTCTTTTAAGGAACTGTTTGGCAGCACTGAGTGAATTTAACTGAAGGAGGACAAAGACCAAATTTATTGCGTTCTAGAAAAACATTACTCAGTGTACCAGATATCGGGATATCAAGCCATTTTCGGATATAGCCGTTCACTATAGAATCAAGATTTGCTATTATCCAGGTTTTGATGTGTCAGCAGTACAGTAAAATGCCAGGACAGTTTAGATAGGATATAGCGGCTGTACAGCAGAAGTTTGTTTTTGGGATGCAATGGTTTCTCATCAATGTCACACATCAAGTCTTGTACAAGAGAGGACAATTCTGACATGTGTTGGTACAAAGACGTGTTGAAGTCAAAGTAGCGTCCTAAGTAATGAAATGGTTCACCCATTTCCACACACGAGACAAGAACTCCATTTATCAACAGTTTAGGTTAATATTGGACAGATTTAGTACACAGTTTCCGTATTTCGAAAGTAAGACATTTGTCAACCGTTATTATCATATTAGACCATTGAAACCAGATTATAAAGCGGCTGATTAGGAAAACACCCTTCTCATTTCCTGTGGGAAAGCAGAGAGATGCACACCGAAAGGTCAGTGAATGTATGAGGAAAAATTAAAACTGCAAAAGCCAAAAGGTTATCAGGAGGTTAAGACTAGTCATCCTTCATGCACTTTACATCCCATTTTTCCAGATGAGTGGAGGTCAGTACTTATTTTGAACCCTCAAATTTGACAGATTGGATGTAACAATATCATTTATATTATTGTCCTAAGAATGTTTATTTCCCATCTTACCGCCCAAATAATGTCATCCATTCCTCACTGCCAAAGGCTTTCTGTAGGGTGACCAGGACCATACAAGTTTTGAAATGGTACTATTCTTTTCAACTCACTCACTAACAATGCATTAAAGCCCAAGACTGTTGATTTTAAAACTCCAATCAGACTTTTCTACAACCTTGAATCTAAACATTTCTTTTGTTGGCATGAAAAATACCAACATGAAGACGTCACTTTGACTTCAAAATAGACCGTAGAATTTACTGACAAACGTAACCGTCAACAAAGTTTAAATTGACGGGATGTGCAGAATGAGTTCTCAAGTGACTAGAAACAATTCGCAGTCTGCAATGCTACATTCCTCTTTTGTTTCACAAAACTCATATCCTCGGAAATATATAGGCTGCTGTAAAGCTGCTCCCAAACACACTGTAAAAGCATAAAGTCTGTGTCAAGATAATGAAATTAAATGAGCCAACTAGTTCTTTGATGGCAACACTTAGCTCTGTTTTCCGTAGAGTAACAAAGGGTATAACTGATCCCCTTTAACACATTGACCCCTGGGATTGAGACTTGACAGATTTCACTCTGTCTAAAGCCAAATTATTTTACTCGTCAACTGGGGTCATCCTACGGCATTTGAAGTATCAATGGGTTTAGCCCTACAAAAGTTTGTCCCGAAGGAGCTAAAGGCGCGCACGCGGAGCACCATTGTTAAGAATCAATGCGAGAAATCTTGGTTTTGCCATGACGTCATCAACCGTCCGTACGTCCACCCCTCCATGTATGTGACCAGTATCATGCTAGTTTACAGCATACATCTTTGATATTGGACATCCATCTTTTGATCAATTGACACCTGTCAAAACAAGGTATCCGCTGACCAGTATCACGTGCCAATATCGCGGGCTCAAGCTTAGAGCTCACCAAGGTCAGCTGTTTTCTTTTAATTTGGCCGCTGACCAGGTACTGGTTTTCGATTAGATTGCAGGCTCAACCCAGGTTAACTCACCTAAACATAAGCGAGGCTTCCTTTTTTCGCGCGCTTTCTGTGGCTTGACGCGGCTACACGGCCAGACTACATCAAAGAAAGTTCTTACACAGTCAACGCTTTTCGTGTTCAGGTGGAAAACGGTTTGGAAGATGTTTTCTTTCTGCATATTTCACTGGTTTCAATCCAGTTTGACATATCATGATATCTGTGGTCCACAGTTATTCAAGTCAAGCATAGGCGGGATGCAAACTTAAAGTTGAGTGTTATTTTTAATTTGCTTAGAGCTGCTTTTTTCTCTGTATCGCAATTTTTGGCATATCTTTAGAAGCTCTGATAAGGTTACATGATGCCTGGAAGACCTATGACTAGAACAGAAACGAAAGGACTGAGCGAAAGAGAACGACAACGACAAAACAGAATACCAGTAATAGCTCATACTTAGCACACAAATTCTTTCCTTGGGCATTAAACCGTTTGTTATTTTTACGGATGCGTTATTTAAAGTGGATGCGTATTTTTAAAAGGTGGTTTAATCGGTTCTTCCTTTGTTCAGGAATGAAAATCGACTTTTTATTCTCAACTGGAATTAAATAACAATTATCTGTACTCTTTTGGACATAAAGAAAAAGTTTATTTGTTTGTTTGGTTTGCTCTAAAATGCGAGCGAACAAGTGCTTTTTTAATGCGTTTGCCCAACTGGTTTTCGATGTGCCTCGACAGTGGCAAGAAAATTTTGCCCTTATGTTATAAACACGTATTGAGTTCTCGTAGAACTAGGGGAAATCTCACTAGCTTGTGTTTTCAGAAGTTTGTTTAAAGCACCCAAACGTTATTCAAGTGTTGGAGCAGATCGTGTTTGAAGTTCGTCCTTTCTTGGTTGCATTGCCGTATTTTGCCGATTCTTGTACCAAGCTAACCTGGCGTGTTTCAATGAAATACATCAAAATGTGAATGATCTTGTTTTCAGAGATAAAGTGGAATAAAGCACATCAGTAAAACTCTTGTTTGACCTTGAACTGACAAAGTCGTTTTTATGGCTTCTAATTTTAGCATGATTCCTATTCGCTGGCTATTTGACAGTTGCTTTGCATGCCAGAGAGCCGCGCATTCCACGATATTTTCAAAGCGTTCAACAGCACTGTGACAAGCCAAACGAGTTTTCTTTGCATAAACTCTTTCTCTACCCAAAAATTCATCTGCTAAGGGTACTCGCACCTTATCCATGACACTCACACGTTCGTAAGTAACTACGAGAGGTTCATCTTATGAATTCATATAATAATAAACAGCGTTTTAAAGACTCAGTATGACTTCACTTTAAAGGTATAATTACTCAGTGAGAGACGATTCTATTCGATTAGATTTAATCAGGGGCACCCAACGTCAATTTTCGGAAAATATCTGTTCGGAAGACGATTTGAGATCTAGAATTTTCGGAACACTAGCTTGTTCTAAAATTTCTTGCTTGCCTGCCTGTCCTAGGATTTTCGAACATCTAAAAAATGGTATAATTGCCCATTTTTAACGGATTTTTACCCTAAAAAGCTCACCTAGAATTTTCGGGAGCCTTTTTTCTGGCTGAAATTTTCGAAAAGGTAAGTTTTAATTCCTATAATTTTCGGATTACTAGACTTTCAGCTAGGAATTCCGAACAGATGAAAAATTTTTAGGGGATAAAAATATGCCTATATCTACCTTTTAAATACTAAAATACGTTTAAAAATGCTATGTTTACGTGGTTTTGAACTATATTCTCGTTGCAGGTCCCTGATTTAATAGGCTCTCGCACTTTGCTTTGGCTCCAAACAAATCAATCGAATGGTTTGCGAAGCTAGCCAAACAAATATACGTTCCTCTGTAAAACCCTTTGCGGGAGGCGCCTGGGGGCCGAAATCGATTGCTCATGCTCAGAATTTCAACCAATGAAAAAGTTTGTCCAAAATGATTATCCCAGGGTCGCTCGTTTCCTGACCCGCTGGTCAAGGGGAACGAAGACTCAGGGAACGAGATTGCAAGCCTTAACGACGACTACCATTTCGCACTTGCGTAAATGACAAAAAATTCAGCTCATCCACACAGTTATAAGGCCGCCGATGGAACTTTATGAACCTTAGGGTGGCTAAATTTATCTGAAGAAGAATGAAAATGTTCTGAGTTTTCAGTACAACAAAAGCAAAATTTGTTTGCAAGAGGTGGGCTCTTGATTATGAGGGACAAATAGTCATATATTGTACGAAATTTATTTATGTCGCTATGCAAAATACACCAGGAACAAGGCATCATTTCTTGTTATGATAACAAGCCGCTTTTCGCACAAGCACAGCGTTCGTACTGTGAAAAAAGGATGGTGGCACGGGCAAATAGAACAAAAAAAATAACCTTTAAAGTTCAATCAAAGAAAAGAACTCGTCATCATCTTGGAGAAACCTGCTTGTAAAAAAAAACATAACCATTCACAGAACAATTACCAAAATGCCGTATGAAGTGGTTTTCGGAATCTCTCGGGGAAAACAAATCATTAGGGGACAAGTCACAGCTACATCAAATACAGAGCAGAAGAATGGTCAATAAGTGGATGAGCCAGACATTGCAGCGGAGCGGTGTCTGACACTTGTAAAATGCAGACTAACCCCAAATCACAGTTATTGAAAGCTAACCGCTCAAAAATGGGTCCTAAGACTTAAATACTGTTTATCAGCACTATTTGAAATGGGTGCTTAGAATTAAATACTGCTTATCAGCGCTATTTGTAGGCAGCCAGCGGTCTGCCTTCTGCAGTTATCTTACACCAGAAAGGGAAGAGGAAAAGGAAGAAGTCGAACTTCAGGACTATGTGGCGCTGAAAATTAATAAAATGGAAAAGGAAACGCCCCTTCATCCAAACGTGCTACTTGCTCAAATTGTAGAACTTGAAGGGGAATGTGCCAAAATAATCACAAAGTTTGAATTTATCACTACAAACATACTCAGCAAAATTGAAAAAAAAACCAAATATGTTATTTGATAATTGAAAAGGAATAACACTTACAAGAGCCTACAAAATGGCTTCTGATCAATAGATTATGGAACCCTTTTTTCTGACTTTTCAAAGTTTTGTTTTTACTTGCTTTTGATTATTATTTTTGATGTTTCCTACTTTCAATAGGCCATTTCCGAGTTCAAGTCTGCCTCCTCTTCAAAGCGAGTCTAAGTGCGAAGTATTTGT
>OX421451.1:21923426-21950926 GCA_949126865.1 Montipora capitata | reverse complement strand
CGATAATTCAAACCGATCTCGTTCCCAGAGTCTTTGCGGCGGGGCAATTCATAATGGCGGACAAAGTTGTTGCATCATGTAATTATTGTGAAATGTCCACAATCCTTCTCTTTGTGCCAACATCCAATCACAACCCGTTGCGAGCCCAGTGCGATTCCTGGGGCGCTTTCATTTTGGGTGGAAAAACCGGGGAGAATTTTCTGCTTTAAAGGTGCAGAGCAAATTTCCTCAATCAAAATATGGAACGGGGGAAAGTGTGTTCCTTTTGAGATTTCCTTTTCTGTTTTTCTCAAGAGACTGTATACTAATCATTTAGAATAACAAATATGGCTGCCGGATTTTCGATCATTACTTCATAAGAAGTAATTCTCACCTGCAGCTACGGGCTATGAAAGCATCCACGTTAATTGACTGAAACCCGCACGATTCATTTGGGCAGCTAAACACCAATGCTTTTTTTTCTTTTTTCAAGGAGCATGGTAAAGGTAAAGTCTGCTTACTAGCCTACATTACTTTCTCAATATCTTTCTGTGCTGGGACTCCTATATCACAAAGGCCTTGATTTACATGTTATTTGCATGATTCATCTCAGCAATTTACATGAAATTTACACACAAAAACAATTTTATGGCCGGGTTGTGTCAATTTACATAGATTTTATGGCCTTTGCAATTGTTGTAAACAATTAAAACGGTCTAATCTTGTGAGGCCCTAAGGACCCGTTTATATGGAGAAAAATTGTCCCGGGTAGAAGGGTCACTCGCTTACCGGAGATACCCTAAACCAGCCAACTTTTCCTACATTTCCCTATAAAATGCGGTTTAACTGCGTAACATAGTAAACTGTTTACATGAGGAAAAAAAATGGCTCGGCTAGAAGGGAGACCCACCTAGCCGGATCACCCTTTGTCAACGGTAGGGTCGCCCTCCTGGCCAGGCCAACTTTATTCCATGTAAACACTTTGGCTCGCTCAGTGGAGTCAACTTGGTCGAGGCAAGATGATGAGAGAATACACGAGTGCTATCTTCCCAGTCTCCTGATGATCGAAACTGAGCCAGGCAGCTCTTGACTCAGGGAAAAAGGTCAGTTCTTTTCTCATATAAACGCTAGCTAAAGACCCGGCTGGGAGGGTGACCATCTTCCAAGGACAACTTTTCTCCATATCAACAGGGCCTAAGACTTGATCCAAGTCGAACTATTAAAACACATACCGATACGCATTTTATAGGTTGCAACCGGTGAACTTTTGATAAACCGAACTCAGTGCAACATGCAGGGCTAATTCAACAGTTTCCCACATAATTTAATTAGGTAATAAATATTCGACACTCAAAATCATTGTGAACAGGGCATACAGATCCAAAAACATTTGGTAACTTGGACAGGACACGCATGATGATAAAGCGCAATTTACAGACATTTTATGAGACATGACCAAACGGCGTAAAATCTTTGTAAATTTTCGATTTATAGACATTTTTGCAAGATTTTATAAAGTCTGTAAATTTCAAGTATTTCCTCCTGTTGTAGCTCCAATAATTTATAAACATTTTACAGACATTTTATAGAGCTTTACTCAACAAAACTCTGTAAAATATCTGTAAAATAAATTTACAGAGATTTTATATTTATGGGGTAAAGTGTTAAAGTCTGTAAATTTATTATTTACAGACATTTTATGAAGTCTGTAAATGGTCCAAATTTTCCAGTGTTAGGTTGAACTGCCATTTAATAGTTAGGCCAGCCAGGAACTTGTGGAACCTTTCGTCCTGTTGCACCTTCTTTAACCACTTTTCAGCGGACTTGAATGTAGACCTATCGTCAAAATATATTATCTCTGGTCTATCCCTTCGCGCTATGAACAGTTTGAGGCTTGCAATAAACTTGTGGGTTCCTGATAACTTCATCAGGTGGAGGTGTATAGCTCTGGGCAGAAAGCAAGCCCAAGTATGCCTTGCTCTCGGTTTTAGCTCTAGAAGTGTACCGGATAGCTCCTGTGAAGTCCACTTCTATTACTTGAGTGCGGTCTTAAACCTTCTGTTTTAGCTTTGGGTAGACTTCGTGGTGGTAAGCTTCCTTGGTAGACTCTTACTCGGAATGTTTTACATCAATAGTAGCTACCTCTTAATTTCTTGACTAGGCGTCGTAGCGGGGGAGCCCAGTATGTTTCGCGTACCTTAGCCATGGCAAGCCCAAAACCGCCATGTAGAGTGGATACGTGACTGTTGAAGATCAACTTTTCAGTGAAGGAATGATTATCCGGATGTGATGCTCCGCTATAATTCTTCCTCGGCATTCTAAGACTTGCTGATCGTTGTACTGCAGGGTCAATTTTACTTTGTCTACTTGGAATTTATGCTGTTGGTGGGCTGATTGATGAGCTTATCTGATCCACCAAGGCTCATGGTGCTGTAAATCGTCACTACAGATTGGACTTATCCTTCTGTTTCTTGGCTGTTCTCGGCAGTTACGAATGAATCGTCACACCCACACTCAGACCAGTATGAACTTGAACCGGTATAAAATTTTTGCAACAGTTTACATGAAACGGGGACAAAATGCTTGGTGTCTGGTTTCTGGACAAAATCATATGTTTTGTCTGTTAATATATGGCTGACCCAAAAGTATAAAGGCTTGACATTTCTGGACCCAGTCTGATATTTTCTGTTGTTTACTTGAGAACGGTACGAACTCAGACTTGTACGAGAATTTCTTGTCTCGGTCCAGCAACCGAGACTAAGTGCCAGTAAGTGAGGACGATCTGAATTCATTGTCAGGCCGGTCTCATGCAAACGCATAAAAGGAAATGTATGGAGGCCGATACGAATTCATGCCGGTACAAGTTCTTCCCGGTGTCATGTAAATGGTCAAGGTGATCTTGCTGTTACAGATGTCGCGATAGAGCTGTTTTCCCGACAAGCGTTACTGGCAACGCAAGTCCTAGTGGGTCGTAGATCTTTGCTAGATGGGACAACACGCGTCTCCTGGTAGTTTCGACGCTGGTGCTCTGAAGAATATCGCTGATTGTCTTGTTCTTTATTTCAAGGAAGACCTAACAGCTCTCCTACGGACGAAATGAAATGTTAACAGTAGTGTTTTAGGCCTGTTCACGATGGTTTTCTGTGAAAGATGTAAACGAGCTCAATAACCATGGAAGCCTAGTTTGATGAGTGCGTCATGATTGGGACCGAGTTTCGTGTGTATTTTTGGATGTACTGGAAAAGTACTGGTCACGCAGAGCCACGTGAAAAGTAAAATTACTGGGGAAGAGTGATTTTACTTACATGAGGAAGAGAAGTACGGAGGTCCTCCTAGCAAGCGTCCATATTAAAAAAGAGTGTGAGGGGAGATATAGGACGTCACACACGAGGGATTGGCCGAAAGGGAATGATGTCATCCAATCCAAATAAGGGAAAAAAGGCGGGAAAAGACTCACTCGGACAAACAAGGCAAACAAAGAAAAAAAAATGTGAACGAACTAAAGTTAATCGACTCTCCCAAGTCGGTGCCCCGCACGCGCACCCTCGCAAAAAAAACTTTAGAGATCGCTGTCACTCAACTCCGGCCAGAAACCCAGGGAAGTCATCTCGGTGAAAAACGGCGCCGCCTTATCACAAGAGTCAATCAGATCTTCGCGTTTTAATTGGGCATCGGCTCGAGCCAGCGCCGAGTCTAGACCGGGACGTTCTAGGACCTCCCGTAAAATGTTTTGGATATTTTGTTCCCAGTCCTCTTCTAGATGGGTTTCGGTTCGAGCTCGATCGGTTTGTATGCGTTGTAAGACGCTCACCGCCGCATCGGCGACCGTCTCATCCACCGGAAGGGTCCGTCGTGGAGGCAGACATGTGGATACTGTCGAGCACGCTCACGAATCTGCTCTCGGTGTTGTTCGTGATACCGTCGCTTCCGTTGCAGGGCCGTTGGCGACGTGCTACTGCTTTCTCGGTTTAGGTTTGCTGGACCGGCTTCCTCCGAGCTCGGACCAAGAGATTTTGGATGACCTCAAGCACGGACAAGGTTCCCGTCAATGTCAAGAGCACCCTGGGATCGGCTCCGGATTGGGATAAATGGGGCACTCCATTCCCAGAGTCCCAAATCCAAGATGGCGAGCTTGTGGGACTTTCTGCCACTCGAGTTGAAAGACATCATTTAAAGAAGAAGGCACGGCTAGAGC
Source organism: Montipora capitata (assembly GCA_949126865.1). NCBI lineage: Eukaryota > Metazoa > Cnidaria > Anthozoa > Scleractinia > Acroporidae > Montipora > Montipora capitata. The sequence goes on along the minus strand of OX421451.1, from coordinate 21,946,752 downwards.
ACTGGGAGAAGATCAAACCCCTGGTCAAGGAGGTAGGTGAGCTGATGTACTGCCTATACCTTACCTGATGTGTGTTCTTTTTCTAGAAAATCTGGCTATCTGTATGTGCTCTGCCCACACGGTCATTCCGCATACCAACCTGGTCTCCACTGATGTTGTAGGGCGATTAAGATGTACCCGATGTGAGCAATTCCATCCTGCCGAAAATTGCCGCCACCATTATTGGCTAGATATGCGGCGATGCGAGAGATTAAAGTAAAAACTTTGTAAATACACGTTGGACATTGTAAATATTTTACATAGACGTTGTTTGAACCCTTGTAAATAAAAGAAAGAGACCACACATGTCAATAAAAAAAAGAAAAACACACAGCCATGTTAAATAAAAGGTTAATTTTAATGAGAAAAAAAGGCTTATGTTACAAATGGGAACGTGTGAGGCGGTCTAGGACCGAAACCTCGTCCCAATTGCAGTCTCTGAGATCTTCCATGATCATCCACCGGGAGGGTTTCTGGGCCTCCAGGAATCGTCGGGTGCATTTGTGGTTGATGTAGAAGGTATCGCAATCCAACCCCCTTTGACCATGCATCCATTGCACAAAATGATAACATTCGACCTCAGGACAATGATGACGTAAGAGATCTCGGCGATATCCACAGGAACCCACGGAGCTGAGGCGTGGCAGGTCGTCGAATTTCGGACAACCCGATCTTTCGGCGCAAGTTTGGGCCAAGGCACAGACGGTTGGTAATGAAAGGAACCCGTATGTTGACCCGTCCAGTCGCACTATCCTAGTTCCCGATGAAGAAGGGTGGTACACCGTTTTTTGGGGACAGCCGTCGACAGCCAAAATTCTTCCAAATCCACTACCAAACACACTCTATCTAAGAGGCATGTCCTCGTCGTCGTCTTCGGTTTCGTAGTCTGCATCTTGAAAACGGTAGCGGATCAAACGACACTCACTGCAATCCCGATCGGCTTACCAAGTCGATACTAGTTTAATACGAGTCGATCCCTTTAGGCGATCCTTTTCCTCTCGACAAATGTCGCACAACAATCGATCCAAGAGCACGTCTAAGCGTGGACAGCAACTCTCCAAACTCATGTTGTGATGGATTTCGACCGAGAGGCTTCTTTTTATGCCCAAAAGGCGTTCACGGGATTGCGTTTTACTGACCTGGAAGGAACTTGACGCCACTTTCAGGAACCAATGACCTCTCCCCGGGAAATTCAATTCATGACCATCACGTGCTTCAGACCGAGCATAAAAGCGTGAAACGAACCTCGTCCGATGCCAGTTGTACGAAGATGAGTACCTCTTTGGAGCACGGGAACCTGTCGCCCACCAAACATCCAGAGAAGACGCACCAGACCCAGAAAAAGAACCAAGAAGGAAAATCACGATGCGGTGCGTTCTGCCGCCGTAACACCCGACAAAGTCTACAAAGAAGCCCGACAAAAAGCCGCCGAAAAGAGAAAAGAAAAGAAGAAGAAGCAGAGTTGAACAAGGCCACTCAAGAATTGCCGTGCTTCGACGATTTGCCAAGCTACGATGGAACCCTTTCTGCCTCCGCAAGGATCGGTGGTAGTTACCCCTGTGAAGGTGAATCCAGGGCTAGAACGTGGCGAGGTCTTGGAACCCTTGATCGTGCCCTTAGAGCCGGCGGTGGACATGACCCCTACATGACCCATGGTGACGACCCCTACCGAACCAACACCTCCACCACCACCACCTCCACAGCCATCCTCAGAGTACAAATCTGTCTTGTGTCCGTTTTAGGAGCCTCCTTTGTGCGAGGGACTCTCCAAGACGAATATGCATCACGTGTACTGCCAGGAGTTTGACAAGAGCTTATGCATAGGTTCCCGAGGTCCAACAGCACCTCCACCGGGACATGAAGAAAGGGCCTCGGCACTGCTTTTGTGAGGAGAAAAGTAAAGCAGTACAAACGGTGAATCCCTACTCGCCAAATGTGGGTCGCTTCTTCTTGGTGTGCCGCCAGAACCCACTATGTCGGTTCTTCCAGTTTCTGGATCAACCCTGGACTGACCCAATCTTTACAAACCGACTAGAAGAGGCCAGGAGACGGGGCTGGGCAGGGGGACGGGAGGAAAAATCCAGTTGGTTGGCCGAAGTGGACGAGAAGTTGGACCATCAAGCCCGTCCCCGGCGTGCCCGAAGAAAAGTTAGTGTCGGAGCTAGAAAAATTATGCGAGAAAGCAGAGATTGCTGGCCCATCAGAAACACAAACACTGGCGTGAACAAGAAGAGTTAGAGTGGGAGGTGTGCCGCCAATTAGAACAGGCACGACCCATTACGCCAGGACTTTTTCGTTCTTGTTTTTTGAAACTCAAATGTCACGAGATTCAGTTTGACGTAAAGTACAAATAAAAGGATGAAAGGAAATGTAGGTGTGTCTTATTTTGAGTATCTAATGCGAACGGTCTTGGACCATTTGACCCAACTCCCTTATCGCGAATTCGGACATCAAATTCGTTGGACCCTGATCAGTTGGTTGTGTCGGCAATTGATGAATGTGTGGGAGGAGAGTCGGATCGATGGGATGGATTTCCCACCGACGAGCCCATTGATGCCCTCGCGACGTTTCAAGCCGTGAAAGAAGGGATCATATATCGGTTTTGTCGTCTATATGGACTGGTTGACGACGACGCTCGGACCCGAATGCAATTGTCGGACGTGGCAAACCCTTGAAAGGCATCACCTGCAGGACGTGCCAACCATTCCAGTGCTGATGACCCATTGAGTGGTCACCAAAACATGTCGAAACGCAAACGTCGCCGCAACGCCGCCCCCGACCTGAGTGCGTACACGGATCTTCAGACGCCTGGTGCGTTAGGTGGCGTGGCTCGGTATGCCCAAGTGCAAGGGTTGACACTCAACAAAGCCCGAAAGGAATTGCAAGAAGAATTGGCCTACACGCTGCATCGTCCTGTTCGACGGCACTTCGAGACGATCCCAGTGTTGGTGTTTCACAAGTACAAGTAGTGGCAAGCCGTTCTGGTGGAGATTCAGCCTCTAAAACGATGGAATGAAGGGAAGCGATATCTTTTGACGGTCATTGACGTTTTGTCCAAATACGCATGGGCTGTGACCGTGAAGAACAAGACGGGAACCGCGTGACTCAAGCCTTTGAGTCAAGACGAAAACCCCAGCGTTTACAAACGGACCTGGAGAAAGAGTTTTCCAATGCGCCGTTTCTTTGGATGTTGGAACGAGAAGTAATCGACCACTCTTCAACGAACGCGGATGCCAAAGCCTCTTTTCAATCGCACCTTGAAATACGCGAGTGTACTTGAACGTCTTACCCCAATTGTTAAACGTATACAACCAGAGTCGGCATGGAAGTATTGGTATGGCCATACGAGACATCACAGAAGTCAACGAACGGGGCGGTGTGGACCCAATTGTACGGCCAACGCTTGAAACAGCGTCCTCGACCCCAACTCAAGGTGGGTGATCGGGTGCGTTTGATGGATGGAAGAAGTCTTTCTCGTTAGACGGGTGATAAGTCCAATGGTTGGGTTGACCGAACAAATACGACAGTTGGGTACCTTGATCGGCCTTGACATCCCTATAAAAATGACAGGAAAAATACAAAAAGAGGGAGAGACAGGATGTCGTCGTCGTCTTTTTCCGCGACGCTGTCGAGCGACGTGCAGCGGACCGAGTTCCCCGACAATGGCATGGTGGCCCAAAGATTGCGTCTGGCATGACGGCGAAAGATGGGAAGTCGGGTTGTCGGGTGTGTGGTTACCTCAAACGCCGACCGTTCCGGTGCCTCCCAACAATCTCCTCGACGACCCTGTCATCCATCGTTCGATCACCCCGATCCCCGTGGGGAGAACGAGAGCCAGAAAGTCCACGGACTCGTCTGAGCGACAAACGCACGTAATCGTCGACCGTCTTGGAGGCGTATCCGCGACGTCTCTACCAACGACCCGTCACGTGGGTCGAGGTCATGGGTGGAGTGTCCAGCAAGGCGGTGTCGTGTTCATGCTTGTGTCGAATGTGTACTGTTGGCGTTTCGTCCGGATCAACGAGGCCTACGCTCGATTCTACGCCATGGCAAGACCTCCCTGATCGAAAGTGAAAACGCTCCTTCCAGTACAAATTCTGTTCTGTTTACTAATGACCGCTTGTGCAAAATAGGATATGTCTCTAACCCCAACTGCAATTTCGGTCATCAGCTAACAGAAACCATATCCCATATTTTGTTTGAATGCTCTTCTTCAAATTCTTTTTAGAACGAGGTTAATAAAAAAAATTTTGAGTAAAATCAAGAGTTGCGGAGGCCTCTCGCTTACATATTGCTATGTTCTTGTTGGATCTTCAGAGGAGGAGATGGATCTATTTAATTATATTGTAATTTTGGGAAAATCTTTCTTGTGGACTTGCCGATGTAGAGAAACATTACCTTCTTTGTGCCATTTCATAAGAATTTGGATGATTAAATATGAAACTGAAAAACATATATATTTCAAAACGAATAAAACGAATTTGTTTAAAGAAAAATGGAAGATTTTTGAGGAAACAATTTTAACTAATATTAAGTTAAACAAGTATGTAGACAAGAATTGTCAATTTTTTTTCCTTTTTTTTTTCTTTTCTTTAATTAATTTAATATGGTGTCATTATTAACTTTTATACACCAAACTTTATTTATTGTTCTCTAATTTAATTGTTGAAAAAAAGAATTGTAATTATGTAATTGTGGAAATAGTAATAGAAAAATAATAATAATAAAAAATAAAAAATAAAAAAAAGGGAGAAAAAAAAATATATATATATATATTGACCAAAACCCTCTTGACCAAAGGCACATTGTTCAAAGGAGGACGCGTTCGACAGTGTCATTATTGTTACGCCGTGTGGCGGTTTGATAGCATGCGGCGGTTTGATAGCATGAAATGTAGAGGGATTCATTTTCATCATGGTACTCCCGAGGTCGACGATCTTCAACAATGGTTTGGTCCGACCCAGGGCGGCATGTTGGTCTTGGACAGTCTCATGGCCGAAGCAGGCAACGACAAATGCGTGTTGGATCTCTTCATGCGTGAACCACATCATCGAGACCTCACGGTCTTGTACTTGTGTCAAGATCTGTTCCCACCTGGGAAATATGCCAAGATTATTTCGCATGGTGTGCAATTCGTGATCGTCTCCAAGAATCCGAGGGACCAGACGGGATTTCATGCATTGCCCCTCCAAGCCTATCCCGATCGATGGAGACACGTCCTAAACAGGTGCACGCAACGGCCCTACGGGTATATAATAATCGATCTTCATCCCGCCTTAGATGATTAATTCCGGTTGTTTAGTCATGTGAAGCAACAGGACGGTCCGACGGTGGTGTACGAAGGCCGATGAGTTCCTCCTTATCGCATGTTTGATCAATTTCAATTCGAACGCAATCCCTTGGAATATCAACAGGAACTGGCCCGATATCATGCCCAACGCGCACAAGACTTGAGCGAACGGATAACGATGACTGCACAGATCCCGGCAAGTGGGGGATTCATCCGGGATACGACCCCTCGTTCCTCGCCCGCCGGATTAGGGACGCCCATGGGCACGTCGCTGGAGGATTTTTTGGAAACGTTGGAGAAGGGGAAAGTACTCTCCCCGGATCCCAACACGTTGTTGAGCAACCAGGCGTTAGACCCCCAAGGACTCGACATCAATGTCCCCTAATCCCATCGGGATTTGATGATGCGTTCGGTGTTGAAAGTGTTCCTCCAGAACAAAGTGCTCAGATTCAACGCGATTATAGCATTTCCGATCACGATTTACAAGATTACGCGGCCAGTGGTCCTTCGGCCCATTCGAGCGTGGGACAGAAACAACCTCCTCAAAGACCTCTTCCTCTTTCACCTCCTAGCAGCGGCCGTAGGGGTCGTTGTCGTTGAGACGCGGCGGCGGTTCTCCCGGAGGCGGCGGACGCTGCGGTTTTTTCAGAGGTGGCAGACCACCTTGTTGGAGCAGCAGTAGCGGAGGTAGTCGTTGTGGACGACGGCGGATGAGTCAAGAAGGGTTACGACGTCGAATGGATCCCTTGGCTCAAGATGCCTGATAACTAAACGATGGCCGTCGGATTCGGAACATCACGCATACCAATACTGTCACCACCGTCTACGAAGATGGAGGCACCCCCACTGTACGACGCACGTTGTCTAGGATCAGTAACCCAGAAAAAAGGCGATTGATGAGTCTACCTCTTCTAGCTGAGTAGGAATTTTTTTACAGTCTAATTTATAAACTCTCATCATAGCAGTAAATAAGTACGTTGAGACCAATTATCCGTTATTCTCTTGAATTGTCCATATCAATTAATTCATCTGTTGGTTTTGGTTATTTATTTATTTATTTATTTATTTATTTATTTTATTTTGGCTTTTAATCAATTAATTAATCAGCTTAGTAATTTACTATTTGAGACTTCGTACGATGTACATATTTGGATAAAAACACTACCGTCCAGATTAGCATTTGCTATTTGCGGGATAGTGTAGCCTTTACCATTGTAATAGTAAAATAAGAAGTTAATGATAAACTTGAGAATAACTTGAATAAAGAGGGAAAAGATCATCATGTCGTGGCGTATCGGACGTCAACTGCCCTTCTTCGGAGTATCTTGAGAGAAGCGAATCATCAGACGCGTCGTGAACGGCTGCAGTCAGCAAACGCCGATCAGAACAATGCGGTGAGCGAATTGGTCATGAAAACGCTCTGTCGCCAGAATCCCGTGTCGTCTACCACCCTTCGACGACTACGACCCCATTGGGAGACGTTCAGAGAGATGGCCCGTCGCAAGCATTCCCTCAAAAAGCAACGTCAGATCATGATGGCTCAAACGGGTCGTGGTCTGTGGCATGGCTTGAACATGGCGTGCAACCATTGTATGCGACGACGACGATGAGGACAGTGCCGTGGTGCATTCGACGCCAAGTGCCCTAACTGGGCTATTTCCTACAAGACCTGACCACGCTGCCTGTGGATCAACGACACCGAAACCGGGCAAATGATCGATGCTCTCAGTCAGTTGACGGACGAGGTGTTGAAACGACGGATTCCGCTATCAACATATACGCGACGCAAATTCTCGTCTCATCTACGAGATCGTTGCGCTTTGCAAGCCTTGAGCCGTCTCCACAAGTAGAAATAAATTCTCAGCCAACCATCATGAGATGTCATTGTCATCGAACCAAGTTCTGCCAAGGACTTCACACGGCGTATCATCATTGTGTCAAAGATCATCTCCAAAATGGACGATGGTTGGTGTGATACGTGGACGTGCGGCCCTCGTTCGTTTTGTGCCAAATCTTTGACATCACATACGCGAACAATGCGTAGTCATTCGTCAATTGACCGATCAGCTCCAAGAACGGAATCAAGGGATTGACGGACTCGAACGAAAGATTTGCGATTTGAAAAACCAAGAGAGTGAACTGGAAGGGCAGCTGGAGAGAGAACGTCAAGAGAAACAAAGGCTCTACTATAAAAATGGGGAGTCACACGAGTACAATCCTATAGAATACAATACAAATTTTATTAGCACTCCCCAAGGGGGCTTTTCAGTACTAATACTAGTAAATACTGTTAGTTACATTAAAATTAAAATCAATTAAAATGGCTCAATAAGAACTTGTAGAAAGGTAAGATAAAAGGCATATCAAGAATTTACAAAATTGACATGAAAGAGGGTAGAATTATGTGACAAATTGTGCTATGAAGATAAAGATTCACATACGAGTTTACCTCGTAATGTTCTTGTAAAAGTATAAAGAGATTCGCTTTGCTTAAGATTAATTGCTTTCTAGACTATTCCATAATGTCACTGTTCGATAAAAAAGGTCCTTTGTCCTGTAGTGGTCTTAAAAAGAGGAATATTTAATAGAAATTTATTTCATCAAACGAGTTCATAAAGGTCGAATAACCACCGTGAAAGATTTGGAACGCTGACGTTTCGAGCGTTAGCCCTTCGTCGGAGCGAATAGGCGAAGTACTTCGCTCCGACGAAGGGCTAACGCTCGAAACGTCAGCTTTCCAAATCTTTCACGGTGGTTATTCGACCTTTACCAACTCGTTTGATAAAATCAATTTCTGTTTCAATCTCCCAACGACACAGTACCACAGTCTCACGGCCACTTATCTCCGCTCGCTTTAAAAAAAGCGTGGAAAGGTAAGGGGGAGCTTGTCCATTCATGCATTTGAAAGCAAGCACAGCATCACGTGAGTACAGTTGCGATTTAACTGGCAGCCAGCGTAACTCTTGTAAGACTGGGGTCACGTGATCGAACTTTCTGGTATTACTGATAACCCGGGCAGCGAAATTCTGCACTGCTTGGAGCTTGAGAAGGTGAGTAGTTGCTGCGTTTGACCAGACCCACGAGCAATAAAACAATTTGCTGTAACCTAACGCGTTGATTATTATTATTATCAGAGTGTTTTTATCAAACATATGCTTAACACGACTAATTTGAGCCAAGCTAGACATGCAGGACGAAACAGTTTTAAAGATGTGATCATGAAAGGTGAGGTTCGGGTCAAATGTAATGCCAAAGAGGTCTTTGGCGACTTTTGCGGGTATGATTTCCTTCCCCATGAACGAAAGACGGACGTCGGGGGGTTTGGAAAGCAGCTGACCACTTCCATACATCATAAGCTTTGTCTTATCTGGGTTCAAGAGGAGGTGATTGTCAAAGCACCAGTTACGAATTCTTAAGAGATCGTCATCAATGTTAGAGATTGGATTAGCCCTGTCTTTAATTGAGAAGGAAATGTGAAGTTTAGTATCATCAACATAGCTTTCAGATCGACAGTGCTTAAGAACTGATGGTAGGTCGTTCACGTATATACTAAAAAGTAGAGGCCCCAGGATACTCCCTTGTGGTACGCCGCAATCGACAGGGAGTGGCTTTGACAATTCCTTGTTTTGGCGACCGATTTGATGTCTTTGAGATAAATAACTGTTAAACCAAGTGAAGCCAAAAGATGAAATGCCGACGTCTGGCAGTTTCTGCAGTAAAATATCATGTTTCATACTGTCGAAGGCCTTACTCATATCCAATAATACAACGGCGGTTAGTTTCTTTTTATCTATTCCACCCAAGATGGCTTCAGTCGTGTGTATTAGTGATGTCTCTGTCGAGTGGAATTTTTTATTTCCACCTTGCGTTGCAGACAGTCTTTCATTCGACAACAAGTAAGGCATTAATTGATTTAAAGCAATTCTCTCGCATATCTTTGACATAATGGGCAGGAGAGAGATGGGTCTGTAATTGTTAGGATCCTCGAAGTCTCCGTCTTTTAAAATTGGTGGAACCTCAGCCATCTTCCAAGAACATGAGAAGATTCCGGTGGCAAATGAAGCGTTTATTATTGACGCTAGGGTCGGCAGTACTGCTTGGAGGCAATCTTTGATGATCACGTGGGCAGGAATTTTGTCAATCCCGTGAGATTTGTTTAGTGGCATTGACCGGACAACACTTGCGACTTCGGAGCATTCCACAAACGATTAGCCTCGGGGTGTTTCCTTGGAACAAAAACCAGCTTCGAATGGTTATAATTACATTGACTGGCAAGCGAATTAATTTTGTCAACAGTTTCTCGTCCAATCGAGGTGAAAAAACGATTAAACGCGTTTGCTACCGCTCTATCATCTCTGCTGTAGGATCTCTCGCTGGCCGATTTCTTACGAATACATGATCGGATAGTTTTCCACAAACAGCTTGAATTATTGGCATTGCTCTTGACTTGGTCCGCTACGTATTCTCGTTCTGCCAGCCTAATTTCTCGCTTGACTTCACGCTTGAGGTTCTTGTATTCGGTCCAAGCGTTGGGATCCCTCGTTCTTCTCGCTAACTTCCGCCAAAAGTCCCTTACTTTCATAAGCTGTCTAATTTCGTCCGTAATGAACGGGTTTGGTCGGCCGCGCAGTTTGATAATTCTCACAGGTGCATGTTCATCAAGTGACTTCGTTGAATAAGAGATTGAACGCATAGAGGCTATCGTTAACTTCGTCAAAACAATTAACAAAAAAAGACCAAGGGATTAGGGAAATGTCACTGAGAAAAGCTTCGTGTTGATACTTCTTAAAACTCCTAGTCGTAATAAACGTTGGTTTAGGACGCTGTCGCTTAAGTTTGAGAAAAGCATAGACTAGGTCATGGTCGCTAATGGAGACTGGCATGACCTTTGCAGCTTTTACTAAGTTCTTGTTCGAAGATAAAATGACATCTATCAGGGTTGCAGATGATTCAGTGACCCTTGTCAGTTCAACTATCATTTGAGTTAAATTAAGTGAAGTGAAAAACTTGAGAAGAGCTTGCGATGCAGGGTCGGACGATTTTAAAAGGTTGCAGTCGCCCAGGCTGTAAATAGGTTTATTTAGTGACATGGCAGACATAACGGCATCACTAAACTCTTCATTAAAGCAGTCTGTAGACGTTGACGGAGACCTGTAAGCCGTACATATCAGAAATCACTTACAGTTTCCTGCCTGTACTTTGAGCCATAGCTGGTGGAGGCCAAATTCCTCAATAGATGACAACTCACTTAGTAATTCGACCTTGAGATTATGCTTCACAAACGCACACACGCCTCGTCCAACTTTGTCCAAACGATCAAGGCGAAATATGCTATAGCCTGGAATTCCAATCTCGAAATTAGAGACAGAACTGTCTAACCAAATCTCACTTACTGTTAGGACATCAAACTTGTTTGCTCTAACAACGTCTTTGAGGAGAATAAAGTTGTTTCTGTTCTTAATAGAACAAGCATTCAAATGAGCTATTATGATGTTTCCTTCACAGCGTATCGAAGCTTTCGTATTGCGACGCTCATCAGGCTTAGTCGTGTCAGTCATTCCAGGATTCAGTTCAACATCGCCCGATAAAAAGAATGCGTGTGATAGCGAATGACGAGGAGGATTTTGAGTAGTAAGGCACTTTAACTTTGAAGAAACCTTTGAGAGTGAATTTCGCGGTCCTTCGAATTGCAGCCTTGCTTTCAAGCACGGCAAATAACGGTTTTGGTGGTGAAAAATGGTGCTTCCAGTACTTTGGTCTACCCAGTCATATCGAGATAACGATAGGGTGAATATAAAATAAGCCAGCGCAAATGATATAGACGATAAAAGAGTGGAACGTCTCAATCGTCTTGCCACCGCCATGTTGCCCAGTGAGTCTGAATTTACGGTGCGGTGAGCACCCTACGGTGAGCCACTCGAAGAGACGTTTGACGCCCAAACAGACCACAAGGTGAAAAACAGGAAGCATCAAGACAAAACACACCCGTTGCAGGGTGAGCGACGATGAGCGGCGACGACGACGTCATTCCCGGGTTCAAAAACGCGTGTTGGTGGATTCGCAGCGCTCCGTCAGTTGGAGCAAGTGACCAAGGACCATTTGACGAACAATTCTCAAGTGACCAAAGCCGCGAGTTTGGCGGCGGAAGATGCGGCCTTATTGATGTCGGACGACATCCCTCCGGCCATGAAACAAGCCTTGGTGAAACCTTTGTCGCGTGCTCTAGGTAAATTGACCAAAGTCGTCCGACGTCCCGTGGTATTCGGAGGTCCTGGCTCGACAACTCCTTTTCAGTTGCAGCTGTTCTTGAATTGTCTGTCGTACTCATCGTATCGACCTTTTCGTACTAATTTGCGGATGAGTTCCTCCAATCTACTCTTCCCGCTTCGTTTGTGAGCAATGTAGGGTGATTGTCTCTTAATAAGGCAAGTTTCTTTTGTACCAGCCGGCTGGATTGCGTTCTAGCTGCTTTTTAAATTCTTCGCAAACTTCCTGTTGGTTCTGACGGAAATCAGCAAGGCCGAGAACTTCCAGGGAACACAACAGCTCGAAGTAAAAGTTGATTGCGTTAACAGGGTTGGGCTTCCAACATCCTCTCTTCCCGGTGACGTCAAGGTCTATTCAAGGAGTGTTTTCTCGGCGCCTATAAGACTACTTGTATGGGGCCTTGGATCGTTGTCTTTGATCCTCACTCCTTTAAGGTGTAAGCATAATTAGGGTTATCGCGCGAGTGTCAGAAGTTGCGGCTTCAGGAACTTTCGAGCGTTAAGGAAACCATCCCTTTCACTTCATGGAGAGATTTAAGCGTTTCCAGGCTATATGATAACTTTTCCTGAAACTCGTGAATTCTCTTGGGATTTCCGGTCGGGGTGTTTGCTTTCTTTCGCTTCACGATCAAAGCGGTCTTTCAAACCGATAGGGCCCTTTTGTACCCTTCGGCTACATGCGGCAAGGCTTCGATGATCTTTCTCGATTTGGCTTCCAGAGCGTTAAGAAAACCATAATAGGAGACACGTTAGTTTTGTCAATAGATTCGGAGTATAGTCCCCACCGAATCTTTGCCAATCGGCATAACTCCCATTAAACTTGGTAATCACAAGCTCGGGAGGTTTTTCTTGAACGACAGGCGTTTCCATGGAGTGATTTTGGTACAGACATATTTAACAATCCCAGAAGTCGTGAGACTACACAGGATATGAAAACAGTCGACGATGAAATAGAGAAGAGGCAAAAATAAATAAATCAATACCTAAGTTAAATTATTTACATCATATAATTATTTACATTGTGTTGCAATATTGTCTTATGGTTGGCAAAGAATTCGCTTGATTCAGGATTAACAGCAGCCATAGAGAGACCATTCCAGAGGGGGATGACAACAGGGAAAAAAAAAACATGTGTATTAGTGCAGGCAAAGATATGTCTGCACTTATGAGGATGGTTGGAGTGATTGCTTCTATGAACTAAAAAATGACAGATGCTGGAAATATTAAGGAGTCTGATTGTGCACGCCTCTATACATCATGGTAGTGGCACTTAGACAACGACGGACTTCGAGAGTGTCCCAGCCAAGCGAATGCTGAATAGAAGTTACACTGGTAAACTGTGAACAATTGGGCAGATAAATCTTACAGCAGAACGTTCTTCCAATGCTTTTATGTGTTGTTTTTCAAAAGGATTCCAAGCAGCTGACTCATAATCTACATGGAGTCTTGTGAGAGGGCTGTACGCTTGGGTCTTAACATATTGGCTGCTTCCAGAAAAAAATTCCTACGTGGTAGACCCAGTACCTTCATGGGTTTGTGTTTAACAGATTTTAGATGGGAGTCCCATTATAGGTTATCTTGTAAAAGAACACCAAGGTATTTGCGACATGAAATTGATTCTAGTGGGCTACTACAGAGCCTGAAACTAGCTGGAAACTTAAGAGGAGACCTTGTAATTGACATTATATTACATTTAGTCAAATTAAAATTCATTTGCCCAAGTAGTGGCCCAGCAGGATAGAGTGTCAAGGTCTTGTTGGAATAGGGAACAGCATCATCAGCAAATAACTTAATTTTAGAGCTAAGGTTATGGACAATATCATTAATGTAGATTAGAAACGAGAGAGGACCTAGGACTGTGCCTGGAGGGACACCAGAGGTAACACTGGTCCAAGAGGACTTTACACCAGAACCCTGGACATACTGAGTGAGAAGTGGAAGTGGAAGTTCTCAATCCAAAAAAGACTATTGCCAGTGATTCGACAATAATTAAGCTTAAGTAGGAGTCTCTGGTGGGGAACCGATTCAAAGGCTTTTGAAAAGTCAATTAAGAGTACGTCTGTCCTGATACGCTTGTCCAGCAAGGATGACTAATCGTCGAGGACGGAGATAAGCCTTTCCGGAAGCCATGTTGGTAAGGGGTAAGAATGTTATTGATCTCTAGATGATTAGACAGATAACTACACAAAACATGTTCCATAATTTTACACGAGATGCATGTCAAGGAGATTGGCCTGTAGTTTTTTTGGCGAGAATTTATCATCTTTCTTGTACACGGGAGAAACAGTTGCCAATTTCCACTCCCAAGGGATACCACTTTCATAAGACTGAGTAAAAATCACTTGCAATATCTGAGCACATTAATTGTGAGGGGAAGTTCTTCAGGAAAGGAGGAGACGATAGGTGGAAGAAGAACGGAAGGCAAGGGAAAGATGGAGGAGGAATTTAATCAATCTCTCCTTTTTTTCATTTGTTTCCTTTTTTGCCCCTAAAAATCCAGGCCCAATTATTTTTTTTTACATCCCCAAAAAAGGGAAAACCCATTTTTAGGCAGTTTATAATAACCTCGGTTGAAAAAATCAACCTAGGTTAAAATTAAAATTAACCTAACTTAAAGTCAACTTGTAGCAGTTACATAATTACCTAATGCACGCCCCAGTCCCCGACCGTTCTTCTGCTAGTTGTAGCGAGAGCCCCAGAGATTTACATGGAATGCTCGATCTCTGGCCAATAAAAAAGTATCTAAAAAGTTCGGTCAACGCTTAATCAAGGAAAACCTTCTGCAGTACTCCTCTGAAAAGTCAAAGTAAATGAGTGGCTGAGGAAGGTATTGATAACGATATGGTAATTGACTGGGAAAACACCTACAAGTTGGTTTTTCAATGCACCAAAGAAACTAAATTAAGAATTTTTTAATTTAAACTCCTCCAAAGATATATTGCCACTAACGACTTTTTTTACAAAGTAAGAATTAAACAGACTGATTCTTGAACCTTCTGTGGAAAGACAACTGAAAACCTAATTAATCTTTTTTGGAGCTAGAAATATATTAATGAATTTTGAGAAAATTGCTCTCAATGCTTAGTACAAAACACCTCGGAGGTTTAATTTCTCTGGAGCCATTGTTCTTGGCTTGATCTCTGATACTGAGAAGACCGACCACTCCATCATTTGCTTCTTATTGCTAAGCATTATATCTACACCTGTAAAGTGAGAGACGTTTACCCTAACTTGCAAACGCACATTCAGGCCGTTCAAAACTCTATGGCCATAGAAGAAATGGTCTCGATTGAAACTAGTCCCTCAACGCACTTAGTACAATACAGGGTCATGAAGGGGTAAAACGAGAGCAGGGATTGACCTGATTTTTCGGTGGGAAAATGGGATTTTGTTTCTTGGAATGGTAGATAAAGAGAGGTTGGTGCGAATGGGATTTGCATTATCAGAGGTCATGAGGTATTAGTTCTGATTGTTATCCTACTTCCCTACGTAGGTTTGCAAAGCAACCAAGTCGCTAAACGCCTGAAATCTTGTGTGTACAAATTCTACTCTTGTGTTAACCTTAAGATTGTTTTTCAGAGCACTCGATGTATAAAATCTTTCTTTCCTTACAAGGACCGTATTAATCGTTCACAACAATCCAGAGTTATTTACAGAGCAAATTGTTGGGATTGTAATGGTTTTTACATCGGTAAAACCAAACGGCGGCTTCACGATAGAAAAACCGAACATTTTAAGGCCCTAGCTAAAAATGACAATACTTCAGCCATTGCGGACCATGTCAAGGCCACTGGACATAACATCAAGTGGGATCATTTTGATATTTTAGCGAAGGGCAAAACAGACTATCATTGTAAAATAAAAGAGACCTTCTTTATTCAAGAACTTGAGCCAGCTTTCAACGTCAACGTCGGAAGTGAAAAGCTGATGCTTTATTAATCTTTTCTGTTTTTATTATTATTATTATTATATATTTTACTGTTAAATATTTGCTTAATCTAGGTTCCAGTCCCCTCATCCGCTTTGTTATATATAAATAGCTGTTTTAAATGTCAACGGTTACTTTTGAAAATTTATGTAGAGCACATACGAAACGTCAAGTCATAATGAAAATGAACAAGTTCAATATGTTTATCACTGCTGTTTGTGTTTTATTTTTGATCAGAAATATGTAATTCGACACTGTACTGCAAACGGGCAAATTGCTTTTTTACTTTCCTCCGATCAAAAACGTTAAAGACAGTCAACAGAAGAAATCAAACCATAAGATCGTGTAGATTAGAAGACACAAATTGTAAGTATATATTCACGAAATCAGTTCCATTCCTTTTTAGCCTATCTTCGGCATTCCAAAACATCAATCTACTTGTGTAATATTTTTCTTTCAGTCGACTAGTTCAACGACTTATCGAGCAGCTAGTACGGATAAAAGTCTAAAAATCTACAGGGTCTTGGCGTGATCTTGCCATAAAATAGTGCCTCGAACGTAGGTGCGAATCACATATAGCCAGAAGGCCGGATTGGGTACTGAGTGACACAAATGGACCAATCAGAGAGCGATCCATCTCATTAAGCGTCCGCCATGTTGTTTTGGCGGGAAAGTGCACGGAATTAATGAGGCTAAAGGTTGACGATGGGAATAAGACCTTTGTTGTCAGCAAAGCCATGGATTCGAGAAGAGACAATAAACTAGAGTAGGCAATTTAATGAAGGGGACATGTAATGAAACAACTCCGTTTAAACACACCTCATGAAGGTGGCATGAATATGGCACTGCCATATCTTACAGTACGAAATTCATGGCTAGGCAACGATCCCGGCGATCTTTCTATTCCAGACATTGAAACTGTTTGGCTGGAGCTAACTCTCCCGAACCGCAAGAAAACCCTCATATGCTCGCTTTATAAACCACCTAACGCTGATTTTGATGCGTTTAAAGAAAGCTTGGACAACGTTCTGGATCAATCAGCCCGTGAAGGAGTCGAGACACTTATACTCGGTGACTTTAATTGTGATATGCTTCCTAAAGATTGCCAAGAATCTCTAAAGAACTCATGCAACTACTAAATATGTATCAATTCGATCAACTCATTAAGGAGCCGACGCACATTTCCGAACACTCTTCTACGACAATTGACCGGGCACTTACAAATGACGCTGAAAAAATCATCAAGGCAGGTGTGCTACAGTGCTCGATTAGCGATCATTCGCTGATATTTTTGACAAGTAGAGCGAAAAAACTACGTAGCCCCGGCAAAAATATTCAATACCGAAACTTTAAATGCTACTCAAGTGAAAACTTTGCTGCTGATTTACATGAGGCCTCCTGGGAGAAAGTTGACACCAGTTTGACTGTTGACAAAGCATGGACTGCATTTGCTCAAACACTTAACGCAACAGCTGATAAACACGCACCTCTCGCCACAAAGAGAGTGCGCGCTGTGTGTGCGTGGGAGATAAGGGAACTGATGCGAAAACGCGATTTCCACCATAAGCGGGCGCAGAAGCAAAAGACAACTGAAGAATGGGTTAAATACAAAGAGCTGCGAAATAAAACAACTCGCCTCATTAGAAATACTAAACAAGAAAACTACTCCAACTTGATTGAAGAAAATAAGAAAGACTCGTCCAAATTGTGGAAAACGTTGAAATCCGTCATTGCTATCAAATCTAAGATGTCAACCATTGAGTCACTTGAGACTGACAGCGGTGTTATTCAGGATCCTAAGACGATCTCGCAAAACTTTGCTAAGTACTTTTCTACTGCAATTGCAAAACTGAGACAGCGTATGACTTCTGTATTCTCGGCCCTCAGACCACCTGCAAATCGATCCTCAAACAACTTCAAGCTCTCTCAAGTTAGTGAATCCTTTGTAGCTAAAGAACGTAAGAAATTGGAAAGCAACAAATCTACTGGATTACATAATATCCCAGCACGACTTCTCAAGGACGGTGCCGACGCACTTGCCACACCCCTAGCAATACTTATGAATAGATCGATAAATGAGGGGTCTATTCCCGCAAGCTGGAAACATGCCATGGTAACTCCAGTGTTCAAGTCTGGTTCAAAATCTGATACCTCGAATTATCGCCCAATCTCAGTTCTGCCAGTCTTTGCAAAGATTCTAGAGAAGGCAGTCCACGAAATGGTGCATAATTTCTTACTAAAGCACAAGCTCCTATCTTCTTATTAATCCGGTTTCCGTCCACTACATTCTACTGCTACCAGCCTAATCCATATTACAAACACTATTCTGCACAACATCGACAAAGGAAAACTTACAAGCCTGGCATTTCTGGACCTATCTAAGGCCTTTGATACCCTCAACCACGAATTACTACTTACAAAATTTTGGCCTAAGTAAGTCTTCAGTGAATTGGTTCAATGCGTATCTTACTAATAGAACCCAAAGTGTTAACATTAATGGAATTCAATCTGACGCTGAACCCATATTATATGGTGTGCCCCAGGGGTCTGTCTTGGGACCTCTATTGTCCATAATGTACATTAACGATCTACCGTCAGTAACAAAGTACTGTAAAGTCCATCTTTACGCTGACGACACCCTGTTGTCTTTTGAAAGCAGTTCTGTGCAAGCTATTGAGGCTGCTCTGTCCCAAGACCTCGACCACGTTGTCGGATGGTTGAACCAAAACTATCTCATGTTAAATCACTCGAAGACCAAAGTTATGTTTATGGGAACCCACCAAAAACTGAGCTCAGTCCAGTCATTCACAGTTCACAGTTAGTGTTAATGACAAAGATCTTGAAAGGATATATAAATTTAAGTATCTGGGCGTGATTCTGGATCCATGCCTAACATGGCACGAACACATTGAACACTATCGGAAATAAAATCTCGTCTCGCCTTGGAATGCTACGTAGAGCCCGAAAAGTCATCCCAAAAGAAGCTTGCATTACTCTGTTTAATGCTATGGTTCTACCGTTATTCGATTACTGTTGCGTTGTGTGGGATCGTTGCGGTCAGGGAAACAAAAACTACCTTGACCGTCTTCTCAAGCGAGCTGCGGGAATAATTGCGGGTCGCAAGGCTACCGATACCGATATACAGCAAACATTGAAGTGGCCATCCCTACAATGCCGCAGAGAACACCAAAAGTGCATTCAGGTCTATAAGTGTATCAATGGCTTGGCTCCAGCATATCTACTAGACGACTTCCACTCTTCGGAGCAGATCCATAACTACGACACTAGGAACAAAGACCTTATCCGCCTGCCTCTTGCCAAGACTACTAAATTTCAAACATCTTTTAAGTACAATGCCGCCAAATCCTGGAACACTCTTCCTCGTAACTTCTTACGCCAGGATCAATCTCTCACTAGTTTTAAAAGGAGAGTCAAGAAACATCTAAATCATCTTAGTTAATTTTTCACCTTCATGAACTCTTCGAATGAGTTTTTGCTTTCATTTATATATTTTATTACCTATTCATATCATTTTCTACAGATCTCCATTTAAACCAGCTATGCTGAACTGGAGTTTCTGTATAAATAATGTATATAAATAAATAAATAAATAAATATAAATATAAATATAAATATAAATATAAATATAATTAAAATGACCTTTAATATCGCCAACAACAATCTATTTACAAGCGGTAGCTTAATGTAAGGAATGCCAATTCTTCCAGCCTTTGCGATTAAAAAATGACTTGGACATAACGGCGATATCAATGGAAGGAAATAGGGAGTGTGGCGAATGCGAAAATGTGTACATATTTTGCGCAAAATGTTGAAATGACGCTCTGCGCCGCTTGACTGCGTGCATAAATTAACCAACACATTGATTAATGCTTAGGCAAGAAATGGAATTTGCACGTGTAAACAAGAACTTTTAAACATATTGTCCAGATTTAGCACTCAGATAGGGTTACCCTAGCGCCAGGGAAACCCTAGCTGCCTTGTAAACACGTCGATGGAAAAAAGACGAAATGTGTGAGTGCTAGGGTAACCCTAGCACTAGGGTTACCTTACCTGCTTGTAAACAGGGCCTTAAACATATTTTCCAGGTTTTACAGTGGTTTCCAGCTTGGATGTTTTGACTTTTCAAACAGTCCCGTTAGTAAATTTCGAGTGGGATCGGTTAGGTACTTTTGCTCCGAGCAGCTCCGAGCAAATCTCAGTCGGCCCCTGTAGGGTAACGCACGTTCACCCTTTACTCGTTTAGAGCAAGTCACGGTGTCAAGAGTCTCAGTTGCTTGATTAAGTAAGTGTTCCATCTTTTTAAATGAGGAAGAAGTCATGGAACAAAGAGCTGAAAAATATTACGGTAACGATGAAGATGATGATGATGATGAGGAAGACGTGGAGGAGGGGGAGGAAAGCGATGATAGGGAAGAAACTGACGAAAGCGATAGTGACACAAAAAAAATGATGAAGTTAATCCTTGGGATCTAAGAGAAGAAGTTATCAGTGACCTGAATTCAACCTGGAAAGAATACATAGAAGAAAATCTTTGTCAGGGTTTCCCAAAGGACGACGCTCAAATTGAAGCTTCTAACCATCTGCTTCCTGTTTACAGTAAAAGGCTACGACACTTATATTTACAATGTCTACGGTGGTACCGCGACTTGAAAACTGATCCAGTGCACAAGAAGGTCATAAAAACATTACATCACGTTTTGGAAGACGACGACATGGATTATACGGAGGCTGTAGAAGCTGCTATAAGCTAAGTAAGCGAAAATACCTGTTGAACAGACTTAACTGATTAGAGTGTAATGTGAAGTGCTAGGTTTCTACCCCATATGAGTGTTAGCCCTACTAATGAAATGGGCCTACACAAGGACAGAGAAAAACTCTGACCAGGATGGGAATTGAACCCACGATTGTCGGGTTAGATCACCGCTGCTCTACCGACTGAGCTACAAGGTCACACGGGACCAGGCCGTGGGAACTGAAGATCTTAAAGTCAGGGCAATTAACACGTACAAGTACAACGAAATATTACGTTACTTTTATGAAGGTTACACTGTACTGGTGAAAACATACTATTAAACTAGTTTTAAAAACTTATACACAGTACATATAGAAAGTTGCAGCGTACGAGCTTTCGGCTCCTTCTCGGAGGCTTGTTCACATATAAATGAAAAACAAGAATTGTGAACCGGTAAACTGTTAACGGTCACGTGATTTAGCAACACGTGACCGCAACAGATTGTCCCAGATGTGGGAGAGCAGGTATCTTCCAGTGTCACGGTTCAAGTAGCAGACAAGGGCCGCTGCACAGTCTTACTGAATACAGATGACTATAAGAACAAGTGCAAAGCCATGCTGAATGACGAACAAACGTGCATGAGACTCAAGCGGGACCCAACACCAACATACAAGAAAGAACTGGTTTCTGCCCTCCAAGAACTGAAAGAAAAAGGCGCTACTGATACTAAGCTGTACCGAAAATTATACCCAACAACAGATGCCCCGCCGAGATT
Source organism: Montipora capitata (assembly GCA_949126865.1). Classification (NCBI taxonomy): domain Eukaryota; kingdom Metazoa; phylum Cnidaria; class Anthozoa; order Scleractinia; family Acroporidae; genus Montipora; species Montipora capitata. Next base: position 21,925,701 of record OX421451.1, on the reverse strand, counting down.
TTATGGACTACCCAAGATTCATAAAGAAGGTGTCCCACTACGCCCAATTGTGAGCACCATCACATACCAGTGTGCAAAACACCTTGCAGATCTAATCACACCCGTGGTGGGTCAGTCTAGCAGTTATGTGAGAAATTTTCAGCATTTTGCTGAGAAGATGAGGGAAAGTCATGTGGATGACACAGAACAGCTTCGATCCTATGACGTCAAATCCCTGTCCACCAGTGTACCGGTTGATAAGGCAACTGAATTAGTGTAGAAGAAACTACGACAGGATCCCACCCTGACAGACCGCACAAATATGAATCCATCTGACATCGCAAAGCTCCTCACCATCTGTCTCAACTGCACTTATTTTGTGTTTGATGGTCAGTTCTACCGCCAGATTCACGGAGCACCGATGGGGTCACCAGTCTCACCACTGGTCTGCAATTTATACATGGAAGCCTTTGAGGAATCAGCTATTCTCGACCGCACCCATCCCACCTGGGTGGTGGCTCAGATATGTGGATGACACTAACTGCAAGATAACTTCAAGTGATGCCGATGAATTTACACAACACCTGAACAGCGTCGATCCTAACATACAGCTCACGACGGAGTCTAATGGAGAATTAGCGTTTCTTGACACGTGTACTGTACGGCAGGATGATGGCTCACTGAGAATCAAAGTGTATAGGAAACCTACCCACACGGACCAATACCTCAACTGGGAGTCAAATCACCCACTGGAGCACAAGATGAGCGTTGTCCGTACCCTGTTTCACAGGGCCAACACAGTTCCAAGCCACCCTGAGGACACCAAGGCGGAGCTAGAACATGTCAAGGCAGCCCTCAAAGATTGTGGATACCTGGAATGGGCATTACAGGACTCACACAGCACTAACAAATCTCAAAAGAGCCAACACCATCTTCCTATTAGACGAACCGCCAGAGTCATCCCATACGTCAAAGGGCTGTCCGAGGAGTTACGACGCACATTGAAACAACATGGGGTGGATACTATATTTAAACCATACAATACCCTCAGACAACTGTTGTCGTTTCCGAAAGACCCACAGAAACAAGAAGACACTTGTGGCCCTATTTATCGGGTTACGTGCCAAGGGGTGGACTGTGGCAGCTCGTATGTGGGAGAGACCGAGCGGACTTTAAAATCGAGGTTCGCGGAGCATCTTAGACCAAGCAGCGCTTCGTCTGAAGTGTCACAGCACATACACAGGGACTAACCTGGACATAAGGTTGAAGTAGAGGTGTTAGACCATGAAGATCGTTGGTTAGAGCGGGGCATCAAAGAGGCCATCTATATCCAGGTTCATAGGCCGGACTTGAACCGTGACACTGGAAGATACCTGCTCTCCCACATCTGGGACAATCTGTTGCGGTCACGTGTTGCTAAATCACGTGACCGTTAACAGTTTACCGGTTCACAATTCTTGTTTTTCATTTATATGTGAACAAGCCTCCGAGAAGGAGCCGAAAGCTCGTACGCTTCAACTTTCTATATGTACTGTGTATAAGTTTTTAAAACTAGTTTAATAGAAATATTACGTTTTTGCAAACGTTGGCCGTGAAGCACCTATATTTTAACAGACTTAACTGATTAGAGTGTAATGTGAAGTACCTGTTGAACAGTTTGTTTGACCGGGTACATTTTCGTAAGTACACGGGATCGACTAAAGCTGACGACTTTACTTATGAAGCAATGAAGCGAAAGTATTACTGTAGCTGGAACACTTAATTAACCAGGCAACAGAGACTCTTTACAGTGTGACTTGCTCTAAATGAGGAACATAAAGTGTGAGTGTGCGTTACCCCACAGAGGCCGACTCAGATTTACTTGGAGCAACTCTGTCATTGCTAGTTGCTCCCCTATAGGGACACGTACTCATATTTGCTCAGAGCCGCTCGGAGTAAAGGTCATTTTAATTATTTTTTAGGTGTTTTCAAAAGGGGTCATTTCATTACATGTCCGCTGCAATAAATTGCCTCCTCTACTTTATTGTATTTTCTCTAATCCATGGCTTAGCTGATAACAAAGGTCTTATTCCCATTGTCAACCTTTAGCCTATTTCCGTCCGCTTTCCCACCAAGAAACAACATGGCTTGGTATCCAAAAAGGAATTTGGGGGTAATGATGCATTTTTCAGAGATAATAAAGCTTCAATTTGGAAAAGAATGCCATACATTGCTTTGTATTTTAAAGCTTTTTACAAATATTGTTGATTAATTATCTTTCTTTGATTTCAATAACATTTGTTAAGATCTGCTTTTC
>OX421451.1:21895926-21913426 GCA_949126865.1 Montipora capitata | reverse complement strand
ATGAGGCTGTAACAGATTTGGCCAATGCAGGTGTACGTTATAATCTGAGATCTAGGAACAAAGTCTTTATGTCCTCGTTTTATTTACAACAAAATCGTTGATTTTATGACCTTGAACGGCCGACTACAAAGAACGCGAATGTAACTATCGCGACATGAATAGCCCTTTTAGTACGTTCACGTTCCATTAACCGTATTTTACTGATAGGGCAGTAAAATCTCATTTAAAGAGTAGAACAGATACTTGTTTATGTGCACAATACATCGAAGCATAAAGTCTACAAATACCTATTTTACCTTCAAATACTTACCCCTGCATAACATTTCAAATTCCGTTTTCCGTGAATCTTCTCATGATTTCATATGTTACATACCAACCATGGCAATTACTAGCTTTACAATCACTGGTTCCTCGTTAATCCAATTTATTACTAAGACTTGTTTGCATTACTAATGAACACGAAAAGGGATAACTTGGGAATTTTTAACAATGTATCGCTTCAATCTAACCCAAAATCATTCAGATATCCAAAACGTCCTATGCATGATCCATTTCCTTCGCTTCTGGGTTTGTCAGCATTATAGACCGTATTCATAAATGGCGGTCACATCTATAATTCTTTTGTCCACATGCAAATTAGCCTACCAAGCCTCATTTTAGAGCAAAAATTCTTTTCAATTCACTGTATGGTATCGAGGCTTGGTAGGCTAATTTGCACTTCGACAAAAGAATTATAAATTGGCCGCCATTTATGAATAAGGTCTATGATTTGCAACATTTCAGGTTTACGTGTTAACAAGTTTGTTTTTGTATCTCGAAGATGTTTAGATTTCCAATTACAAACTCTGTTTTGATTGGTCACTCTACCTCACTGTATAAATAGTTCACCCTGAATTCAAACTAAATACGTTCCTTTTATGAGAAAACAAAACAACAACATTCTTTTACAAATCGCACCGGGTATTCCCGATTTCTGTATTAAATTTAACTTTCATTTTCCAAATGGTCTGGATAGCACAAGTGTTGCTAATATTTTTTAAAATGCAAACACACTTTTTAAGTTTAAGGAACATGCTTCGATGTTTCAAATATCATTTTGCATTTACCTGTTCATCCACGCTTTTGGAAAAGTGTTAAATACCACGTGCTTAGATTTAAACGCATACCTGAGGTAGCTCCTACAGTTGTGTTTACGAGCAAGTGATCTCCTTGGCTAGTAATACTTCGTGACGATGAAATGTGGATGACCTCGGTACATTGTTAACCAAATACGTTCCAGCAAGTTTCCTCCTTTTTCTGCTGTTATAAAATAGACGTCTCAGCCTTTTCTCTGATATTCTGCTCGGTATGTCAATGCACACGCAAATTACAACTAAAGTAAACACACTTTTGCTTATCGAGACCTGTATTTCTCCTTTGGAATCAAGTCTTTATTACCATTGAGAATCAAATAACATAACAAACTACAAACTACATAACAGTTATTTTCTAAAGAGCTGATCACAGTCTCCACTGATGACATCAAATCTTGTAAAACTAGAACAGAACTATATACACAAGATGGCAGTGAACACGATCGCTAATATGGCTAGTTGAACAAAGGATATAAGCTAGACCACTACAAGAAACAAACTGTTTAGCAATCAAAAACAAAAAAACGCAATGGTACACTGAGCGGGAGGCTGTTTGTTCGCGGTTAAAATGGTGCAAACGTGAGGCCATTTGTTCGCTGTGCCGATATCTTTTACTTTGTCGTCAGAAGATTCCAATATGGCCTCCATTTGTTTGTGGAGTTATTTTCTTTGTCGCTGTCATCTTCAAAGTAGTTCTCAATAAGGTACCCGCTTCTCATTAAATAATTAGTATTTTGACTTGTATCACTTTCAATAATTGCGTCCATTTCAGTTACATTCGAGTATATTCTTGTTTCATTCAGTTCGCGGAACGACCCGTTTCGAAGCTGACGCTTGACATCTTTTAGTGTGGGTCTACCGCGAAAGGGTATGCCTTTCTTTGTATGTGTTTTGAGCGCCCCAAAAAGAAATCGATTAAGCCAACGCAACGTCGATCTTCAGTAATCCCAAAGAACGCATCACACTGCTCTTCATGATCTTGGATTACGTGGTTTGCTTCAAATAACCAATGTAAACAGCGCCACGTGGCTTCTATTGTGCATTACCCACGTTTTCTATTGTGCATTTTGCTGCACAGGAAAAGAAAAACTGAAATCAAACGTATTTTATAACTCGTGCCCCTACGGGCCCGAGTAATACAGTCAACTCTCTCTAAGACGGACACCATCGGGACCGGCCTTAAGCTGTCCGTCTTAGAGAGGTGTCCGGCTTATAGAGAGTCGACTTAACATGACCCCAGGAATTTTGAGATAATAAAGCTGAACCAGTGCACAGTGAATACGCGTCTGTTTAAAATTTGTTTTAAGTTATTTACTTGAACGAAACCTACCTGTTTTAGATTACAAGACAATTCGGTTGTCACCTCCAAGTTATTTTTTGAATGGGACAATGACTGATTTAATTTTAACTTCTACTGTATGTATTCCGGTGACAAGATAAGAGCTGTCAATTAAACGTCTGGTGTTAAAAAGAGTCACTTACAAGAATTTTTCTTCCCTAAATCGTAATTTGCGGTCACATTCAGCACCTCACAGGTGTCCGTTGACGATTTCAAAGTGTCCGTTGTCCGTCTTAAGGAGGTGTCCGTCTTATAGAGAGTTTGGTTGTAGTAAAATTACTAAGAATCGGCCGTGACCACCACCAAGGTGTCCGTCTTATAGAGGTGTCCGTTAAAAGAGAGTTGACTGTAGTTCTCCGTCCTTCGGACTTCGCACCAAAAAGCAAAACGCAAATAAAGCGGTTTCCATGTATGACCCCATGAAATGTCCTGAGCGCCTAATTCCTGTATGTACTAATGCAATAACTGTAGTACCAGTACAGTAGTAGCTGTAGTACCTGTAGTAAACTCGCACGTATAGTGCTTAAACTTTATTCAATGGATGGATCATCGTGGAATTCTTTTAAACCTGGACATGTGTTTTGGACAATCGATTTTCGGATACACTCTTGTCTACCGTGTTGAACCGCGACTCGCTCGATCTTGCTGCTCGATCGCCATTTGTGCTGGAACTACAAGTTTCTCACCTTGTTTAAACTGTGTTTTCACTTCATTCTACTTTATACGCCCATGCTGAACTAGAATCAAGTTTACTACTCCGTTTTTCACCGCGATTAATCGACGAACTCTCTCCTTTACCGCACCACTTTGTTGAATTTGTTTTGGAACTGCTTTGCAACACGGGACTGGACTCAGGATTATTTGGAACAACGAACTCTGCTTTTTATCGGATTGACTTGTAAATTTTCACTGGAATGACCTAGAAATATTGTAAACCTTAGGACTGGCATAGAAAAATTGTAAAACTTTAGAAAAATAAATAAGTGGTCAATAAAAAAAAAGTACCTATACTGACGTGTCTTAGCTGTAGTACGTGTAGTAGCTGCAGTCGGTCATGAGCTCATGGGCTCCTGAGTCGGTGAAGTACCTGCAGTACGTGTAGTAGCTGCGTTTTGCGTTTTGGTTTTTTGTTTGCGTTTTCTTTTTTATGTTTGTGTTTCTTTTTTTGTTTTGTTCTTTTTTTTGTTTTCTTTTTTTGTTTGCGTTTCACTTTTTTATTTGCGTTTTGTTTTGTTTTTTTTTTTGGTTTGCGTTTTCTTTTTTTTTGTTTGCCTTTTTTTATTATTTGCGTTTTCTTTTTTTTATTTGCGTAGAAATGGGTTTTACCTTTTCCGTTCGCTTGCTGAGGATTTGCTTGCTTTCTTTTAAAACTCAAGCGATTCAAGAAAAATTCATTGCCTAAGTACTGGTGAATTCGACAGTAAATTTCACTTGAAAAACAGATATCGCACTTATCGCTTCGTGATTCATGTGATATCGGTTTTTCGCGTGAAATTTACCGTGGAATTTACTAGTTAGGCAGAGAAGAAAATGACTTAATTAAGCAGTAACCGGAAACATGCACCAAAACGCAGAAAATTCAAAAAATTTTATTTTTACTAATCCTACTAATCCAGTGAGAATAAACAACCCGGGAGCTCCGCTTTTAGGCTTGGCTAAATCTATATATTAATTATTTAGAAAACAAAAAATAAAGACAGCGATAAGTGTGCAGTGCAGACGTATTTTCAAGTAAATCGAGTGAACTTGAGACGCCATAGCAGTTATTTCCATCGTAGGAAGAGTAAATCAGAAAATGGTACGCAGCTCACGGTAGCGAGTGTAGATCTGTGTCTTCTTTGAAGTAGACGTGAACTCATGTAGCAGCTCTCGTAACGTATAATGTAATTGGCTCGATACCCAAACCCAAAAACAAAAGATAAAACAATTGAAACAATGACTTAGACTTAAACAATAGAATCTGTTTACAATACCAAACAATAGCAGGTTAAGAGAGCTGCTAATTACTGCTTTGCTTTCAGCTTGGGTATAGAACCAATCAAATTATACGTTACGAGAGCTGCTACACTACTGGAGGCGTGAAAAGAGAGTTTATTGCAGCTAATGAAATCGGGGTCTTTTGGACACAACGCAGAATTCATTGCCATACGTTTTCAATTTCTGTCAACTGGGTGGAATGCAAACGATTTTGCCTTTGTACGTACATAGATTACCTTATATCCCGTCTTAAGGCCAAGGACAGAGTAAACCTGATAGAAAAGTTAAAGGGAGGAGCGATCAGGAGCGGTCACGTTCCCCGACTGCAAGTATCATTTAAGGACGATGAACAGGAAATTGTTATCCTTTATTTCAGTTCCGACATTAACAATTGTCTTATAATAAGTAAACTAATTCTCTGTTTAAAAATTATGTACGAAATAATGATGTAGTTTTACTTTATCTCGTCTTGTCTAACAAATGCCAACTTTAGGGTACCGAAAAGCATTGTGTTTTTGGTCACTTGGGATTTGGAGTTTTAGACAAACTGTTCGCTAGGGCTTTTTAGTCTGGATACTGTTTGAAGAAATATAGTATTTGCGATATTTTAACCACCAGAGACAGCAAATTATGGAACAAGATCACATCTAACACCACTGCACTTGATGATCTCTTACCACTGAGACGTACTAGGCAATTACGCAGCAGGTGCCATGATTACATCTTACCTAGAGTTCGTACTTCACTTTTTAAATCCACTTTTGTAAACAGATGTCTTTTTAGCATAGTGTAATATTTTAGCTAGTAGTTAGTAATCATTTTTCATCTCATATTGTTCACATATTTCATATCCATTGTAAATAAGGCACGGCTGAGGCGTTATTGGTATTTAATAAAGACTATTTATTTATTTTTATTTTTATTTTTTTTCAAGTAATTATCATACTTTTTACTAATTTTCGTTATCCATTTCTTAATGTATTTGTTTCCACATAATTATCATAATTTGTCATAGAACAAGAACTGCGTTGACAAACATGAGGCTTAACAAGAGCATAGCTGAGACAAATTTTTAGTGACTTAACCTTTCGTATGTCTCAACATACATCTTCAGAAGTAACCGTTAGCTAAAATTTTTGAAATATATAACAGTAATTTGAATACCTTATGAGTAACAAAAGGAGGTAATACAATACTTTACAAAGATATACAAGAAACAAAAATAAACAAAATAGAAGATATACCCTGTAAATGCATACACCTGATACACATGTAAAACTCTTTAATAAAGATACAGCTTCTCGCTGCTAACGAGTCTTTGTGGTTGTTTACCATTAACCATAAATTTCCGGAAAATTTCGGTGGAAATTTCGATCGGATGAAAAACGGAATTGTAACCGTGGGAACATTTTATCCAGGAATATTTGACTCCATTTGGTGGGCTCCTGAGAATCGATCAGTGTAAAATGCAGACTGAGGTTATAATGTAACTGTTGAAAAATATCAAATCCTTTAGAAATGCTAACAGTTAATTAAACCTAAATATTGTTTTAGGCCTAGTTATGCCTAAGGTTAGCATTTCTAAAGGGTTTGGGCTTTTTCAACAGTTACATTACATTATAACCTCAGTCTGCATTTTACTCCTAGTCTGCAGTCTTCATTTTACACTGACCGCCTGAGATTAATTGTTCAACCTTGGTATTTTGTTACATGTATAACCGTTGACAATCGAGGAACTGATAATGGCTCAACTCGCATCGAATCTGGAAAAAACCGCATAAGAAGGAATCCACCCACAATGGCAATAAGGTTAGGCTATTTAATTGACAATTTTTTCGAAAAATCATCTTCTTAGGTCCTTTATCGGGATTCCATGCAAATCCTTATAGTTTTAGTTGAGTTTCCCTCACACGGAGCTTGGGGGTCGGCACATTTCGCTGACCCCCAGTCCATGGACTACCCAAATGGACTACCCTCAAAAATACTATTTCGAATGAGTACTGTTGATCTATGTGTAAGCAGCATCTCAAATAGTGCTTACTTAAGCCTCAACACCCATTTTAAACAGCATTGTTCAACAGTATTTAAGTCTAAGCAACCATTTTAAAAAGGTTAGCTTTCGATTATTATTGTGATGGCCGATTACTTCATGTAAGCTAACCTTTTTAAAATGGATGCTTAGAGTACTGTTGAACATTACAATGCTGTTTAAAATGGGAAATGGGTGTTGAGGCTTAAGTAAGCACTATTTGAGATGCTGCTTACACATAGATCAACAGTACTCATTCGAAATAGTATTTTTGAGGGTAGTCCATTTGGGTAGTCCATGGACTGGGGGGTCAGCGAAATGTACCAGCCCCTGAGCTTGGGGTGCCTGTGGTATTACCGGCCAGTGTTTAGGGAAGTCGAGAGAAGGCGGGCTATTGACATCAAACCCGTGCTCGCCACACATGATTGGAAATGGGAGGTTTCGAAAATGTTGTAGGGTTGATTTCAGGCGATTTCTCGCTCCTTCTCCCTCCTCCTCCCCATTCGCTTGCTTTTCGCGTGGCCATTTACATTCAAACGATCACTCGAAAGTCAACCCCGGTCCAGCCAGGTGATCTGGTGACGTAATTTGGAGGACTGGGAAGAAAAATTTTAACGCCGTATCCCATAACCGCGCGCGGCCTTAGGTGTTGTTTCCAAACTCCCTGCAGTATTGCCATCGCCAAAACTCAACAGATCATTACGTGTCTACCACATTTCCTGTTACTGAATGAACATTCAAGTAGACCCGACAAGATCTAACCTCGCCTCTCCCATCGTTGAATTCGAAAATAAGGCCGAGCGCGGTTGTGGGAATTCAAACGTAAAGACAGTGCTTCTTTATGGCTCTGAAAGCGGGAAAACGACTCAGGAAATAGTTAAAAAGCTGAGGGTCTTTATCCATAAGTGCCTGCGCATTATACTAGGCATAAGGTGGCCACAAAAGGTATCCAACCTGGAAGTGCGAAACATCTGTAAACAAGAGGACATGATGGTGGACATAACCCGCAGGAAATGGACATGGATTGGGCATGTATTAAGAAAGGACTCTGGCGATGTTGCTAAAGAAAGTTTGTTCTGGACACCAGAGGGGAAAAGACAACGGGGAAGGCCAAGAATAACTTGGCGAAGGTCAGCGGAGAAAGAACTCAAGTCCATGCACCTGACCTGGAATGAAATTCGAAAGGTGGCACAAGACCGCTCCCGCTGGAGAGAGACTGTAGAGGCCTTATGCGTCCCATGGCGCAAAAAGGACTGATGATGATGATGCGGTTGTGGGATACGGCGTTAAAAATTTCCTGCCCGGTCCTCCGAATTATGTCACCAGATCACCTGTGGAGAGAAGCTTCTATAATCTCGTACCCAGATCTCTTGTGGCGAGCGAAGGCGAGATCTGGTCAAATCCGATTATTCAATTTTTTTCATTGGATGCTCGAACAGCCTCGTGTCCAATCCCTTCTTTGAACATTTGCGCGGCAAAAGGCTTGGATTGTTTACAGACATGGCGAAACTAGCGGGAGAATTTGAAGCATTCAATGATATCAGAAACTTGTGCCGTCTTTGTGGAAACACCACAAATCCCAATCAGAGATTCTCGATTTTCTCGGATTACTGGAAGAGCGTCAAGTTGCATCGCTTGATAAGTGATGTTGCGAAAGTAAGTGTAACATATGACGATTTGGTATAAGCTGATAAATTACTAGACTTGCCACAAGTCGACCTCACGATAATCCCAGGAGAAAATGTTTTAGCGAGCGAATCGTGATTTTTCGTACGCGAAGTAAATGAACGAGCGACGAAGTCGCGAGAGGTCGTCCTTCGTTCCGCGCGTATCTAGACGAAGGACTTTTCGAAAGTCTAATAAATTACAGCCTTGCCGTATCCTGTTGGAAGGACGGCTAACACATCTCGCTTTTGCTGCACAACGGCTTTTAACGCCTCCAACTGTTTTGGTTTTAAATATATATCGTACGGTGGCCCGTAAGGGCCACTACCTGTACAAACTTTATTTTCCTCGCACAAACTTTATTTTCCTCGCACAAACTTTATTTTCCTCCTACAAACTTTATTTTCCTCGCACAAACTTTATTTTCCTCCTACAAACTTTATTTTCCTCGCACAAACTTTATTTTCCTCGTACAAACTTTATTTTCCTCCTACAAACTTTATTTTCCTCCTACAAACTTTATTTTCCTCCTACAAACTTTATATTACTCGCACAAACTTTATAATCCTCGTACAAACTTTATTATCATCGTACAAACTTTATTATAACCGTACAAACTTCATTATCATCGTACAAACTTTAATGTCCTCGTACAGACTTTATTATTATACAATGCTGATGCTACCTCAATTTTGATTGGCTAAAAGCACCCCGCTAATTCTAGATGGCGCTGTGTCATCGCGTCACATCTACAGACACTGGCATTTATGCATGTAGGTATGACGCGTTTTTGCAGACAATGAAGTCTTGTTTACATCTCGATATCGGCAACATTTTTCATAAGACCGTACAACTTAACTTTAGAATTTTGTTCAAAAGTTTCAGTTCGATTCAGTTTTTCCTGAAACGTTTTCAGATGTTTTAGGCTTAAATCCTTTCTGTAAACCTTTTGAATTCCGCTTTACATGTAATTCACGGCTGTCATTAATAAAGATGTTTACACTGAAACGTGTCATTGCGTGGCTTACTTTGTTGTTGTTCTGTGAAATGTCTCAACGCTTCTACATTTATAATTGTATAATAAAACAATTATTGGATTCGGTTTTCGCATGATAGCGAAATTATCAAGGCCTCGGTTTGTGTTATCCGCCTCAGCCTTCGGCTTCGGCAGATAACACAAACCTCGAACTTGATAATTCTCGCTATCATGCTCAACCTCATCCAATAATTGCTTATTGTCATCGTACAGACTTTATTGTCATTCTCGTAAAGAACTAATCCGAAAGGAATCTGGGAACGAGCGTAAGTATTTCAAGATGGCGGAAGGTGAAGGTGACGAACGAGAAGTGATCGAGCACTATTTTCACCTTGGATATACAAATGAAATCATTTTGGAGTTTCTCAAGCGCTTCCATCACACTAAAATAAGTTTGAGAACACTGAAAAGGAGGCTTCGTAGCTTTGGTTTAAGGAGGAAAGGCAATATCATCGACGAAGCCAGGATACGAGCTGTAATTATAAGAGAGTTATCTGGTCCGGGACGGTTGCAAGGGTATCGCTCAATGTGGACCCATCTACAAGGTGCTTGTGAAAAGCTGAATGTTTGTTGACAGCAGCCCTTATGAGAAGCACATCACTAATATTACTTTTCACCTCAACAGGCAACGCAGACCCTCTCTTTATGCGTAGAATTCCATCCATAATGTGTACTATGGAAACGTTGACCTAAGCAGATGAATTTTTTTAAAAATGTCACTTCATTGTACTCAGGTGCTTACACAAAGAAATACCAACAAAATAAGATTAAAATTCTCAACAAAAAAGTTATTAAGATTTACATGCGTTTTGCTTTGAAAACAGTAAAATGATGTAGATGTAATAATGGTAATTGAACTGAATGAGCGTGCAGCACGCGTTCGATTTGAAATCACAAGTATTTCAGACCAAAATAGTACAACCCGAAGTTCAACTGCCACTTAATTAGATCTATTTTGAAATTGCACAATGTAATACCCAAATTTGCCAAACAATAGCTTTTTTGTCATTCATTTTCCTGCAATGTGATTGGTTAGTTTAAAAAAGCCTTAAAATCTGATTGGTTGTTTTGTTTTACTGTCCCATTTTCATTGGCTGAGAAAAAGATGCGATTTTGAGCAACAGATGGTGTGATTTGTGAATAAATCGCACCCCTGAGAGTCAATCACATTGCAAGGATAACCAGTGATTTCAAAATGGATTAATAAAAACAATAATTGTCCTGAATATTAATTGTTAAAGTTTAATTATTAGTTTTAGCCTCAGCTTCGGGAAAAAAATAAGACATATCGTATTAAATGAAGGGAAACTATACATACCTTGACTTTCTCTTCCTTCGTTGGCTTTTTCTTGCCTTTCTTTGTTTGGCTACCTCTATCATCTCTTCGTAGCTTCACAAAATCAGCGAAACAGAGTGGTTTGTCAGACTTGTCCGCGTTCCGAGTTTGGCCGCCATTACCATTGAACTCTTCCGAAATTTGTACTCGGCATGTGGAACAAAATTTCCAACCTCGACAACAAAACCCACCGCAGTTTTTACAGAACATGGTCAAAAGCACGAAGAGGTGAAACCAACCACGGAATTTGGAAAGCGGGAATTTGGTCCTTGCGCCCGCGATAATCCGAGATCAGACACATCTATTTACGCATATAAGACTACCAGAAGTGCCGCGACAGGAAGATTTAAAGATTGCAAGTCGATGTAAAGTTTGTGTGACAAATAAAAAGTTTCCAAGTTGATATAGACGTTTGCCTTTCGATATAAAGTTTGTACTAGGAAAATAAGTTTCTACGATGACAATAAAGTTTGTACGAGAAAATAAAGTTTGTACGATGATAATAAAAGTTTGTACGAGGATTATAAAGTTTGTGCGAGTAATATAAAGTTTGTGCGAGGAAAATAAAGTTTGTAGGAGGAAAATAAAGTTTGTACGAGAAAATAAAGTTTGTACGATGATAATAAAGTTTGTACGAGGATTACAAAGTTTGTGCGAGAAATATAAAGTTTATGCGAGGAAAATAAAGTTTGTAGGAGGAAAATAAAGTTTGTGCGAGGAAAATAAAGTTTGTACGAGGAAAATAAAGTTTGTACGATGATAATAAAGTTTGTACAGGTAGTGGCCCTTACGGGCCACCGTAATATCTGGCGTTCCGCGTTTTGCTAGGAAAATTTCACCGCTCTATTGAAATCGGCATCGGAGACGGCTGCCATTTCGAGAACTTATTTAGGGCATGCGCTCTTTCATCGCCTGTCACATTCCTGACAGTCCATCACGTGTGCAAATCGGATTTGACCAGATCTCGCCTTCGCTCGCCACAAGAGATCTGGGTACGAGATTAAAGCTTCTAAAACTGCTGCGCATAAGCTGCGCATGGCATGCTCAACGAAGTATTTACAGACTCGTACCTAGTCCACTTCGGCTTGAACGTAATATTTGCTGGCCGAGGTGTCGGAAGAGGTCTCCTTTCCGGCGCAGGTCATCCCAGCGAACGCGAAAGAAAAAACACCTCTCCTAGTAAGGGTCAGTGTTTTGCACTAGCCCAAAGAAATCATATAAAATTTTCATATGCAGAGTTCGTAGCTATCTAGACTCATACAATCTGGGTAGGTGTCTTTGTCCTATTGGAGCCGTTAGGGAACTTGGCGCCACTTAAATTTTGCAAACTTTTACGGTCATTTCAGATAAGGTGATGGATCAATATTTGAGCAAAGAGGCAATGTTTTTCATCTGTATGCATTTCAACATTGGAAAGTACTGTCTCACTGAATAGCTTTGATACATGTATCTTCGCGCAAATGAAAACTGGAACGGTGTAAGAGCAAAGAAAGCTTCCATTGTTCCCAGGGACATGTTAAACCCCCGGCTGCACCCATATCCGGCCGCAAAGCGAGTGAAATGAAGTGATCGTGGCATAGTAGCAAGGCACGCTGAACATCTTTCACCTGAAGTGAAAATAATGGCGGTAAGTCATGAGCGATCGAGCGAAGTCTGCATTTCCATACAGAATAAGCAGATTATGAGGGTGATAGATATAACAGCAGGACATTATTTGGCTTAAATGCAGATTGAAAGTATCTGTTACATGCACTGTTTCACAATATTGTGTAATTCTGAAGGGAAGCCAAGAGATGATTTTGTTTTCCACCAAGCTTTATGAATGATCAAACACAAGCTATCCTGTAAAACCTTGTGCATGTTCAATTTAACTCAGTTTGTCATATCTGAGAGCAACATTTTTATCAAATTTGCAACATTTTAATATTGCTGATTAGTGGCCAATAAGATCATGCAAATACAGCTCCATTCAATTAACTGGGAGTGGCATTGAAAATATCATCATCTCTTAAGCTATTGAAGAATTTTGAAATTGTCTCAATTTATGTCCCAGAAAGCCAAAAATCAAACACATAATTGAAGAGAAGCCACTGGATATACTACGTACTGTGGTAGCAATGGATAATTTTTGGCAGGAATGTGTAAACTTGTAAAACGTGTTTAAAACAGGTTGTATGAAGGACCTTGTAGGTGTTCAGTAGCAGCTATGAACCTGTCTCAATATTTGTAAGTGCTTCATTATTTTCTTTCTTCTGGAGCAAGTGTGCTCAACAGATCTCCATCATGATTGTTGTGTTTAATGTAGATATTATTTTTTGCAGTCAACACCCACAAGCATTGAAGAAAGGCCAAAGAAGAAACCAAAGTTTAAGAGACGATTAGAGTTTTCAGCTTCTGATTACAAATCTAAGAAAAAGATCCGTGTCAAGAGTGATTTAATCATTTCTCTAAGTGCTGTAGAAGATAAGGGTGTGACAACATCAGAGGATAACGTGTCAACATCAGATGAGGAGGTAATGAATAAGGTTGACAAAGTTGTGCATGTAAATTGAATTTTGTCATGAGTTTACATGACATTTTTTGTCTTGAGTTTATCAACATCAGTATAGCTATAGTTTTGGCTTCTCCAGGTCCTTATTCTCAACCCATTAATAACTTTTAAAAATTTTCAAAAGTGAACTCAATGTCCATGTACTGTAAGTTACGGCATACATACATTTTTCCAGTTAAATTTATAGTGCTCTAGAGAACAAACAAATTACTGGAAAAAACAAGAAGTTTGTCTTAAAGAGCAGCCTATTTCAAAGAACAGAAATTATTCTCAGCCTTCAGCTTTTGACACTATATTTACTAACACTTGCTCTTTCTAATGGCTGAAAATTCAAGTTTAAATTAATTAGGAGAGCTGGATTAGGGAAATACTTATGGTTATCCTCACTAGAGAATGTAGAGTGTTTGTGTGCGTGTGTGCTGGCCTGGATGCAATGAATTGGGAGGCCCTGAGGCTTTCAGACTTGTAAAGCACACTCAACTTATCTCTCTTAAAGGCATAAGCAGCTACAGTGTTAGGTTTGAATTTGATTGTATCACTGAAGTGGGATGTCAAGAAAGCCATTTATTAGTGTGTGAGGAAGTAAGCACAGTACTTGAAATTAATTATTTTGAGAAAATGTAATAGTAGTATTAAAAACCCACTGCAACAGGGACACAGTGTCACCTGTGTAACTCTTTTCAAAACATGGTAATTTTGAAGAAGTGCTTCCCCCCCCCCCCTCCCTCAACTGACTGTCAGCCAATAATTATTGTCTTTAAAATATCGGGTAACAGGCTACCAATTGGTTACCAAAAGACTAATTCTACTATACAAAAATAACAAACTCGAAACAGTATTAAGTGAGCTATCATGCAGTCATGTTCAACATTAGTGGAAAGAATATTCAACATGAGAAAAGACCATTCTGATATCCAATGTTCCTTAAAAAACTTCACTTATTTTCTCAACAATTAGTGAAGTTGAAATCCTTTTCAAATCACCCTATAATGCTTTGTGCCTCTTTCTATGTACTTATGTTATGTATTCCTAAATAAAGTTGCCTTAATGATTCACCCTGTTGACATCGTAATTAGTTTGAGCAATAATTATTATTATTATGCAAAAATCATTTTACTTGGGTAATAGAAGGCCACTGAATGCTGTGAATTATTTCTAACTATGACAAAAGAATGGCTAAGCTCTTCAATGGATCACAGAAACATGACATGCAGCCAGTGTGAGAGTAATCTTGGAATTTTCAAAAAAGGAGCCAGTTCCTATCAATTGGTAACTCTGGATCAAGGTACAGTGTATTAGTACTGTATCTCGTGATGATTCATGATCAAAGGAGGCAGCATGCAGGAAACGACTTTGGCATTACAAAATGCTCATGATGTCAACCATGTAATGAGAGAGAAAGCTTCTCCTGCTGAAATTTGAAGACCGCTTCTACAATTGAAGCAATATTTAAAAAAATGGCTTCTTTAGGAACCACCAAGTTTGCCAAAGTTAATAACCAACAATAAAAAAAAACGTGAAAAAATTCCTATGTCTTGACTCAAAAATTACGGGGAACTGGTCCTCAGACAAATAGGTACACAAGAATTACAATATGTCAGTCAGTAAATTAATGACTTTTTCTCTTATTTAATTCTTGAGGGTAATAAGTCGAGGTAATTAGTTAACACATTTTGAGCAGTCCACCACCTTACAGACGGGCTACATGTACCAACAACTCACCAACTGGTAACCAACTGTCAGCCGACACTTTTAAGAAATACTTTTACAAACTGTCAACAAAGTGTCAGCCCACAAATGGCCAACTGTCGGTCGATAGACAACCAACAGACGACCAACTGCTTTTTGGGGGAGCTTCTCTTTAAAATTTCCGAAAATTCTGATTTGCAATAAAATAACAATATTATTTATTATACTACTGTAAGTACACAGTACTTACAGTCTCTTTCTTCTTTAGATGCTTATTTTAATTTTGTCATTTCTTTTAATTAATTTTGTATACCAATAATTTTATTTCACTTCACTGTGCCCACCTTTACTAGGCATTGCTAACTGCTGGTTACTTGTGTAATTATTGATCTTTCCTCTTGTATTCTATTTGTTGTCTTGTACACTTTGTGTGTACAAATAGAATTATGAAAGAAATGCATGTTTGAAGTGCAGATTATAGAGGAAAGGTAGAAGTGATGGTTGAACTGGACAATTTACACTATTTTTCAGATGTCTACTAGTTCAATTTTGACTTTGGAACAATTATTTTGTTTTTGAACTGGTACAAAATATCTGAACTGGTGCAACTTTAATTGTACTGGTGCAAAAACAGTAACAATAGTTTAATGTTGTTGAACACAAAGAACACACTTCATTGAATAGGAGCTGTTTGCCATTCATTTACTTAGTTCAAGAGGTTACTGAAAGAATTTCAGATCAGGACAGAAATAGCAAGACCTGTTGGAAATACTTAACAGTCTGGTTTGACCAAGAATAACATTCAGGGCTCGAGACTAACTTTTTAGCTCGCTAGCCTAGTGGCTAGTAAGGGGTCTGATTTCACTAGCCAAATCTAAATTTGCACTAGCCAGTCTCATCATGTGAAGTTTCATTCATGTGTTAAAACTATCACGAAAAAAATTCCACATTTCCAAGCACAACTCGCTATTTTAGTAAATATTCTCATATTCTCATACTCCATCCTTGCAACAGTGGTGCAAATATGCTGGAATGTTCTGTTTCCCGTATTTTTCTCATGAAGGCAAGGTTTTCGTGGCCTTGAGGCCAATTCTCACAGGACCGTTGCCAAAACTTTGCAACTCACAAATGCATTGGAGTGTGGAAAACACGGAATAAAGGAAAGTAAGAAATAAACTGAACATAAAACTAAACTACTCGTTTGGAAGTCTGTGGAAAAGCTGTTCTTTTGATTAGAGCTATTTGCGATTGAAATAGCGCCATTCTACGCATGAAGCACAAAAGCAGCAGAATGTGGGAAAATAATATCTTAAATTAGATATAAAGGAAATTCGAAACCATAGACTTGCCTTCATATAAGAATATCTTTATGGTGGCCAATTTACATTATCAACTCCGTTGATAAAGCCAAATTATGGAAACAGCAGCCGAGAAGTTCCACATGATTTCACACGTGATTAAATCTTTCGTAACGTGGGGTGGGGAAAGTGTAATCCGCGTTGGTTTCATTTTTTAAGGAAGTAAATTCCATAGAATTTGGTCAAAGTTTCTGTCAAGTGTTAGTTTCTATTCTCTCCTTTTGCCTTATCCATAAGAAATAATTTTCATTTTTGTTTTCGTCCAGAACTCCACTGCTTCACAATATTGACCAGCCCCAATGGCTAGTGGAAGCTCAAAATCTACTAGCCAAAACTGAAATTTCGCTTGGCTGTGGCTAGTTGGCTACCGTTAGTCTTGAGCCCTGAACATTGAGTGGTGTATAAGCACTAATTTACACAATTTATGCCTAAACACTTGTTCTAGAATGCTTAGCTTTCACGTAAGGTTAGGGAAACTGCCCAAATTTTAGGAATTAGCGTTAAGCTTTCAATTTAGTGATTAGAGTTATGCACAGCTACTGTCTTATTAACATAGTACATTTAGGATTCCAGGAGGTCTATGACAACTGCATGTGACTTACTGCAGACTGCTTACAAATAGCGCTGATAAACTGTATTTAAGTATAAGAACCCATTTGATTAGTGCTGATAAACAGCATTTAAGTCTATGCACCCATTTTAAAATAGTTAGCTTTCAATAACTGTGAGTTAGGATCAGTCTACAGTCTGCAAGTGTCAGACACTGCAGTCTACATGTAGGTAAAGGATTGGCATGCATTGTAGTGATTGGAGTATCTTACATGTATTTGAAGTGTTTAGTCTAAAACAGCCCGTGCCTTGCCTTGGTCATTGGGTAAAAAAATATTGGTTCATGGTTATTGGAAGTACAAAGCATTCTTTCACATGTACATGTAGGGTAAAGGAGTAAGGTTGTAAAGAAGCTGTGGTGCTGTTTCAGTGGGAAAGTGAAATTATAAAAGAAATGGGTTTATCAAGTGAGCTGATATGGTAAACTGACCATTGTAAAGAAGTTTTAAAGCTGATGTTTTGGGGCTGAACAATCTACATTCCATGGAATAGCGCTGATAAACAGTTTTTAAGTCTAAGCACCCATTTGAAAAATTAATGGTTAGCTTTCAATAACTGTGTGACTGGCATGTTGACTTGCATAGCTCGCCCTGTTGGCTAACGCATGACTCGCTGACTTGCACATTGTCATCACTCTTTGTCGCTAGCCCTTTCTCAGAGCTAAACCCTTTTTTATCTTTCACATAGTAACTTGACTACTTTTTGTAATGGAAAAAACAGTGATATTCTTTATTTTAATAAGTCATTTGGCAATCATATGACTTGTTTATTACAAAAT
>OX421451.1:21863426-21890926 GCA_949126865.1 Montipora capitata | reverse complement strand
CCCTCTATTCCCAGGGCGCTTAAGAGCAGTTATTACATTATCACCTCTCGCTTTCCCATTTATTAGAAGATTAATCCCAATGAGAACTTTGAAAGGAATTTGATATTCATGATTTTTTCCATTAACAGGAAGATACAGGTAGACTTTATGCTGGCTGGTATTCTGGGTTTGGTCAATTTCTGGTTTAAAGCTCATAAACTGATCCTATTGCCTCATACTGTATAAAACATCCGGATATTATGTAATGCTCTTGCTGTCACTTCTTGTTACATACTCATTTTGAAAGATCATTATCTTCCCATCTAACGTTTTTCTTGTTTTAAGAGGGTAGTGGCTATCGTAGACATGAATCAAAATGTTCAAGTTCGATTCCCACCTTGAAAACTTCACTTCAAAAAAAAGTTTTTCTTCAAAATAACTGATTGATAATCCTTAATTAGAATAAGTACATAATACCATGCAAGCAATTGGTTGGTTCTGTTAAAGATAATAGGGAGCTTTAGCAACGACGACGGGGATGGCAACCAGAACGTCATCTAAAAACATAATTTCGCGTTATTGCAATCACTTCGAGACTATTCCAACTTTTTAATATGACAAGTTGTAGCAGGTGTAGGGGAGAAAATAAAAAGTTGTCATCAATTGCTGACGTCCTCCATAAAACCTCAAACTTGGCTCTTTCACGTTGTTGTTTTGCTGACGACGGCAAAGAAATGGACAAAAGTGAAAAACGCACGTGCAGAGCGTGCAAAGCTATTGTTTTTGCCTACTAAATATGCAAATTTGTGACGCTCTCGTTGCCGTGGCCGTTGTCGTTGCTGAAGCTCCCTAATAATATGATACATTAGTTTCCTGTGGCTTCCATGATTTTTTTAAACTTTGCTGGCTTTCAAGTATTAATGTCATGATGTATTAAAATGTTTATAGATGCAATTTTCTTTTTTTCTGCCATTTTCTAGCTGTCTGTTCAATGTTTAAGACCATTTTCTAAATTCAAAGAAAGTTTTATCCCTGGCAAGATGAGAGGAATTTACAAAAGAGCTGTCATTGACAGTTTAGAGGTAGGGGATTTAAAAACTATCAAGGTTAAAACATCAAAATGTCTACATATGTACGTACTGTATGTGTACACTCAGTGATCAGGCGGGATCCTTTCCTAAAGTGGCCCCACTAGTTGAAGAGTAAAATCATCTGGTGTTGTAAGTCTCACTTACAAGAGGGAAAAGGGTCTTTCTTTTCCATATTTTCATGCTCTTAAATGATACATGTATGTGTACCCAATGGTTTAAGCCATTCATCCCTGAAGTAGCCCTCATTGATGAGTAAAAAAAGATTAATCGTTGGCCATTAGACAGTAAAATCTGAAAGTGTCACTGTCAGGATTGAAAGGGTTAAAAACCAGTTCAATTTTTATTTTTATTTGACAGTGTCTAATAATAGTAATAACTTTAAATGTCAGTCTTCTAGCTAGCCTATAATTGGCTACCAGTCGGCGACCCTATCCTAATTAAAACATACAATAATCTTTAAATTTACAAAAATAAAATCCTTAGGCTACAATAACTATAATACACTCTGTACAGTAATTAAATACATTTCCATTAATTAGTGCTTACTTAATGAAACTCTATATCTATAATTCAGGGAACTGCACGTGGGGCAGTTGCCATCACAAAAGTCATTCTCCACCAAGCTAGCGAGATCTCTTTTTCTAATATTGGCGATGAAGGCCATTAGCACTTGTCTCTCTTTGTCTTCTGGGTGAAGTTTGAAGTCGTGGTCCAAAGAACTTCAATGAGTGCTTCCCATGCCTAATGCTGTTAAATTGTAGGATGTAGAAATCAGAATTTCTCAGATAGTGATTACATGGCGTTCTGCTGAGTAGGTCCAGAATATATTTTAGGAAGTAATGTATGTTTAAACTTAAACATAAATATTGCTAAGTATATGAAATATGCAATAAGGGAAACTTGACAAAGGAAAATTAAATGTGAACTGGTTTTTAAAAAAATTAAAATTTGAATGACATTACTTTGTATTTGATGTTGCATGTCCTATTCTTTTTTTTTGGTTTTACTCTATTTGGCTATGGCAATTGAGAATAGTAACAAAAAGAACTGGTCAAATTAATTTTGCACCAATTTAGCTTTAATTCTTGTGGACACAATTTTTAAAAAGTAGTTTCATTGACATTAGGTGGCTGTCAGAAGATGCAGGAAAGTGTTTACAAAAACTTCAAATAAACAGACAACACAAATCAAGAAAAAAACAGCAACCAGGAAAGCAAAGACTGAAGCCAAGCAAACTGAGGAGCAAAACGAAGAGCCACTGGGGGAGAGGGATAGGCAAGAGATGATGGTACAGTGGGCTGTTAGTGGATTCAAACCAAGTGGACCAAAAGGATTTGCACCAACTGACGGTATACACATGTACATTGTAGCTTTGGCTAAAAACAACAAGCTACAGTCAGCCTATACCCTGACATTTACTGTGGTTCAGTTTCATCAGTGATCACTATTTGATGTCTTTTTGGAGGGTGTCTGTAAAACCCGAATAGCGAACAGCGAATAGTCGCGAATAGTGACGAATAGTCTTCAATAGTCATTGCCTTATGCTGAACAATCTCGTAATCAAAGCAAATAATATGCTCACCTGTCATCGAAAGAGAGTTTCGTGCATGCTTTTACAAACACTCTAAAGGAGAACAAATATCAAAATGTAAAAATATAAATCACTTTCATGAATACATCAAGCTCATGATCATCTCCTCGCACAGTGGGGCCCGAACATAAATTTTAGATACTCACATTTCATCATCCTCATCTGTGCTGTCCGATCCGGCGAGACACGTTCTGTAAAAAGGACTAAAATCAAAATGTGAGGCAAGTGGTTTGTGATTAAAGAGACAAATGAGCTACTCTGATAACCGTTGCACTAATTAATTATCCGAATAAGCAACAGGATTTCAGTGCATTTATTACCTTTTCTTCTCAGGGCTCAAGCTGTCCTTCGCCGACATAACTCTGCTTTTTTAGCGGGAAAATCCCATCCCATGTTGCTGCGCAGTTGACTAGGAAGTACTGGGTCGTCATTTCGTCACTATCCCCCCCCCCCCCCCCCTCCACCCTTATTTGCCACTATTTGTTACTATTCATCACTATTCGAGACTATTCGCCACTATTCGTACTATTCGCTATTTGGGACTATTTGCTGTTCACTATTCGCGACTATTCGCGACTATTCGCTATTCGCTATTCGCTATTCGCTATTCGGGTTTTCCAGACACCCCTTTTTGGATAATGTAAAACAACTGGATAATACATTCACTGTTCATGTAGGAAGCTCCCATGACATAATTATACTTATTCCTAATACATGACATGTCCTTATCTGCTTTTTGAGTCTTTCTGGTGGTATGCACAGAGGGCTACTGGTTAGAGTGTTCTTGTGGTACATACACTTTTGGGCCCCAGTCTAGTTCCTCCTTGCTAAGAAATTAGTCCTTCTTCACCCACGCATTGATTGATGTGGTATGAATTTGTTAACTAAACTATTAATAGATTATTATTTTGCCATTACTATGGTAAGTGCAAGCCTGCAGAGAATGCAAGTGGGGAGTGTGGCAAGGAGACTAATGCCCCAATCACACCAAACCATAACCATGTTTTGAAGATGTTTAGTGAAACATGGTTTCAAAGCATTTATTTTAAATAAAATGAATACTGATTTTTGTTAACTACAAAATGTAGCACAGATTGAAGCATGCATGTGTGACCTCTCAGGGGAAAACATACATTAACGCTTTTCCATTGAACGTCTTAAAATTAAAGCATTGGCAAAGTGTTGGCAAAGCGTTGGCAAAGCATTGGCAAAGCAGTGGATACCCGTTGGGTCCCTGTTTGATAGATTTGTTCCTTCAAAGAGAACACTGTCGGTGAATGAATTTGTTGTATGAGTACCTTTCACATAACTTACAGTGTATAGCGAGCTGGCATCATTGATAAACTCACAAGATGGATATGTTATGCGTTGCACAGCTCACTAAGAAAAAATAATGTTTGAGGATTAATAATAATTGTGAATGTGAATGAAGATTTTATGATGGAGTCGTTATCTAAAACATTCTAATGTTCACACAGTCAATTTAATTGGCGACTAAAGGAAAGAAATCCTATTTTCCATGAACAATTATAATCAAAAAAAAAAGTGAACGCTGATTCGAACCTTGGTACGCAACATTGTCGCGATCACAGGGTAAACTCGTCCTTTGTTTGATATTAATTTTTGTCATGAAAAATCTTGAATGATGCATTTTCCTCAGGAGTTGAAAGCGTCGGGAAATCCGTTGGTTCCATAGGCTTTGTATTCCGCATTGAAAGCACTAAAAAGCCGTTGGAAAGCCATTAGAAAAATTGACAACTCGTTGTGAATTTTTGGACGACATTGGAATGTGTTGAAGAAAGCGTTGGTGGGAGCGTTGAAAGTGTTGGAAAAGCGATCGGTTACCCGTTGGAAAAGTGTGGGAAAAGTGTTGGAATTTACGTGTTCAAGGTAAAAGCGTTAGTGTAAATCTTCCCGTGAGAGGTCACATGTATTGAAACTACCTGAATCTCATGTTAAGACTAGGCCTACATTTTTCTGTGACTGATTGTCATTTTGTTAAACCCAGGTTAATTGAACATTTAAATTTGAAATTCAAAATTCATTTCAAATTATTATTTTATAGAGGATGTGAGTTCTGATACCAGAGTTGCTGCAAGAAATGCTGTTATGGATGCAACTTCTTTAGAGGATTCAGACCACAAGTCAAGATTTGGAAAACCAGTCATGGCACCTAATCTGGCAGAGAATATAAAAGGTACATGTACATGTATTCACCATTTCTCATATTTGCATAATAGCTGAGTTGTTTTATCCATTGAGTTACATGTACAGTAAGTGTTCCTCAAAATAAAATACAGGTATTTGCCACAAGTGGTTTTTCTGTATACATGTATTTTTATTCAATACATAACTGTAGACGATAATTTAAAATATTTCTCCATTTTCCTTGCAAGTGACACATCTATCGCATCGGATAAGGTTCTCTGACCTCTGATGAATACATTGTAATAAGGGGACATGATTTTGACTGATGATATGCAAAGGACTGCAAACACCCTAACTGTACATTAAACAGAACCATACAAATGATTGTATGTGGTGAGAGGATCGAGTCACTTGGTGAATACTTAAACAAAAATCCTGTGTAACGTGTATAAAAATCATGTTACCAGGACCTCTGGTTGAGTGTACATTAGGAACAAAATGTTATTTTTGTTTGTTATTATTCTCACCCTACTCTTAACATTTCTTTATAATAATGAAATAAAATAAGGAGAATGTAAGTCAAATGTTTGTTCCCCTTAGAGCCTTTGTGGGGTCAACAGATTATTGTTGTGCTAGAAGTGAACAAAACAAAGTTTAGAGAATTTTAGGCAGTAATTCAGGTAGAGGGGCCAGTTTGCTATACATAATAAGAATTAGTTTATGCCAGAGAAACTTGTACATGTATGTACCCAGAACAACCAAAGTTAACAGGTGCTCAGGGAGGGATTTGATGTTGGGAGCTAGTCACAGTATGTACAGTGAAAAACAGATTTATCTTTGCTTTCTTTCAAGCATTATTTGATGATGTGGTTGCTGGGAAGAAGGAGCTTGAAGGTCAGGGATAGCTGAAAATTCTTACATTCTGGAGTATAATGTCATTGTTAAACTTACAATTTTTTGTGGTACAGTGTAGTTGTCATTACTTGACTTACAGACTGGTCTTGTTTGGATGGCCTTGAATCAGTGTGATTAACCAAAAATAATTGACTAGGGAAGATGTTGCTATATGATGTCAATTGTTGAAATGTCTTATCTTCAGTTCACCTGAGATGTGGACTACAACTTTATGTGGTTCTAGTCTTAAGGACAGTCATACTGTACTTTTTGGATGAGTTCTTTCCAGTGTTCTTTAACCCTTTCATTACCAATAGTCGCCTGTCTAACGCAAGACGATGATGGATTGGAAAGGGTTGAGTTTACCTTCATTCCTTAGGAATCTGTCTGGCCTGTGGAGACCTCAGAGTTAGTGCAAAACATCCCTTGTTTAAGGGAGGCCTTTGTAAAGAATGCAAGGTATGTTTGTGGACTGTTTGTCAATCAAGGCTGTGCTCTAACAGCGCCCGGTCGCCTGAGGCGACTAACATTTGACTTCGGGCGAGTGAGAAAAATTACCCGGTCGCCCGGCCGGCACTCTGGCTTATTGTATTTCTAGCAGATAAGGCGGCTAAAAAAATTAATATGCTGATGGTTACAGTTTACAAAACCTCTCCGAAAACTTTTTTTCTGCGTACGAAACAATTGGTTCAAAGGCCGTTCCACATGATTTCACATGTAACGTAATCCGTGACTTTGCACGAGACGGCTGGCGGCCGCAAGAATTTCGATTCTTTCTCAAAAAATAGCATTAAATTTGGAAAGTGGAGTTTGGCATGTCTTGGTTATAGTTTTAAAAAAAGAGTTGTTACTTATGCTCTGACAGTGGTAAAGCGCAGCCGGCGAAGCAGTGCAATTTTTTTTGTATGAACCCGGGAATCGCAGTTTATGCAAATTTAAATGTTTACGATTTTTCGCGGCTGTTATGGTTGTTTTTCCCCTGTATATGAAATAACGAAATAAAAAAAAAAGGAAAGATATCATGTTATTTGTTGTTGTTTTAGAAACAGAGCAATCCCACGTTGTCTTGGGTGTCATGACAAATCATTGCATGCCCTAAACAAATAATCCTGTGACTGGCACTTCGACGGAATCCACAAAAAGATCATTCCAGTAAACAGTTCACTGATGATATAAGGAAAAAGTACTTTACATGTAGTTCTGTCCTGTAGCAATGATTTTTGTCCAGATCAAGATGACTTGCTCAAAAAAAAAATTGATAGCTTTTGGGCCGCGGTGGTTTCATTGTTTCACGGCAGTTTTCACAAAAGCCCCACGGGAATCAAGCAACATTGATTCATGTTTTGAAAATTTATTTTCAACCCAACTAACCAGTAAAAAGGTTTACCTGTATTAGACCCAAACATCTTTAAATAAACCTGCCACAATCTTTACTGTTTCACTTTTAAACCTGAAAAACATCGGTGGCATTGCCACTTTTCTTGTCTTCCTCAATTATGGCGTGACAAAGATGACGGGATGCAGGTTTTTCTTGCACTAGCGAGTTCGACGATCACCAGGCCCCGGTTGCTCAAAGCATGGTTAGCGCTAACCAACAATAAATACCATGGAAACCTATATCTCTTTTTATCTCTTAACCAACCGTTAGAGCTAACCAGGCTTCGAGCAACCAGCCCCAGAGCAGTAGCAGCAATGTTTTTTTTGTGAGAGAGATGGATGAAGATCTTGCTGCGTTGTTGATCTCCAGATAATTAATTCAATAAATAATTAATTAATTCGGGCAACCAACTTAGAGGGCTGGGCACCCCGGCTGAAATGCTTGGAAGCCCAAAGGGCTCCCCGAAATTTTCTTTAGAGCACAGCCTTGTCAATGATTGTTTATTTCCTGAACTGTCATGCATGAATGGAAGGTGTCACTGCATAGGTATCAATAGACTTTGACTGTGGCCAGCCAGCCTCCGATAGAATTAACCACACTTATGGCTGGCAATTCCTAGCTAGCAGGCTTGACTGATTCAATTTGGGAAAGGACAAAAAAAGGGAGAGTGATTTGACTCAATGAGATCATAAAAGGGAAAAGCAAGCCCTTATGTATGGAAGGTCCTTCCTGTGCACTGATGTTTAAATAATAAGTATTATTTGGAACCTTGAATATATATTTTTTTGATAATTGCAGGGAACCATATTCGCGGTTGTCCGGTTGTACCAGGCAAATAAAAACCTGTCCGGACGAGCATAATAACTCCAAACGTTGGACTAGTGACGTTTTGATAAATGTCTATTTTTCGTGAATCCCATCAAGTGTTGTAATATACAATGTACTTTTGTTCCGATTGCTTTTCTTCCAGAAAATAAAAAATAAACATGCAGCTTTCCTCAGTATTGAAGTTTCAAGTTTGGGCACCATCTTTGACCATGCAGTATTTCCCATGAAGCAAATGAAGGCTCAATTTTCATGTATCTCACTGCTGGCATGGTTTTTAGCAAGTCGTTTAGCAAAGAGCAAAGGGCAACTCGTGGTCTCAGCTGATAATATTGTGTTAGTTACATTAAGGTTTTTTGCCACCTCCGGCAAAAAGGAAAACAGTCAAGTGGAGCAGAACCTGCTGCTTATGAACAGGAAGGAAAAACAAAATCTTGGTAGCTTTTAAAGGAAGACACTAGACAGGAGCGTCAAAACTTTGGGTGTGAATTGTAACTTTATAAGCTACATTCAAGTACATTTTGCTGTGGTAGATATAGACCAAGTTGTAAATCAGGTTCCCACTGTGCAAGTAACACAAGAGTTCCAAAATGGTTTGAATTAGTTGGCTGACTCTGGAAAAGTAGGTGGTTGTCACAATAATTGAGGGGCCATGAGGCCCCTGAAGCTAGGGGGGTCTGGGAGCATGCTCCCCAGTAAAATTTGGAAATCTAGAAGCTTTCCTCAGAAATGCCATTTTCAGCTTTCTACCATTGCTTTCAGACAATGGCATTTTCATTCAAAATCTCCATTTTGAAAGGCAAAAATAACTGAGAGGATGCAGTCACGTTTTGAAAGAGGTTTAGATTTCACTTCGCTTCCTCATGTGCAAATACTCAACAGCAGAATGAAAAAAAGAAGCACTTGCTCAATTTAAATTGTCGCTATTAATTAGCAGAATAATTTCAGATTTCAACACTCGTGCTAGTTTAATTCATGATTTTTCATCTTGCCTTACCGTAATTATAATGCAGAGCAGTATGAATCGCTTTTATGAAGCAGTTGGGCATGACACGTAGACTGTAATCTGAACATTCATTGTTCTTTTGATACGACTTATTTACATGCAGACAGCAAAATTTGCATTTTCCAACAACTTTCATTTCAATCGGGCATGACTCCCTTAATTAACTATCAAATCAGTCAACCGTAGTTTAGTTAAATAATGATAGGTATAATGAACAATGTACGTGTATTAATCATAACGGTCAAATGAACAATAACAAAGTCCGACAACTTGTTAAATGACTGCCAATGTGTATTGGCCGAATTTCTTCACCTACCTGAGGATCATGACATTTTGAACCCAAAAAAGTGTGTTTACAGTTTGATGTTTTCGTTCCTCTGCCATGCTGTCAGCTGGAAGTGACCGAAAGAAGAAGAAGCAATCGAGGTCACCAAACGCCCAAACGAGATCAAGATACGTATAGTGACAAACCACATCATTGGAACTAGTCACTCTGCCATCTTGAAGACTTATGGACAAGAAGCAACGCTGAGTTTGTTTGTCACGAGCTCATTGTGATGACCAGAGTACTGGGCGACATACAATCAAGTAGCCAACGGAACTCCAGCAGTCGCGGCTTGTTTTGAAACCACTGATAACTTTTAAGTTATCCAGTGGAGTATTAAAATACTCCACTGGAGTCAAAATTCTCAATTTCTGATGAGAGCGTAAAGTAATTTTATTGATCATTTTCTATACTTCCACGTTTTTGCCTGGGCAACCCAAAATTTGCCTAGGCAAGTATATCATAAGACATAATTGCCTGGCTGACGACGACTTTGCTAAAAAATGAATATGGCTCCCTGTAATTGGTACTACAGTAACTGTAATTGCCTTTTAAATGTTATTATTTTGTATTTTTGTGGCTCATTATTATTTATTATGTTCTTGTTTCAGACTTGTTTCCTAGAGAACATTTACTTGTATGATGAAGATGGTTCTCAGGTACAAGAGAGTTTCTGGCATTAAAATAAGTGATCATTTTGTTTTTGTGAATATTTAACACTACAGCTGTAATGTGTGTCTTTGAAATGTGGTATGAACCACAACAACTGTGTGGAGGTTACTGAAAGTAATATCCAACTTGAAGGGTGTGATGTACAGCCGTAGCAGCTAGTTGTTTTACATGAAAACAGCGGTGATGGACAAAACACTGATCCCCAGTCCATGGACTATATACCCTAAAGTAGACTACCTCTATAGACTACCTCTTACATCTATTTTGGCTGCATGGCCACATGTGAATAAATCCAAGTTTTGCACTGGTTTCACTTCACTTATGAAGTAATAATTGGTCATCACAACAGTTATCGAAAGCGAACCTTTTTAAAATGGGTGCTTAGACTTAAATACTGATGATCAAGGCCATTTAAATTGGGTGTTTAGGCTTAAGCACTAATTTACATGTAGATGCCTCTTACGGCCAATGGTATCCATTCGAAAAAGTATTTTCTAGGGTAGTCCATTTGGATAGTCCATGGACTGGGGGTCAGTGTTTTGTCCACCACTGAAAACAGCATAAACAAGAAATAAACATATGAGCTGGTCTTCACGATTTTTCTAACAGTCTAATTCCAACTGAATTTGCTAACTGTAAATTAAGAAAGCGTGATGCAAGATTTATACGAAAAAATATACAGTATATACCGGTATATATGTTGCAGGTCAATGGCCACACCTATCCTTTTTATGACTACCTACGGATTGTATCACTTACCTTGAGCTTCCAGCATTCCCTGCCACACCTAGGATCTCTCAGACATAAGGAAATTAACATCAGATCTTACTAGAACACTAAAATGTCTCTTCTGGATGGTGTGATTGAATTTAGTCAAAGTCTTAATCTGACAAAGGGAAATGATTTGTGAGTAAAATGATGCTGGATTTTCGGCGCAAACACAAATAGAACAATGAAAGATAACGTTTGTGATCCAGTAAAAGAAAAAAACTTGTCACCAAACCACTTGTTGTCATATAGGCTCAATTTCCGCCGCTCACTCGAGTTCGGGTATCCTCCCCGAGATGAGACGGCTGGACGCGTGAGCAATAGATTGTGTCTGTGACGTAAATTCAAAATATAATTTATGCTAGGTAATAGTTGCTGGGAAATAGCATTAGACATCCCAAAAACACTGATTTTAAGAAAACAGAAATTACATAACAATGCTTAAAACGTCTGTGCGAAGTTTCCAGATGATACGAGCTTGAGTTTGTGGTTAAATGATCGATGTGAGTTTGAATTCAACCGGCGAATCATCAACGAAATCTTCGGCTGCTTTAGCTCTCAGGCGACCTCATCGGCCCCCTCGTTTTGCCACCAATAAACTCAGCAGTACTTTCAATTGATCTTGCTCTTACATTAGCGAAGTATGAGGAGAAAATTGCAATAGCAATGGATTTGAAAACCGTATTTTGACCTTGGCGCCAACTGGAAAATCAATGAAGTTTGCGAACTCAGGCGGTAGAAAACGACACAATTCCCATCCTCCAGCTTCTCGAACACTTTTCGTTGTCGCAATCTTGGATGTTTCCTATCTTAAAGCACTGTAAACCTCAAACAGGCCGCGTCAAAGAATACCTTCGCAGCCAAAACATATAATTTATGCCAGATGGATTTGTGCAGGCGAGTTTCTGATTGGCGGAGATTAACAATGGCTCACCTCACGCGTCCAGCCAAGATTTCGGGAGTGAGAGCTGGCTTATTTCCCGAAACAGCGGCTGGTAATCGAGCCTAGTTGTCATATTGACGAAACAGCTTGTAAAAAACGTAACCATTCACAGAACCATTGCCAAAATGCTGTATGAAGTGGTTTTTCGGAATCAAAAAAAAAGTCAAAAGGCCACAAATGAGTGGAGATATCACAGGGTACAACAAATACATAGCAGGAAAATGGTCAACAATTTGAAAATGTGGATGCGAGCCAGACATTAAAGAAGAAGAAATAGAAGAAGTTCGAACTTCAGGATTACATGTACATGTATGTGGTGTTGAAAATTAATTAAAATATATATATATATATATATAAAATATTTGCAAAGCTTGGATTTACGATTATATATACATCTTGACAAACAGACTCAACAAAGTTTTAAAAAAAAGGAAGTCTGCAAAATGGCCTCTGAACAATAGATTATGAAATTCCTTTTTCTTGACTTGCATGCTTTTGATTATTACAAAATCAATGTAAGCAAAAGATAGAGAAATATGTAACTAAGCAAATAAAAAATCTATAATTCAACAATACATTATGGATAGTAGAATCGCCAGGGTTATTATGCACAGTATGCCTAACCCCATCCTCACATTTATATATGAAAATCGTGCCTTTCGGTGCCTTTCATGAAAATAATTTAGTATTTGATTGGTGTTAATAAATATTACATGGCCACGCAGAGATGAAATTTCTCTTCAAGTGTTGAAAAAATAATATTTCACAAGCGAGCACAGCGGACGAGTGAAATATTTTTCAAGATGAGAAGAGAAATTTTGTATCTCTACGCGGCCATGTAATATCCTCTACTTATTAAATTCACAACCTCAATTAATGCATTTCTAGTGCTCTGATTGGTGTACTGTTACGTGCTGGAATAGCCATTAAGAGATGTCCGTGATTAAGGCATAAATGAAAAAAACTCCCAAGTATGATACAATAATTGTATAAGGCACGCAACAAAAGTGTGATAACGAGCAGTTACCTTTTTCACTGTTGCAATTACTTAGGTGAAAGATTAAGGTAAGCAGTTCGTAAAGCAGGCTTGCTGTCTTTCATGGCCACGCAGGTATTGATCTTGATTAACTTTGAACTTGAAGTTCTTCCGACTCAAGACAACGATGTTTGACTTCCATGATTCACTGGATTTCTATTTATCTTCTATTTATCTTCTTCCCTTCTTTGTTCTCTCCCAATATAGCAAGGTCAAAGGTTATCGCTCCACCATAGTTGTCGCAGTTGATTATAGCTTCATCACAGTTTCGCATCCATAGCATAAGTTCACAATCACAGCCGGCCACGAGGGTAAGCCCTCGGGCAAGAAAGTTTTTCTATTACTTACCATGTACAGATGTAAGATAATTCTAGAAAAGTCTGGAATTGCATGACAACTAAACTAAGAGTAATTCTGATCCTCATAACATTACTCAATCTCGGTTATCAGCTCATATACACTCTACCTTAGTTTGACCTTACGTGGCAAATGATTGCGCAAAGCATTGCTAAGCTAAAATTTTCTTTGCCAGAAAGCGAAATTTTTCTCTGAATAAAGCAAGAAAAAAACCTTTTTTGTGAAAAGTGTGGATCAATTCAGACGGTATTTATGCACACACACAGAATAAGTGTTGAATAATTTATATTTATTTGAAGTGCAGAGAAGCATCTACTTTCTAAGTGCAAGATCATGGCTTTACCACTGAGATATCAAGCTATATGTGAGAGCTGATCAAATGCATTTCATGAATTGTGGGAATGAGGGAACTTTCAAAATAACTCAAGTGACCATAAATCATGAAATAAATGAGCAAGTTTGTTTGTTATGTACCTAATCAACCAAATTACTCTGTTGCTATTAATAGCAACTTCCAATTGCACTCTATAACCTCTTCTGCACTCTTTAGTCTACATGTATTCATCATTCGTCATTGACCAATCAGAAACTCAATATTCTGTTGTGAAGGATATATACAAATTTAAAACGATATACAGTATTTTGAACAGCTAACTGTGCAGAACTCAGTGGAGACCAGTGTGCAGCACAATAAATTTATTGTAGTCATGGGTTTGAATCCCATTCAAGCGGGGATGTTTTTGCAGGCTTCTTTAGCAGCTGCTTGAGTTGCTTCATAATCAATGAACTTTCATTGATCAAACTTTCAATGATCTTTCATGTTCAAACTCAAGTAAGAGTAGTAATAGTTTTGATCACTACATCTGCCCCCACCTAAGATAGTATGAAAGGCAGTTGAGGTACATTTAAATTATATGCTGAACATGTCACCCCTGTTTCTGATTTGAGTCTGATTTCTGAGCCTGGCAACTCGATTTGCATCAAATCTGATTCAATAGTTGATTTTTCAATCACTAACACAAACGGCACTTTGGTTCGCTGTGCAAGTCTCTACTTCATGACTCCTAAAACACCTCAGTCATGTAGCACAATACCAAATATACCACTTGTGCGCCATTTAAGCAATACCAATACCAACTTGTGCGCCCGGTTGAGCAAATAGAGATTGATTCCCCCCACAATTATCTACCAATTTATACATTTACCCTTTTTACACAAGGACGTATAGATTGCCTCCGCGGAGGCAAAAACCTTATGAAAAGTGCTATGGACTTTGGACAAAGTTGCTTGCATCATTGATCTCTGTGCCCATAATGAAAGTCTGTGACAAGCTAGTTTTTACATGATTTTTGTGATTTCAAATTATTTTATTATATTTAAACAATATTTTTATTTGACATTTGCTCTGAGAGCACAAAGTGCTCATCGAGAGGCTAGCTAGCTTATGTCATTTCTTATTAATTGCAGATGTATTGTACAATCTGTGGTGATGGAAAAGAGGTTTTCATGTGTGATAACACTGGGTGCTTCAGGTAATAGTAATAATATGGTACAATCTTATTTATCTTAAGATGCCAACTTTGTAACATCTTTTTTTTTTCAAGCGATGCCGAGAGCAACCATTTTGTTGAAGTCAGTGATATATCTGTCTTGTTGTCCTTTCTGTCAGATAAACCAAAAATGAAATAAATTAAGGTTCGACATTATTGCATTTTTATGTTTATACCAGATTTCTAATTTGGAGTATGATATAACTGAGGGAAATAGAACACTGTCACCCTGTGAGCAGAGCCTCCTTTTGTCTTTTTCTTTACTGAAGAGGAGAAAAGGAGGCTCTGCCTGAATCGTGTCAACTCTTTGAAGACGCCACAGCCCAAGCTTCTAGACTAGTCAATCTTGTTTTCTCTCGTGAAACCCATTTTTCCGGCATGAGCATCCGTTTAGTGTTATAATTGAGCCTGCTGTACTGTGAAAAACCAAGATGGCAGCGAGATCTGGCATATTAGGCTTGGGTTCAAGACTGTATCCTGGCAACATGCAGCGCATATTCAATAAAGATCTTACTCGATTCATACAGAGTCTTTCACAATCGAGTGTACACGCCAAAATCGAACAAGCAAAAGAAAGGCTCTGCTAGCGGGGTGGAAAACCGTTTGCTGGAAATCAATTAGCCAGGACCAAACAAGTGTTGCTCTCTTACATTTTTAGGAATGTGTGTGGCAATTATTTTAGCATACAGTAAGAGAAAGGATGAACATATTATTTTTTTTCCTTCCTTGGTTTACTTTGAAGTTTGAACTGCAAGCAGCTTAATGAGGGATCTTTTATGAGATCCAGCATTTCTTTGTTTGTTCCTATAATATCTCAACAGCTTGAAATTGGGCTTGTGCTTTACCCATAGAATCTAGGAGTGAGACTTCAATAGATTTCACTCTACCACCAGGGGTCAGTTGTCCCCTTTAATACATAGTGCAGTTTCCAGTTGAGGGCAAGAATACAAAAAAAATCAGTACATTGAACAATCAAGCAAGCAACATACACCACACAAATGCAACTGGCACTTAGCACACAAAAAGTGAAAGTGAAATAAAGTACTTTTTTTCAGTCAGTGATTAAGTGCAAATTATAATAAGGAACCAAAGAAATTACTCAATTGGTGCCATTTTTACCTTTTTGCATTGTTTTAATACAGATCATACTGTAGTCTGTGTATTGGTATGCTGTGTGGTGTTAACACTGTGACAAAGGTACTTAACAATTTCATGTTTATAGCCCTTATGTGCAGACAACTCTTAAATTACTGTGAACAATTTTCCATAATTTAAGCAAGGAGTGGAGAAAAATCACATATAAGTCACTGCTAGGGTATCCATATTCACACAGGGTTTCAGAACAAAACAATATAAGAATGCATGAATTTTTGTACTGGGCAAACCAGTCAAAAGTTCAGTCTATCATCAGGGTAGACTATTATCAATAATATGTAATATTTTAGGAAACATAGGCTGCCTGGTTTTTTTTTGCCCTTGTGGTTATTCCAGGCAGCTTGTACTAAATAGATTTTTTTTTTCTTTCATTTTTGGTAAAAAGTAATTAATTGTATCGGTACAAATAAAAGGTTGTTGTTGTCGTTGTTAGCGTTAGAATTTTAATTCCCATGGGACGTCCGCTATATTATAGAATTTCATTGGCTTCAATATGCTCCCTTGGGATGTGTAACATATGTGGTGTGGTTTCACGACGATTTCTTTGCGATGTTGTTGGAGTATAATTTATGTATATTCTGTGGTGAGTATAAATCGATATGTAAGTTGAAGATCGTGGAGACTTTCCTCGCAAGATACCTCGTGTTAGGAGCTGAAACACGTAGAGCTACATAGCATGTGCGTAGTGAAAACAGTGGCAGCAATTGGGACTGGATTTCAACAAATTTGAATCGCGAAATTTGGAGTATGTTTGTCCCTGTCCTTCGAGTGTTGAAATGGAAGCAAGTGTGGAGTCACTGTTAGAAATTCAGAGCGCTTTACATCTGTTACCCCTAAAAAAATCATGATATTAAAATTTTTGTGTAACCAAGCAATAGAACATATAGCCAAGCCAGGCTCCTCAATTAAGTGAAATTTCACTCACGTGACCAGCAGCCATATTGGATTACTGAAACAAAAGAAAGTATTTGCATAAAAATAGAGATCAATTCCCGGAGGATTAGTTTGGAACACCATCATGGCCGCCAATCCTTTCTTTTGGAACACCAACATGGCCGCCGTGACGTCATGTGAAAACGCTCTATATTTTGAATTATCAATTGGTGTGTTTATCAGATTGCAGCTTGTGAAAAGTGGGTGTGTTACATGTGTTCAGGAAAGACTCAAGGACTGATCACCCCTCGGAAAGATTGGTCTGCTCGCTTACAAGAACTGTTTATGAACGACAAAGAACAGGATTTTGTAAGAAGTTTTAATTTTTTAATTGCTGAGCAGAAGTGAGCACCATTGTTATAAGCGCGGCCAGAAGTCTGTATTCTAAATTTAGATAGTATCATAAACTGATGGGCCAAGACAAAATGACATCGATCGACACTTCTGGGTTATGAACTTCTGGTGTAGTTTACGTACTGTGAAGTGCGAGAAAGCCACATATAGATTTGATTGCCTCAACGGGATCCATACCCCTTACGTACGTGGGGATAAGATGTTTTGGTTGTTCTTGTCCAGGTTACTTCCATTTGCGTAAATTTCAGCTATGTCGTAATTACTACATTGTTCTCATGACTGCTTATTGTCAAGGAATTACGAAATTTTTGACGACAAAACGCCGATGGTAGGAGTAACGTCACGTGAGCGGAAATTTAGGCCTTACATAGAAATAAGAGAAAATTTCAGACACAACACTTGTAGCAGCCATTCTCTTACACAATTCTTTTCCAAGATGTGAATTTTTCCAGAACTTCATTCGGAAAGTGAAGAAAGGCATGAGACCGGGCAATCTACTCACTTTAAATTTAAGATTTCCGCGGGAAGTTATAGATATTTCTATTTTAAAATAATTGTGGATACTTACTGTGGTCTTCTTGTGCGCTTTTAGAAGATCATCCCTCTTAATTGTTTACTTTTTGTGTGGGTTAACTTCGAAAGTTCATCCATTTTTCTTCGTGCACGCTCAGGTGCTCTTGACGAATGTCGAACAACATGAGGTATGGCTGAGCTTAACTGCTGAATGCTCCGATACTTATTTCCTATCGCTGTTCAATGCAAATCGCAACAACCTTGCCAAAGTAATACGGACAGCCGAAAGCACACTCTTGATAGCACTTACCGCTGGATTGTGAGCTCAGTTATGCTTTGGATCTAAATCCTTTCCTGGTTTTTCGGCTGGCTTTGTTTACTGCCATTTCCAAATGGTTTGACTTTTTGACACTGTTTTCTTGGATAGGGATATAATAAATTGATCGGAAATTGTTTGACTGTATTAATACTGAGTGTTTTTGCTACCTTTTTATTAGAAAGCTCCTCATACATTTCCAGCGATTCTGCCAGAAGAACGCAGACCAATGCGAGTGTTGTCTTTGTTTGATGGAATAGCTTCCGGTAAGTCTGGTGGAAAACAAGAACAACTTCTCACTCGTTCGCTGCGTTCACTCGTGAGACATTGTTCTTGCCACTGAAACATATGGTTTTTTTATTTGATATAAGTATTGTATGGTTACAACTACGCATGATTATTTTGTTGATAATATTCGCATTTAATGAAGGTTAGCCCTTTCGAAGGGATCAATTATCTGTAATCAACCATACACTTTCAGGAGGAAATCGGCAGTACCGGTTAAAAAAGTAGGGATTCATGCCAACCTTTTGAATGATTAAATGGAATAAGCTGTCGACGGCATGACAAAACAAGAAAGGAAACATTTGTGCGAAGGTAGCATCGTCATCAGCAACTTAAGCCAATTATATTAGGATTCAGTGCCATAGGAAAGTGATGATCCAACTTAATGTAATGTGTATAAAAATCGTTGGAAAATTCCCCTGCTATAATATTGGTGAGAGATAGAGATCGTTGTTGATCGCAAGAGCCACAGAGCATTTCCTTTAACTAGAGGTGTTGTTTGCCTTCATCCACAAAAGAGGAACAGTACAGCTTCTTAGGGCTGTAACTGTAATATGCAAACACCTCTGTGATGACCCATTCAGGCTGAGAAAAGTCACGACAAATTCAAAAAGGTAAATCATCTGATTGCCCGAGGCGTTCTTTTCAAATTAGACTCTCGCACTCTTGCGCCATCTGCCGGTAGAACTTTGTTCGTCAGACAAGGAAAATCTGGATCAGTGTTGATTTCAAAGAAGAATTTATCATTGGCACTCAGATTAAGGATGGACTGATAGATCCACCGTTAGAGTTTTTTCCAGTTAAAAAATTGATGGTCGCCCTCGCAACTCTGAAGCCCTTACCCTGTTTGTTTGATTCTTGACTTTCTTCATATTCTTGGTTCTGCCATAAAAGGCTGTGAAGTTTGTCTTCAAGAGTCTTTGCTTGTGAAATCCCAAGCTCCATTCCTCAGAACTTCAGAAGCGTTTGCCTTTATTTGAAGTGCTGCGTTACTAAAGGAACCTGTTAACACTACATCTGCAAGATTAATCGATAGCTTGGAAAGAATGTTATGTAGAGGGCACCTCGCTAGCCCTAAGTCGTGATTATAGAAAGCAACTCTTAGATCAAGGAATGATCTTGTACTACGACCAGCGGGTGGTTATGAGAGATTTCAACCAAGTCCTTCTCAGTGGTGGGTGATCGTGAGGGGCACATGCATAGAAAATGCATTGCATAGAACAATGCGTCACCATAAACACCCAGCCATTCACACTTATGGGACATGTCAGAAAAGGGTTCCCTATTGGAGTTTTTTTTTTTTTTTTAATATGTTGTTACTTGTCCTTTAAACCCTCAATATCGTTATCGTTATTATTATCGTCATTATTATTATCATCATTATCAGCCGGGTTTACGGAAATGCCGGCATCTTCACAATTTTGGCTAGTGGGCCACCCTGCCATCCAAGATTCTTCTAAAATAACAATTCCTCAAGATGTGAAGTGGGAAAATAGGGTGTAGGGTGTCAGGATTGTGAATAGGACCTAAGAGGTGAATATTTTCGGACAGGATTGCAGGCCGTAAAGGAATTGGGAATTGAAATAGAGCTGTACTGTGCTTCAGAAATTGATGAACAAGCTGTTCAGGTTAGTTGACGCCCTTCCTGCCTTTCACGGTAACAGTAGAATTATTCTACAGCGAATTGTAAGTTGACGTCACAGATGCGTAGAATGATGTGCAAGACGCCGTAATAGACACTTAACATTACGGCCACCGACACCAGCGGCCTTGACAACGCCTCAAACGGTTAATGGGCGAAGACAGTGGCTCTGAAAGGGTTGCCAGTACACGGCTCCTTACGTTTTTACCCGTTTGTACGAGTCTAATTTGTGACAGCATTATCACATGACCCTGAAGCGTGTAACTTGCAACTCTTTTCCATGGAACAAAGCTGGAGATTTTAGGACACCAATTTTATGCCCAAACATGGACAAAAAAGAAGATCGAAGCTGCATGCGCGGGAAAATGCGCGAGCTAAGTTACTTCCAAATAAGGAAATTTGAAACTCCGGCTCTGAACCAGAGTTAAACGCTTCAAGGTCATGAGCTTCTGGTTGCAATTACTGCACATTTTCAAACCAGACTGACTTGCAATAATTAGATTGGGCCCCGTCGTCGTCGACGTCGTTGCGTAAACTCCTTATAAGGGATCTTACGATCTGCCACGAGAACGTCAGTTAGCAACAGGTAAAAATATGTCAACAACATCTTATTTCATTGGACCGATAAAGGACGCAGCTCTTTTCTGTTTAGGACTGATTAGGCTCCTTTATTTCCGTTGTATAATTTTCTTGTCCCTATTATTTTCTTTATCAGTCACGAGAGCCGTTGTAATAGCTGCCTTCTGGCCTAAAAACATTGGTATTTAATCAGCAAAATCTGCAAATCTGCAATGAAAATGGCCAGATCTCAAGTTCTGTGGAATACGAATGTGGATAACTACATTTTTGTTGCTTCGTCTAGCCGCGTTCTTCCCAATTCAATGACTGGATAGTCAGTTAGTTTGTGTAATGAAGTTGAAGAAAGTGAACTAATCACCGAAAAGATTCAAAAATACAAACTTCCAATTTTGAATGACGTTTTCGTTTAACGTCGCCGTTGCAGAACAAGAAGAAAACTAAGTCAGCCTAATTTACCTTTATCACTTGGCGGCCATTTTGGAGCCCGTGGGGAATAAAGGCTTTGTCTTTGCATTGTCTTTGCACGTCTAGCCTCACACTGAACGAGAGGCTAGACGTGCAAAATCTGTTGTTTGGACATTGAGTGATATGAGTCTATTTGCTTTTTGAGTAGAACTGTAACAGCCTCCTCCCTCCTTGTAATTGAAAATTGGAAACAAAGTGTCAAACTTACGCAAATATTCCTTTCAATCCTTTCTGTAAGGTGGCCAAAGTTCAACACGGAAGCAAAATCCATCATATTGGTGATATACAAAAGATTTCAAGAGCGCAAGTGAGTTCTTTCTTGTCCTTCTTTGTATATGTAAACTGAAGAAACGATCCTTGAACTTACCGAAACAATTTAAGATATCCTCCAAAGAGTGAGGCCCTTGCCGACATCCAACACGTTTCTAGAGACGAGGCTTAACCATCTCAGCTTGCAGGAACCTTTAAAGTGGTACTACGATTAAAAATCACATCTCGTTTTTCCCTTCACGTTTCGAAAGTTCTTGTGCTGAATACTCGAAATAAGAGATCTTATGCAATCGTTGCAAGAGAAAAACTAACTAACTAATTAACCGTCGGCTTCCTGGGAGAATACGCTGTAGAGAGTAAAGGAACTTCCGACGTTAAATAACGTGTACCTTTACCTTTACCTTTACCTAGTTCTTTCAACGGCAATTTTTTCATTTAACCGTCCGCCATTACTCAGTGTTGTTCTGACAAGAGGAATACTATTTATTTCAAATCCACTTTCTTCATTTAACGGTCCGCCATTACTTACCCTGCGAGCAGTTGGTTTCTCCTACGCTTCCCGAGAGAGAAACTCCTGCGAGCAACCGTTAGTGTCCTTGAGTGAGCCGCCGTTCAGCGCCAAGAACGAATAAATTAAATTTGAACCGGTAAAACGAGGTACTAAACTTGTTTTGGCGCTTGCGCGTGCGTTCAGCTACGTAACTGCTGCGTTTGGGTGAGCCTACCGTGTAGTAATACCATATTTTAACCGGGAAATACGACGAAGTGATGTCAAATGCATCACGTGGGGTGTGGGTACTTCGCACATTCTC
Organism: Montipora capitata; assembly: GCA_949126865.1. Taxonomy (NCBI): domain Eukaryota; kingdom Metazoa; phylum Cnidaria; class Anthozoa; order Scleractinia; family Acroporidae; genus Montipora; species Montipora capitata. The sequence continues at coordinate 21,869,039 of OX421451.1, read as the reverse complement.
GATGCAAAATCAAACGGATGCTCACAGTGGTGTCTCTCTCGGGAAGCGTTGGAAAAACCAACTGCTCGCAGGGAAGCCGCCATTAGGCTGATTTAGCAACAGAACGGGAACGTCAGTGGCGACGTCGCGCGCAGCAAAACTACCAATGAGAATTTAGAATAGAGAAGAAAAGATTGGAGTCTATTCTATTCTGAATTCTTATTGGTGTTTTTTTTCTGCGCGCGCCGTCGCCACTGACGTTCCCGTTCTGTTGCTACCGTGTAGTAATACCATATTTTAACCGGGAAATACGACGAAGTGATGTCAAATGCATCACGTGGGGTGTGGGTACTTCGCACATTCTCGATGCAAAATCAAACGGATGCTCACAGTGGTGTCTCTCTCGGGAAGCGTTGGAAAAACCAACTGCTCGCAGGGAAGCCGCCATTAGGCTGATTTAGCAACAGAACGGGAACGTCAGTGGCGACGTCGCGCGCAGCAAAACTACCAATGAGAATTTAGAATAGAGAAGAAAAGATTGGAGTCTATTCTATTCTGAATTCTTATTGGTGTTTTTTTTCTGCGCGCGCCGTCGCCACTGACGTTCCCGTTCTGTTGCTAAATCAGCCTATTACTTGTTGCGGCTCCGCCCGATAAGCCCTCAGAGAGATGGATCGAGGATAAAGTGACGTCATTGACTCACTAGCTTAGAATAAATGTGGCAAATTTAATATAGAGCTCGTTCTGCGTACTAATTAAGCCCCAGTAAATGACACCACTTTCTCCTCGATCCAGCTCTCTAAGGGCTTCTCGATCGGAACCGCCCCAAGTAATGGCGGACCGTTGAATGAAAAAGGTGGAATTTTGATTTCTCCATCAGAAATAATGAGAGAAGCATTGAAGGGACAAGTCCGAGTGAACCCTTTGTGTACCCTTTCCTGCGAAAGCTGCCTCGAAATCTTGAGAACATCGAATTTAGCGCTACAAAAAAACAAAACACACTAGACAAAACAGGAAACGGGAATAAAAGAAAATTGGTTAGGCAAAAGGCAAAATAAGCTTTCTTCTTGTTGAGAGACTATGCATCCGGTAACCTTTTTCTTATTGTGTTCCCTCCGCCAAGAAGTGATATCACATCACGCGAGGAGTACAACGTTCACAATACTGCAGTTGCGTTGCAAGTACATGCTCATCAAGACCTTTGTCTTATTACTTTCAAGATACAAGATCTGGGGCCATTTGATTTTGTTTTTGGAGGAAGCCCATGTAATGACCTGTCTATTGCAAATCCAATAAGAAAAGGGATTTATGGTGAGTAATTGTTTTATACTATTATAGCTTTTGTTTTGATGAACAAAAAGAAGTACAGGCCGAAATAACAGGAAAAAAATTATTTGCTTGTTTTACTAAAACGCAGTTCATTTTCGGTGTCGTAACACTTTACTTCATTACAATTCTGTTTATCAAGTGGGTTTTTGTCTGTTTTTGCAGAGGGAACTGGTCGCCTGTTCTTTGATTTTTACCGTCTCCTTGAGTGTGTACGACCCAAATCTGAACTGGACAGACCTTTCTTTTGGCTGTTTGAAAATGTAGTTGGTATGAGAGCTGAGGACAAGTGCGTTATTTCCCGATTTCTTGAGGTACTAAGTTTGGATCTTTTTTCTGTCCTATGTCCTATTTCTAGATCAACCCACTGCTGTGCCCTTCCTTTCTCAAAAACATCTGAGAGTTTTGTGGTCCCTCCTTAAGTTGAGAAAGACGTTTTTGGACTCGTTTCTATCGATTAGTGGTATATTTTAGTTGAATGCTTTTTTTAACTTTGACAGTTTTAGCACCCCTTTCAATGAGCGGTGTGCGTACATGCTTGTTTAATCCTGCCCCATAACGACCTCCGAACCTTTTCGAATGGCATGCACGCATGGTATTTGGACTGGTCAACCCATTATGTTCAACTTAAACCCAATTCACGTTGGTTTGTTAAGAGGAGGCCATTATTACTCATTGGACCCTTTTTCAGAGAGATTTAAACCAACCTCAGATCAAGTTGCTAACAATGATTACCTTAAACGCGGCATCAAAGGTGCTTAGCCGAAAGAGTGAAGTGATACTCGCACTTTTGTGGACAATGTGAGCAATTGCCTCTTATAAATAGCTGAACGATCCAGGTGGCTTCAATGGCCGCCTCTTCCGCCGTGCTCTAGCAACTGAGCCATGCCGGAAGCCACATGTTAATGCGCAAAATGTCCAGATAAGTGACGTGCGATGATCACTTTTTGATTCTTTCGACTATAACCCACACTTCAACTTATATACATTTATTTCATTCAAAGTTCCTTAGCGTTCCATAGCGAGAAACTTAATGTGTAGATTTTATTTTTCTTATTCCAGTGTAACCCAGTTGTAGTGGATGCCAAGGAGATCTCTCCTGCTCATAGAGCTCGATATTTTTGGGGGAACCTCCCGGGAATGAACAGGTATTCAAGCACATATTTCATTTATTAAGCGCAGCTGTACACGTCAAGTTCAAAAACACGTGACTGAAAAGCGTTAAAAACCGGTTAAAAATAAATATAGTCAACCTGTGAATACTGATGAGCCCATTGCAAATGTCTTTACTCTGGCCTCTACTACTGTACTAGATTCTTATTTAGTTCGATGGGATTCAGGCTAAACTTAAAGAGCTGGTGTAAGCGTTAGAAGGGGAAACTTAGGAAGAATGAACAGATGACTGCCCCTTCAACCCATTCAAACTATCCTCAATTAAAGAATTAGTTTAGTAAGGGTATACTGTGTCTTTCAGTTAGTTTTATTGGATTCAATCTATTCTGTCAATTTAGTCGAAGTCCCGTATTTTTTTTTGTTTTTTTTTTTGCGACATATTGATAAAAACGATACTCATATTTTTTTGTCCAGACCAACCATCCCTTTACCAGGCGATAAACTGTGCCTACAGGATTGCCTTGAACCTAATTGTGGACGACTGGCCAAGGTCAGTATATGCTAATAAAAGGACGATCACGCTCCATAGTTACGATTACGGGGGAACGTTAAGGCAAAAGCAAAGAAAAATTCTCGGAACTCTCCAGCCAGGAAAAGAGATATTTCCGATCAATTCATAAACATGCTTAGTTGAAGTCGTGCAAGGAACGTCTGTTGAAGAACCAAAAGCTATTGTAAGTATTATCCGGTATAAAATTATTAATGGGCAAAAAGCTCTCCAGATTTCAAGTATAGAAGTGAATTTCAAAGGGAATATTCTTTCCAGCATCAACATCAACTGGGAACTCGGAAAAATCCGAGCCCCAGTTGGGATTTGAAGCGACGACCCTCCGTGATCTGGTACGGATGCTCTAACCACTGAGTTACTGGAGACTCTGTGGTGAGCAAGGGTGAAATGTGGGTATAGACTTCGACTGCATCACGCGGTCACATAGTCTGATTTTAACCAATAATGACTCTTAACTTCATCGCGCAGTCACATTAAGGCATATCGGCGATAACACCTCGCTAACTGCATTACGCAGCCACATTACGGCATATCAGAGATGCAACCAACCAACCACCCAAGCGAGTAATGTGAGAAATACATGAAAGATATTAAGCACCATCATCAACTGGGAGCTCGGAAAAATCCGAGCTCCAGACTGCGTGATGCAGTGAGCGAGGTGTTATCGCCGATATTCCTTAATGTGACTGTGCGATGCAGTTAAGGGTCACATATGGTAAAAATTAGACTATGTGACCGCGTGATACAGTCGAAGTCTATAGCCACATTTCACCCTTGCTCACCATGGAGTCTTCAGTAGCTCGGTGGTTAGAGCATCCATACTAGATCACGGATGGTCGTGGCTTCAAAACCCATCTGGGGCTCGGATTTTTCCGAGGTCCCAGTTGCTGATGATGCTTCATATCTTTCATGTTTTTCTCACTTTACTCGCTTGGGTCGTTGGTTGCATCCCTGGTATGCCTTAATGTGACTGCGTGATGAAGTCAGCGAGGTTTTACCTCTAGAAACAGGAAATGTACGACTTCTGGTGGACGAACAAAAGAAGCTAATGAGAGATCTTTTGTTTTTGTCCACCAACATGGCGGCGATTACGTCACGTGAAAACCTCCTATTGTTGGCGCGAGAGGCAAATTATAAATAATAATAAATAATAAATGGGTAGGGGCGCTGTGAAAGATATGAAGCATCATCATCAACAGGCATCAACAGGAACCTCGGAAAAATCCTAGCTTTGAAGTGACGACCCTCCGTGATTTAGTATGGATGCTGTAACACTCGCTATTCTCCGCGCAGCTTATGCCTCTCCCGCCAACAATACCGCTAGCTGTGCAAGCTAACTTTTAAGCGCCCGACCAACTTCAATCTGCGTCCGAAACGAAATGAATATTCGCGGTCTGGCGAAAGCCCGGTTAATTTACGAATATCTTGCAAGTTTTTTTTTGACGTTTTTCTTACAGTTCACCAAGGTACAGACTCTTACCACAAACGCTAATTCTATGCTTCAAACCAAGAAGGCCTTGCTACCAGTGCAATATGTAGCGAGTGATGGCCAAGAGAAAGAAGACATTCTGTGGATCACAGAAATGGAAAGGTAATCAGTATCGCTTGATGGTAGTCTGATCCCTTCTAAATTTTGTTGCAGCTCAATATTTACTCATGCAGTTCTTCATCAAGCCAATGTATTCTCATCTTTTGTTCTGTAAGAACATTAGAACAAACGTTCGGCGATTAACTTATGTCTCTTCTACTTTTTATAAGCATTGCCGCTTTCCATTTTTATCACCTGGTCCAGTCTTATTTCATCGTTCACCTTCTTTTAGCTCCACCGACGATGTGTTGAACCCTACCTGATGTTCTCTCATGTACTTTTAACGGAGTCTGTGTAACATGATCAAATATTACACCAATTATAACACCTCACAGCTAACAGCTTCTTTTCTTTTACACCTGGCTACGAACTCCTCTTCCTTTATGTTTATCATATAAGCACAGCAAGTATTAGATTGAGAGTAGTGGAACAAATTTTGAGTTTCAGACCACTGATATTCAGAAAAAATCAAACTCCTCGTTACTTGCTAACCGTAGCTTCAGATTCTTTAAAGTAACAATGCCCCAAAGCTTCCGGAAGTTAAAAAATGGCCTCCTTTCTCGAAATACCTCCGCCAATTCCAAGCCCCATTATCTCCCTGTGTATTTGTCGGGTCGCTCGTCGCGGAGATCTTCAACAATAAATTTATTGGAAATTTGTTCTTTGCGAAAATGATCTTTTCGTATTGCGTCAGACTTTTAACACAAATCATTTGCAAGTGGCAAATTGCTAGACTATCGTCACCTGTTTCTAGTTTAATAGCCTGTGTAGCTCCAACGAGTCTCTAGTAGGTCATGCAGTAGTAGAGCAATAGGGCTTCCCTAACGTTTGAGTATTTCCTTTCAGGTTGTTTGGTCTACCGTCCCACTACACTGATGTCAGCAACATGGGTCGTTCTCAAAGACAGCGGCTGCTTGGAAAGTCTTGGAGTGTTCCTGTAATAAGGCACCTTCTGTCTCCTCTCAAGGATTACTACAAATGTGAAACATGAAGTGTCCTGGCGACGTTTATCAAGTATCCAAATCGTGTTAGGTTCTGC
>OX421451.1:21820926-21858426 GCA_949126865.1 Montipora capitata | reverse complement strand
TCATACTTTGATCAATAACCGAGCAATGAAGGGGAATAAGTTCGATACCGGGTTTACGTCTCTGTGAACAATTTAAGGACGTTCGCGCCAATTGTTTCTGCGCATCCTTACTGCGCACGCAAATTCACACGCCACGTCATACACGAGCGCGCGCGCTAAGTAATAAAATGAGAGATGATAGGGCAAAAGGCCATTGCTATAGCTTTGCCTGGATTTAACGGTCTTGGACGTTCGGTGACCCCTATTTTTCTTTCCAGAAACGGATTTTATTTACAATTATCTCCACGTTGTCCAAAAATGAACAAAAAATCAATGTGGGAAGTTAAAAAAATTTCAAGATTTCTGCTCACGGGACATCAAATCCTGCCATCTTGCGGCTGCAAGGCGGGTGAAACTGTGGTCGCTAAATGCGAACTTGATCTTTAAAGAACCTCACCAGTTGACTAAATTCACTTAGTAAGTCCACTTAAACAATATTCGGCAGAGAAGATTTCACTTCAAAGATTTAATTGCAATATATTTGGGTTTACAGACACTGGCCTTATTCGCTAACGAAGCCCGATTTTGTCCCATTTTGGGTGTTTTTCCGGGCATGATCTATCCAAAACGAAGTCGGTGACCCCCCATTTTTTTTACATTTCTGACATAACTAACTCATCATCTTACAGTGGGAAAAGTTTCAGAAAAAAATCAATGTTGAAAAAATTTCGCGCGAACGTCCTTAAGCGAAACGAGATGCTTCCGTGAAGCATACACTGGGTTGCCTGTGGTACGTGTTACAGGAACTCAGAAGGCACTGAAGTTTGGTATTGAACTACAGCATTCCAGTCTCTGAAGAATAACAAATAAAAGAGAAGCGAGGAACATTGGCTTCTGGGCTGACATGTTGATAATTTTCAAGTTCCCTCACAACTTCTTTTCACCACAAGTTTAAGCGTGCCCTCTGAGCATCTGACAGCTTTGTAATATTACGCCTTTCCGGCGGGGTTAGTATCTGGATGGGTGACCTGAACAATATACCCCTTCATAAAACAGAAGCATCGGACCGAAAGTACTATTAACGCTAACAAATGCGAACTCAGCAAGGTACAGATTTTGTTAGCTTGCCTTATGCAAAACAAATATTGATGCAAAAGTAAATAACTATTGATACACAATTTTTAGAAAGAGCAGAAGGAAGTTTCCGGGAAGGTCGATCGAGAATAAAATATTTACGACATGAAAAGTCAACATTAATTTTGAACCGTGAATATAGAATATAAAAAGTTACGATCAGCGACAAACATTTTGGGAGATTTTTGCTACGTTCAATTTTGTTATTCTACTTTTCGCTGCTCAAAATAAATTGACACGGCCGGAATTCAGCGGGCGCCGTGATTAAGTTACCTCGGCATGTTTACTCGCCAAACAGTGAAGCATCTGTATCAAATGATGGCAAGATACCGGGTTTTTGTAAGTTTCTTTTTCTTTCAAGTGTTATAAAGTTTGACAATAAAATGAGCGAAGTCAAAACAAAGATCACAATCCCCCAACTCTTGAGGTTGACCATTTGTTTATGCAAAGTCAAAATTTACTCTCCAAGACGCGTACGACGTAATTTATCACCAGGTAATTCCATCATTTTGGAAATAGCAGCTACTTTATTACTCATCGGCGTCACAATTTTTCACTGATTTTGGGGCTCATCTTGTTGAAACTCAAGCACGCTTCCAACAGACCTGTTTATTTTCGTGAACCCTTCCTGCTTACAGAGCAATACTACAAAAATCTCCCATATCACATTTCAACCTTAAGCTCGAAAATTCAATACACAACATGATATTGTAATTCACAAAGGCAGAAAAAACCACAGAATCCTTTTCCAGCGAAAACTTTATTGAAACAAACAACATATTTGCTCTTAGAGGCGAAAACCTCTTCCTATTTCATTGCGTGCGTGAAGACTCAATCGTGTCAAATTACCATATACTTCAGGTTCAAACCCTTTCCTGAAGAACCTTTTCCTTGAATAATGATGCACAAAATAGTCGACAAGCTTTCTTTCAAATAATTCTTGACTGTCACATTTCCAATTTTTTTTTACCTGACTTTGTTGAACCCATAAGTTACCAGATAATTTTCAAAAAGGTTTCAGTGTTGTACATAAAACTACACACTCGTGATGAAATATTGGAAATACAGCTCACTTTGATTTCGGCTCGACGGGCGGAAGATTGTTGTCGAAGTCCATTACTCGTCGCTTTTATACCAGAGATTTATATCAGAGAATTTTTCATTTGGTTTCGGTGTTCCACATAACAGCACACTCTTGGTAAAATATTAGAAATACAGCTCACTTTGATTTCGGCTCGACGGGCGATAGATTGTTGTCGAAGTCCATTACTCGTCGCTTTTATACCAGAGATTTATATCAGAGAATTTTTCATTTGGTTTCGGTGTTCCACATAACAGCACACTCTTGGTAAAATATTAGAAATACAGCTCACTTTGATTTCGGCTCGACGGGCGATAGATTGTTGTCGAAGTCCATTACTCGTCGCTTTTAAGATTCCAGGTGTTTGTTTTTCACCGCCTGCTTAGTTTATCCAACTGACTTTCCATTATTGAGCTCCATAAGGGTATATTTTGTTTAAAGATCCACTAAAACGCCATTCGCGTTACATGACTTTCGACGCCATTGCAGGCTAAGTTAATGATTCTACTGTGTCCACCAGAGAAATCTACTCATTTCCACTACCCTCTCGATCCTAAGAAAATACGCTCAGAAGGCTCTATGCAGAAAGACACTACTTACCAGGGGAGAGTGACAGGCAAGAATTTTACCGACACGGAAAAAAAAAACTAAAAAAAATAAATAAAATAAAACGGACAAATCCCACCCACTTCCGACTGGGATTGCCATACTGGCAACCCAGTAATGATATCACGAAGGAAACTGACATATCCAATTCCTACACGGCAATCATGTGAATGGGGAGCCCTGGGAGTCAATGTCCCCATTAATTGTGTTTTTGTTGCACGCAATGCAATATCGGTGACACATGCCGGTATTGTTGGCGAGAGGTAAATTAACCAACGGCGAAACCGCGCGGAGAATGGGGAGGGGCGCTGTGAAATACCTTATGAATGGGACACAAACAGCACTGATAAACATATTGAACTTGTTCATTTTGATTATGACTTGACGTTTCGTATGTGCTCTACATACATTTTCAAAAGTAACCGTTGAAATTTAAAACAGCTATTTATATATAACAAAGCGGATGAGGGGACTGGAACCTAGATTAAGCAAATACTTAACAGTAAAATATATAATAATAATAATAATAATAATAATAATAATAATAATAATAATAAAAACAGAAAAGATTAATAAAGCATCAGCTTTCCACTTCCGACGTTGACGTTGAAAGCTGGCTCAAGTTCTAGAATAAATAAGGTTTCTTTTATTTTACAATGATAGTCTGTTTTGCCCTTCCTTAAAATATCAAAATGATCCCACTTGATGTTATGTCCAGTGGCCTTGACGTGGTCAGCAATGGCTGAAGTATTGTCATTTTTAGCTAAGGCCTTAAAATGTTCGGTTTTTCTATCGTGAAGCCGCCGTTTAGTTTTACCGATGTAAAAACCATTACAATCCCAACAATTTGCTCTGTAAATAACTCTGGATTGTTGTGAACGATTAATACGGTCCTTGTAAGGAAAGAAAGATTTTATACATCGAGTGCTCTGAAAAACAATCTTAAGGTTAACACAAGAGTAGAATTTGTACTCACAAGATTTCAGGCGTTTAGCGACTTGGTTGCTTTGCAAACCTAAGTAGGGAAGTAGTATAACAATATCTTTCTTAGGAACTGTAGACACTGGATTGTTATGCTGATGTTGTCTGTTTTTGTTCAAAACATCGTTGATATGATAGTTGATTATGCTTTGTGGGTAGCCGTTCTGAAGCAGGAGTTTTCGAAGATCATTGAGGGCAGATTGTAGCAAGGAGCCAGATGAACAAAGACGGTAGTAGCGATAAGTGAGGGAGCGGATGAGGTTTATTTTGTACTTTCGTGGAGTGAAGGAATCCCATTTCGTGTAGAGACCTGTGAAAGTTTTCTTTCGGTATATGGATGTCGTGAAAGCATTGTTTTGATTACGTGTGACAAAAATGTCCAAAAACGGAATTGCATTGTTATGTTCAAATTCAATGGTAAATTTAATATTGCGATGACAGCCGTTCAAATAGTGCAAAAACTGATTTGCACTGTCTTTGTTGTGAAACATGGTGGATGTGTCATCAACGTAACGATTCCAAAATAAAGGACTAACTTTGGCGTTCAGCAACCACTTTTCTTCAAAAACACACATAAAAATGTTGGCTAAGACAGGGCCCAATGGCGAACATAATATCAAGTGGGATCATTTTGATATTTTAGCGAAGGGCAAAACAGACTATCATTTTAAAATAAAAGAGACCTTATTTATTCTAGAACTTGAGCCAGCTTTCAACGTCAACGTCGGAAGTGAAAAGCTGATGCCTTATTAATCTTTTCTGTTTTTATTATTATTATTATATATTTTACTGTTAAGTATTTGCTTGATCTAGGTTCCAGTCCCCTCATCCGCTTTGTTATATATAAATAGCTGGTTTGATTTTCAACGGTTACTTTTGAAAATGTATGTAGAGCACATACGAAACGTCAAGTCATAATCAAAATGAACAAGTTCAATGTGTTTATCACTGCTGTTTGTGTCTTATTTTTAATCAAACTACGATGGCCCAAGAACAAAAGTATTTACTTATGAATGGGGTTGTTTCAAGAGAAGTAAAACAGGGATCTCTGAACGGCAACCTACGAGTTGTAGGTTTGATTGCGGTTAGCTCAGTGGTTGAGAACAGGGACAAGTAATCCAGAGTTTTACAGTGGTACGGAGTTGAAGGCGAGCTGCGGGTGGCATATATAAAATGGCAGAAAAAGCCGAGCGGGATCTGGAATAGAAAGGCAAGACAAAGGAACCAAAAGAGGAGGAAAACAAAAGAGAGAGAGAACATATATATTCGCTACCCTTGGGCATATGTATTGTTCTCCAAAACAATAGCGACCCATCTTTTCCAGTTTTGGTCCATTGTTTTCTGAGCCAATCCCGAAATCTTTTTCGCCGACTTTTTCGTCGTTTTTTCCACTTACTGTAGGTAACCGCTGACCTGGAGAGTGCGAAGAATAATTTAAATATAAACAGCATGGCACATTGCTCCAGATCAACACAGCTTTTTCAAAGAATAGAGAAGGCAAATGAACTCTTGGAAAGGTGCAGTAACTTGGACAAATCCATAGACGGGCTTTCTAAATTAAAGAGGAAAATTGTTGCAGAACTGAAGTTCCTTAAATCCGTAAGAACCATTCCGAATCTTCAAAGACGTGTTAATAATCATACAGGGCCAGTTGTTCAAAGCGTGATTGAATTGCAGTCTATTTTCTGATTGGAAAAATTTTCCCCTTGATATTTTGCCTCCAAATTCCTTCAGCTTAAAGTAAAGACTTTTTCAAGCTCGGGTTTGCATTTAATCGAGGATTAGTGTGGATAGGCTTTTGAATAACTGGGCCTAAATGTAGGTGTACACTCTTACAGTATTATACATGTACAGCAAAACCAGTTGCCTCTACATGTTGAATTAAGGAGATCTTGTATGGCGTTGCATGGAAGCAGAACTGTTACCATGTTGTAACCGTTGACAACAAACTTTGCTCGGCACTCTCTCCCTCCACCCAGGTGTATAAGTGTGTACCAAGGTCATACTGCTGGGGATATTAACCCTCCAAACCACTTAATCCCATGATTTTGAGTGCAATTTGGAATAAATAATCACGAACACATTTTTCAAAGACACAAAATTACAGGCTTGTGCAATTTGTAGTATTTGAGAAAATTTACAAGTGCTTATTTATTTCAAATTGCATGAAAAAAAAATCATGTGATGACTTAATAATATACATGAAAAAGTTTGAGGTGGTTAACTTGAGCAGAAGCAACGCACGCATATCACGCAATCACGGAAATATTGCAGCACGAATTGTGCTGTCCAGAGCTTGCATTTGATTGGCTACTAATACAAAAATTTCACCCTTATTGCACTAATTTCAACTATCTGCACTAATTTCACTTTTCTGCACTCTGTTTGGGATTAATTGACATGCTCTCAGCCAATCAATGTGCTGAATTTTTTCATGTAAATTTTTAGTTGAATTAACATGCGTGTATGGAATGTACATGTACGATGAATTTCATTTTAGAGATAGAAAAAGGGGTAAAAAAAACTCTGACAGTTCCCACAGATGCCTGAGCATTTCTCAGGTAAAAAATTTACGATTTTGCAAATCTAGTTAGAAAAAACTAGTTGACAAATGCATTGGTCTTTTCTGACTAATGCATTGACTTGTCTTCAACATGCACATTTCAAGACTAGTGCATTTGATGGTCCCCTTATCATTGAGCGGTATTGCAGAATGTAAGAAGAAAACAAAATAACAAGTTCTTTAAACATACATGTAGATGTAGCCGTCTAAGGTTTGGTAACATTACCGGGCCCTGGTTTCACATAGGAAAAAGGATAGAGATGCATGTAGGAGTCATGTAGGTCACATTGGATCCAAGCTAGGGATCCAAAGCACTTTAATCTGTAATCATTTGCATTTCCTTTTAGTTGGAAAGTATTCCTGAACCATTTCAAGCTTCCTACATCAAGAGTACAAACCTGTCATTTTTTGAGGCAGTTCTAGTAAATTGTGAACAAGAGAAAGATGTTGTTGCTGTAATCAAGCCATTTTGCTATGTGGATATTAACTCAGACAAGTGGACTTTTGTGGTGGATGTTGTGGCAGAGAATGGATATTGCTGGATTAAGGTCACTGCAAGGAATGCATCTGCACTTCACTGGATATGGCAAGGTAGTTTGATCAATCCAAAATACTAAAAATATTGTTCCACATTGTAAAACTGCAGTTGTTGGATTATGACAACAGAATTTGTGCAACTTTAATACAGCTGTACTGTTAACTGTCATCATCACTGTCATTGTGGTATCCAGAATTCGACCAAACAATTCTTACTCTAGTATAGGGTAGCGAAATCCAGCTGAAACTATTATAGCTCTGGTATAGGCTAATTAAGGGTTCCAGGGTCCCAGTGGCACATCCCCACCCAGAAATGTACTTGGAACTACATGTATGTATATCATTAGCTGAGCACAAAGGCCGAATACAGAGAGGGATATACAGTGTACAGTACATTTTCAATGCTCTCTCCTTGAATTCCAGTTTAGAGTCCTAATATGTACCTTGTTCGGAAATGATATATGAAATGGATCATGTATGAACTGCGGATATGAAATCAAGTGAAACTATGATCCTCGCAGTTAGGAACACAAATTTTTGCAATTGCGTAAAGAAGCCTGAAATCCATTTCATATATCATTTCATCGTTGATTCATTCCTCACGGGAACATTGGAACCCACAAATGACCAGCTCCCAATGTCAGTGGCTTCATAGAAAAATAGAAAATTGTGGGTAACCACACATTTTTCAGAGAAAATTAAGCTTCAATTTGGAAAAGAATGCCATACATTGCTTATTTGTATTTTTTAACTTTTTACAAATATTGTTCATTAATTATCTTCGAAAAATGTGTGGTTACCCCCAATTTTCTTTTTGTATTTCAATAACACTTGTTAAGATCTGCTTTTCCCGCATAGTCACTAAACCACGCAAAAATACCTTTGAATAATATTAGTAGGCACCGTCCTTAAAGGGGAACTGAAGGCAAAAAATTAAGCATTTTTTATTTAGTCACTTTGTACCATGCACAATATTTAATGTTTTCAACTTTTTTTGTGGCATATCCGTCGCTGTTCCACCTAAAAAAATGTCTTTACTCTTTGGACCATCAGCATTGCAGCTCAGAATGGAGGAGTCAGTGGCCATTTTTGCAGCTTATGACGTATGATATTGGGAAGAGATGCGAGACAACCCCATATAGAAGCAGTGTTTTTGACTGATGTTTATTGTGGATATCGAGTCCACAAAGAAAATATCCACAGCAGCACTTGTTTCTCTTGTTTATGAAATCTCTGTTCCCCATATCATGCATCACAGGAGGCCTGTGCTGATTTAGTTTTTGAGCCCACACTGAAAAGGCAGAAACAGTGGGAAAAGCCCAACTTTGAACGTAATTTTCTCGCAAAAAAACTGAAAATGAGAAGAAATAACTCCACAGACTTAACTTTACTTATTTTAGGCTTTCCAAAAACAAAATTTGGAAAAAATTGCTGATTTTGGCCTTCAGTTCTCCTTTGTGCAAGATAATTATCAAGAAAGTATCTCTGGTACTGGTAGCAGACCATCAGATCAAGGGAGTGCTCCAGGGATCAAAATCACCGGAGACCTTCTTCTTGCCCCACTGTTTATGGGGTAGAGTTTGTCAAGACATGACAGATGAGAAGATTCAGTCCACAAAAACTGTGAAAATCTATGCTGGTCCTTGTGAGCACTAGTAGTGGCCTATCAAGTGGGTAGCTGGACATCACTGTCAAGCTTTAACCCATTGACTCCTGGGGCTAATCCCCACTGACGAGTAAAATCGTCTTGCGTTAGACAGAGTAAAATACTAAATCTGGCCGGTTTAGGTCTGTTTGAATGTCAAAGAGTTAAAACCCCTCCACTGCGATTTCACACAGCAGCTCACGACTGGATATTCATTTCACACAAAAAGCCTATAAATGTGATTGTTGAAATATGTCAGAATCTCTGTCAATATGGAATTGCAAATGTTTTCAAGCCTTCATTTTTTAGCGAGTTTTAGAAAATATGTGAGGCATGTACATTGCCTGATTAAGAAGGAAAATCTTACCCGAAAGCTAACCATTGTAAATAAGTGTTTTGTCTCTTGCTCCATTTCTCTCAGCTTTACAGTGATTTTCAGTGAAATTTTCCCTTCCTCTTCTTCCTCAGCTTCTCTCAAGGCTTAATTCGTTGCTTAAATTTCTCAAATTTCATCGCCTCCTCTCTTGCGCTCTTTCCTGCTCTTTATCCCGTGGCTGGTCACTAAATTAGGAAGACCTTAGACAATGACCAGAACCAGGTTGCTGACCAGCTGTTTTCGTTAAAACAGTGGTTTGCTGGGGGACTGCTCAGTCTCGCGGACTCAGAAAACGTTAAATATTTAAGGTTTCTCAGAAAACGTTATTTATTTAAGGTTTTTCCTAAATTAATATGATTTCCTGCCAGAAAAATGTGGGTTGCCAAATGCAATGCTACCACGTGATTTCCTGCTAAGGAAAATTGCCCGAACACTCCCATCCCTAGAGGCTCTCCTGCCTCCCACCTCCACCCCGACAGTCTGTATGGTTGGACGGACATATGTGATGTAATAACCAAAATTTCTCACATGGAAAAATTTCCCAAGAAATCTTATCCATGGTGCTCTGTTGGAACGCTTCGCATGCCTGAGCTGTGCTAATATGATCTTGAGCTATCCCAGAACTCATGATAAACTTTGCAGAACATAATAGAATCCACTTACTATTCATGAAGAGTAGAGGATGGAATTCAGGCCTAATTGCATACAGACTGTAGTGTAATAGTGGAAGAAGTATTTTAACATTCCGGAGAGTCTAAACCCAGAAAGTGTTCACAATAGTTTTCAGGAAATTAATGTTCTGTATGGCCATCATTTATACCTACTGTAGGTGGAGGTGATTTTGGTGATAAAGATATATTCCATCAGACCAAGGTATAATATGTTTCTGTTTTACTCTACATAATTATGTGTAACTTTACTGAGTAGGAAAGTGGACTTTCACAGTGGATATTTTAAGTAGGATGTGGGATACATTTTATGCAAGCCAGGCTACATTATCTAGCTAAAGTAGATTTTTGACTATCACTCTCAGACTAAGGGTAAGATCGAATGGCAAAGCCTAAAAAGCGAGTGGTGGAGCCTCTGCAGAAAAACTGGTTTTCAGCTCTGTTAGCTTACAGTGGGGAGTGTTTTTGTTGATGGCCATTTTCACTTGATTGGTTTTCAAGTTCCCAGTTCTGCTGAACTGTTTGGAGTGCTTGGGAAGAATTGCATGAACCTGGGAGTCCTCATGCTGCATGTACATGTACCTTGAGATGTTTAAGGTTGATGCTTAAAAGATCAAGGGCTGTTGATTATTCATATTAAGGAAACATAAAAGGTTGCTTCTATTGTTAATCTTCATGCTGGTGATGGAGATGCTTCTAGTAAATTTGCCTTACAATAGGTTGACTATTTGGAACCATACACAATTGGACTTAAACCGCTGTATACCTTTTATTAATTAATAATTTAATTAAGCCTGCATACATTGTCTTGTAGATGATTTTCATTTGTATTTGGTCTTAAATGTTATGAAAATTGCAAACAGACGTTTTTGTTCTCAATCTCCTCTAGAGGTCATTTGTTTTAAAGCACTCAGAAACAGCCATATATCGATATTCCATCTTCTGGCTTTGGCTGAAGTGTTGTGTAAGCGTTTTTCTAGTATCTGGGATGAAAAAAAATATATTGGTTTGATTGTTGACAATGGTAAGTCAGTGGGGTGCAGATATCAGCTGGAATGCTGGTAGTGCACTGCAAGTTGCATAGTGCTCAGTAGTTGTAACAGCGGTGGCAACTGTGCCCGTTGTAGTGCCCAAGGTAGTTGACTGTCACTGAGAGTGGACTGTTTTTAAATACTGTTACAGAATGTCTGTGTTGTAGTTTGAAATGTCCTTTAGGTCAAAATGATTTCAAGCTAGGTCAAAATATTTTGAACTAGGTTATTTTGTTTCAACCTAGGTCATTTTGTTTCAACCTAGGTTATTATGAACTGCCTAAAAAAGGGTTTCCCTGTTTTTTTGGGGATGTAATTGAAAAAAATGGGGCCTGTATTCTTAGGGGGAATAAAAAAGAAAGCACCTTTCCCTTGCCTTCCGTTTTTCATCCACTTACCGTCTCTCCCTCTCCTTCCCCCTTACTGTCCTTGCTTACTACCAACGGACTGTGCTTCTTACCTTGAATTTTCACAACATTCCATGCCGCTCCAAGGATTCAAACCCTCGCACCATAGGACATCTGAGATTACTTCTCTTTCTGTATTAACCGCTAAGCCATCGAATCAGCAACTGCAAGCATCTAGATGTTTTTTTCTACCAATGAGTTTAAGCAATTTCCAAGCCTTCACGACAACTACCATTTCACACATGCGTAAATGAAAAATTTCAGTTCATACACAGTTAAAAGGCCGCAGATGGAACTTTGTGAAGAAGTTAAAGGGTCCATAGGCTAAATTTATCTGAAGTAGAACGAAAAACACTCTGAGTCTAGATTGAGATAGATTGTTTGAAAGAGGTGGACTCTTGATTCTGAAGGACAAATAGTCAAATATTGTGCGAATTAAGTTTTTTTACGTCGCTATGCAAAATACACCTGGTCCAGGAACAAGGCATCATTTCTAGTCATGATATAACAAACCGATTTTCGCCGCAAACACAGCGTTCCCACAGTGAAAAAAAGATGGTGGCACAGGCAAATAGAACAACAAAAGATAACCTTTACTCCAAACCACTGGTGTCATCATCTTGGAGAAACCGCTTGTAAAATAACACATAACCATTCGCAGAACAATTGGCAAAATGCTGTATGAAGTGGTTTTTGGAATCTCTCGGAGAAAAGAAATTAAAAAGCCACAAATGATTGGACAAGTCACAGCTACATCACATGCAGAGCAGGAAAATGGTGAATAATTTGAAAAAGTGGCAGGATGAGCTTGACATTAAAGGAGAGCGGTGTCTGACACTTGCCAAATGCAGACCGCGGACTACAGACTAACCCTGAATCACAGTTATTGAAAGCTAACCGCTCAAAAATGGGTCCTGAGACTTAAATACTGTTTATCAGCACTGTTTGAAATGGGTGTTTAACTTAAATACTGCTTATCAGCGCTATTTGCAGGCAGCCAGCAGTCTGTCTTTTGCAATTATCATACACCAGAAAGGGAAGAAGAAAAAGAAGAAGTTCGAACTTCAGGATTATGTGGCGCTCAAAATTAATAAAATGGAAAAGGAAACGCCCCTTCATCCAAATGTGCTACTTGCTCAAATTGGAGAACTTGAAGGGGACTGTCCCAAAATAATCACAAAATTTGGATTTATCACTACAAGCAGACTCAGCAAAGTTGAAAAAAAGTAACAAATATTTTATTTCATAATTCAAAAGATATAACACTTACAAGAGCCTACAAAATGGCTTCTAATCAATAGATTATTAAACCCTTTTTCCTGACTTTTCAAAGTTTTGTTTTTACTTGCCTTTGATTAATTCGAATTCAAAGTAAGCAAAAGATACAGGAAATAACTAAGCAAATTAAAAATTAACAATACATCATGTATGTGTTTCAGTTCTTCTATTCCTTGGACAATAATTCAATATTGTTGCCCTCTGCCATCCTAAGGAGATTCATCAATGAACAATGTCCTAAAAAGCCCTGAGAAAGAAAGGTAGAATCGGTTATCATGCATTGTATCCCTAACCTCAATCTTAATGCTAACCATTTAAAATCAGTGCCTAGACTTAACAACCATTGGGGTTTTATAAAATACTCATGAAAATCTAAGCTACACTAAGTTCATCCCCTTTCCTCTAGAACCAATTTACTAACCAATATATTACATGTACTTACTAATAATTGATGGGTTTTTGCTGATGTTTCCTACTATCAATTTCAACCTAGTTTAAAATAAAATGACCTAGGTTGAAATAAAATGACCAGGTTTGGTTGCAAATTAACCTAAGGAACAAAATGACCTGCAACATCTGCTCCATGTGTTAAACTACTGAGTTTTTGCAGTCAATTTCTACTTAATTAAATTTTTCTGGCATAAGGTAAATACTTTAAATCAGAAGAATGCAGTCTTTGCAAAATTGAAACATCTTTGTCTTAGCTTTAGTTCAAATGACTGATTAAATTACTTTTCATGCATGATGAAATAATAGCGGTGTTTGCATCAGCCTTACTCAATACATTGTTCTCTATTCCTTTTTATGACTCAGATGTTACAAGAAACTAGTAAGCAGCACCCATGGAACTTTTCACCACCGCATGTTATGCTGTTTTGCTATAATGGAATTACAGAATCTCTTGCAAGTGAGTACAGTTTACCTCAAATACATCCTCTGTTATACCTTGTGGTTTTCCTTAACCTATATATGTACATTTGCTGTGGCAGTGATATACAACTCTGCATCTTTGTCATAAAATGTTTCTGTAACAAGTGGTGTTTTTGTCTGCTATTGGGTGACATACTGTACATGTAGATAGCCCTTCATGAGTTGATCCAAGAGTATCGTCAATGATTTTCAGCTGTCGAGATTGTACAAGATCACATACATGTATGAGATGTATATAAGTATATTTCATGCAAATTGCCCAATCAAAAAATTGTTACTGTACGTGAATCATGTCAAGCACCTATTGCATGCTTATTGTAACAGTTTCCAAGGTGCTTTTGTTTGTTCTTACATTGCACTCAGCAAAATCCAAATTACCGGTAGTCTATTCCTGCCACCTTGCATGTAATGTGCGACAATATTTCTTCCACAGTTCCAGCTTCTTGAGTCAATTTTAAAATATTGATAAACAAATTTCTACCCACTTTTTTTACTCCTTAGTTGGACTGATAATCATAATGTAAGGATTCATAAAACACTTGAAAATAAAAATAAGTGATGTTATAATAAAACCAAACAATGATCAAGGAGGAGTGTTGTTTCTTTACCGATGTTTCTGCAACTTGAGTACAACTCTTCCACTCAGGTAGTTGAAACAACAGTGTCAGACGATGATCTTTGCAGACTATGCTCCACCGTAGGATCAAATTTAATCAAGGAGTGTCATTCATGGTTCATGGTTCAATAGTGTTTTGTTTGTGACCTTTTTTGTTGTGGTGTTCCTTATTTTTGTTCAGAGGCTTTTACAAGCATTGGGATCAATGTGAAGGGTAAACTTCTCACAGACCCAGGGAAGGAATTGACATCCAGTGGTATTGATGAAAGCTTTGTACTTGACAGACCTCACACCCATCAATGGTACTGTTAATGAATTGCTTCTTGTAAGTTTTAGCCATAAATTGAGTCTATGTTGAAATAAGGCGATTTTTTGCTGTATTTTCGTTGCTCATTCTGCTTCTACTAGTGTACACGTCCCTTAATGCTTCTTGTTCGCATTGACAGAGAGGATGCACTAAAAAATTACCTCTTTTCTGCCAACGTGGTAGCATGTTTTCCTTCCTTATGATCTCATTCATTTTGTAAGACTGAGTTTATCTGTGAAAAGACTAGCAGCTTTAATGTTAGTTGTCTTCAGCTCATACACCTGTTTACAGACTATACACTCCTCTCATAGACTGGTCTTTGGCGCTAACTGTACTGTCCGAACAAGATACAAGGACTCTAAACTGGAAGAGTTGCATTGAGAATGTACCGTACACTGTATATCCGTCTCTGTATTCGGTCTTTGTGCTCAGCTAATGATGTACATAGTTCCAACTACATCTACCTGAACTAACAGAGCTACAAGTATGTCTATCTCTATTACAACTGTAGTAAATTTTATTTTATGAGGAAACTAACTGGCTTTGGCTTCTCATTCAGTAACTTGGTCAATCTTGATATCACAACTATGATTGCGCTTGTATCGGCACTCACGAATGGTGGCTGTGGATATGTATTTAAGGTAATTCTGAGGTAGTGTTTTCATTTTATTGGGTTTGGAGGGAGGAGGGGGGTTCAAACCAGGTCTTAGTGAATTAACATGAAGTATGGTACTGTGCAAATATTGACGTTTATCAAGTGGACCTGAGAACGAAGTGTAGAATAACCCTTTAATCCTTACGGAACCTTATGCAATCAGCCCTGAGATGACATTCCAAGCCATTATATTGATGTGAATGCTACCGGTGAGTCTAATGCTGGGGGTAACCCTGCGATGGACTGGCATCCCATCCAGGGGGAAGTAGAAATACTCCTAGTCGCTTCATGCTACAGGTTCGTAGTGGACTTTGACTTTACCTACACTTAGTTCTGGTAAGGCCCATCTAAAAAGATCCTATATTTTGTATGGAAACGCTTATATCTCAAAAACGATCTCTATGACGCCCATTTGCTTTTGCTAGAAAGTGTTCAGCAGAGTAGGATGAAACTCTTTGCAAAGTTAAAAAAAATCACTGCAGTGGATTCAGAGCCATCTTAAATAGTCCGATTGCGAAGGCAGCTCTGAATCCACTCCAGAGAATTGTTTATACTTTGCAAAGACTTTTGAATTGGCCTGCATATTACCTTAAAGTGACAAATGTGGGGCATCACCATGTACGTTTTTGAGATGTGAACATTATTTTAGTTAAAGTGCCCCTGTGATTTCAGCGTGAATGCAACTTTAATCTTATATATGCAAAACGCGAGTTTAAAAGTCTGGAAGCCCAAAACTCTCGTGCTTTACATTAATTCTTCGGCGTACGGCACACGCATTGCATTTTGAGACTAGTGAGCCTTTGACGTCATTTTCTCCTCGATCCAGCTCTCCCAAAATCTTAAAGTTAGTAATGGCCGACTATTAAATAGGGGAATTCCAGGTAAAATAAACAGATGTCTTTTTTAAATCAAGACTTTAAACTTTGGTCCCTTAGTGTTTAATTAACATAGTTAAGAAAAATAAAAATTTTTGAGCACAGGGGCACTTTAAGAAATAATAATAATGGCTTCTTGTTGATACGGTGTCATAGGGTCAATCCTAATAGAATAGTTTCTTGAAAGTGTTCAAACTGGTTTGAGCCTCCTTAAGCTAAATTATTAAGGGTAATGGTTTTACATAATTTTAATACAGGAGCCTATTTTGACTGAACAAGCAAAACAAGAAAGGAAAAGCCCAGTGCTACCCAAGGTGAAGTTGTTTCTTCAAGGTACTCATACAGTGTATGTCACAACATATCATTTGATCGGTATTTTAATCTATACACAGGACCCCCAGTCTGCTGTAGCAGCTCTCTAATTCCTCCGCTCCTTTGATTAACATCGCCCGTGTTTTCAGCAGCGATTTTGACGTCCCTTTGCGAGTGACAACCGAAAATCACAACTGAAAACAGTTGCTTTTCCAACTCGCTTAAAGTTTAGCAAGTCGGCAAACTTCAATGGAATTCTCATTAAATTTAAGCCACCATTACTTTCGGCCAATGATGAAATGATATACGAGATATATGAATATATATGATCCATTTGATATATCATTTCATCATTGATTCATTCCTCACCGGAACATTGGAACCCACAAATGACCAGCTCCCAGCGTCAGTGGCTTTATAGCTCAATTGGGTAGAGCGTCGCACCGGTATCGCTAGGTCACGGGTTCAAACCCCGTTGAAGTCCTGAATTTTTCAGGCTTCTCTACGCAATTGCAAAAATTGCGTTCATAACTGCGAGGATCATAGCTTCACTTGATTTCATATCCGCAGTTCACATATATGATCCATTTGATATATCATTTCATCATTGATTCATTCCTCACGGGAACACTGGAACCTACAAATGACCAGCTCCCAACGTCAGCGGCTTCATAGCTCAGTTGGATAGAGCGTCGGAATGGTATCGCGAGGTCACGGGTTCAAACCCCGTTGAAGTCCTGAATTTTTCATGCTTCTTTACAAAAATTGCGTTCATAACTGCGAGGATCATAGCTTCACTTGATTTCGTATCCGCGGTTCATATATATGATCCATTTCATATATCATTTCATCACAACCATTGTTAGGGAGCCAAAGCAACGACAACGGCTACGGCGACAAGAACGTCAGAAATTAGCATATTTAATGAGCAGAAACAATATCTTGGCACCCTCTGCACGTTCGTTTTTCACTTTTGTCCATTTCTTTGCCGTCGTCGGCAAAACAGCAACGTAAAATAGCCAAATTTGAGGTTTTATGGAGAACGTCAGTTAAGGATTAATTTTAATTTTCTCCCCTAAATTAAGTGTCGTTCCGACGAGTACCATTTTTGAGGAAGTACCATACCCTTGTCATATTAAAAAGGTTGAAATAGTCACGTAACGATTAAAATTACGCGAATTTATATTTTGAGATGACGTTCTCGTTCTCGTTACCCTCGCCGTAGTCGTTGCTTAAGCTTTCTATTAACTCCATTTGATTCTTAAGATCTCGTAAATAGGTTCGATAATAGGAAATTCCTGAAAATCTTTTTTTTTTTTTTTTTTTTTTTTTTTTGCAAAAATATTTATAAACATGACTTGGAGGATCGATCTGTAAAACATAAAGTCCATCCAGTTTTCGGAAAAGCCGCGAAAAATTACATTTACAGGGTCGCGGCAAAATTGTGACTTGGCCATGAAAACTCTCGGGTGTAGAATATTGTCTACGAGTTAGCCTTTTACGGAGCTACAACTCAAAACGCTTTTGTCAGATTCAGCTCAAATTTTCAGGACTATTTTCTGACACAGTTCGAGGCAGAACCATCCTGCGAGCAGAGCCTCCTTTTGTCTTTTTCTTTACTGAGGAGGAGAAAAGGAGGCTCTGCCCGAATCGCATCAACTCTTTGAAGCCGCCGCAGCCCGAACTTCTGGACTAGTCAATCTTGTTTTCTCTCGTCAAACCGGTTTTTCCAGTGCGAGCGTCCGTTTAGTGACAAAAGCGATGGCTATAATTGAGCCCGCTGTACCATGAAAAACCAAGATGGCGGCGAGATCTGGCATATTAGGCTTGGGTTCGAGACTGTATCCTGGCAACATGCAGCGCATATTCAATAAAGATCTTACTCGATTCATGCAGAGTCTTTCTCGAGAACGCCAAAATCGAGCAAGCAAAAGAAAGGCTCTGCTAGCAGGGTGAGGCAGAACGGGATCGGCGTTTTCCAATTTTTTGACTTGTTTTGATTTTATACCATACTTTGTCTAAATTCCCGGTCAGAAACACTACTTTCAACTTTGATGGAAGATAAAAGATGCAAGGCGCAATATATAAAAAATCGCCGAGGCCGTTTGGTCGAATATTTATTCCAAATCGGTTACTTTAAAAAATTTCAGAAAAGTTTAAAATCCCTAGAATAGGACTATACGTGTGTTTGGTTTGATTACTTTTTTGGATTCAAAACTATATTCAAGGGACATTTAAGATGATGGTGATTTCATTCTGATAGCATACATGTAAATACTGGCGAAACAAGAACGCTTTAAAAAAACTGACACCTCGAATCCTTGACGAGACCTTAATGTTTTGGACAGTCTGTTTACTTTGAAAACAGTTTCAATATCCTGCCTTTCCGAGTTAACCGCATGTATTCTACAATAATGATATCTGTGCAAGTGATAGGTCATTAAAAGAAGTTAGTGCATGTTTTCACTTTCTAGTCCTGTCTCTACCCAATAGACCACTTTCATAAATGGCGACCGCGTTAATTTTACATTCTCTTGCATTTATGTTAATTAGACCTACTGCCCTCATTTTGAAACAAAAATTCTTTTAACATTTGGTCGTCGTAGCGAGGCTAGAAAGGCTTATTAGCATTCAAACAGAAGAACTTTTAATTTGGCCTCCATTACTGGCCATTACTGGCTCAGTGCCCTCTGTGACTGATATCAACGTCTGCGAGGATACGGTCTGGCGCAGACTAAAAGCTATTAAACCGAATAAATCAGCAGGTCCAGACGACATTCCACCAAAATTGTTAAAACTAGCTGAGCCTGCCATTGTCTCACCCTTGATTAGCTTATTCTCATTCTGCGCAAACCTCGGAGAAACCTTCACCGATTGGAAGAAAGCTCGCCTGATTCCGGTGTACAAGAAAAATGATGAAGCTGACACTAACAATTATAGACCGATATCGCTTCTGAGTGTTCCTAGTAAGATTATGGAATCTTGTGTATCCGATACAGTCGTCCGACATGTTTTCCAAAATAACCTGGTCACATATAAACAGTGGGCCTACCGCGAGGGCACTCAACTGAACTATTGCTGGTACATCTCTCAGAAACCTGGAGAACAGCAATTGATGCCAACAAAGTAGTTGCTGTGGCTTTTGTTGACTTTAAAAAAGCTTTTGACTGTGTATCTCACGCTATCCTACTGCACAAGTTGAATTCTCAATTTGGAGTTCAAGGTACTCTATTAGCATGGCTGACTGATTATCTAACCGACAGAACTCAATTTTCGGAAGTAAATGGCCATCATTCAACTGTGCTAAACGTTACCTGCGGGATTCCCCAAGGGTCAGTACTGAGCTCTACGTTGTTCGCTTTGTACACTAATGACCTTCCAAGTGCTGTCACCTCCGGCTCCATTTTTATGTACGCGGATGACACTACCGTTTATTGTATTGGCGACAGTGTCGATAACACTGTCACTTCTTTAAATAGAGCTTTATTTGAACTGAACAGCTGGTGCCTGGAGAACTCGTTAACCCCTCACTCGGCTAAGTGCGAAGCTATGCTTTTGACGAGAAAATCACACATCGGGCCGCTAATTTCTGTGACAATTGGTGAGGCACGGATCGAGTGAGTAAAACACACTCGTCTTCTGGGCATCACTTTCGACGACAGGCTTTCCTGGGTTCACCATCTCATAGATTTAAAAAGGAACTTTGTTAATAAGCTGAATCTCTTGAAAAGGAGTTCGTTTTTGAGCCGAAACGCCCTATTCGACTTGTACTTTAAAATAATATTGCCATCCGTTTTATATGGGCTGGTCGTTTGGGGCGGCTGTCCAAATACAGACCTTCTACAATCTTTGGAATTATTTCACCGAAGAGCAGCCAGAATAATATACAACTTACCTCACGATACGCCTACTGACGAAGTATACCGTCACTCGAATTGGAACACTTTAAACTTTTATTATAAATTTCGATTAATTAAATTATTTCATAGCGTGTTTATAGGTGAAGCGCCTGCGGCTCTTTCGTTCTTGACTAATAAACCTTGCACTGCATACAACTTCAGGAGGAGTAATAACATAATCGTCCCCCGTTTTAATTCAAAGTTTCTTAAAAACTCTATAAGCTATAGAGGCGCTATCCTTTGGATCGCTGTCTCGACTCGTTTTACGCGCCAGCGTACTGATTTTTATGGTAAAGTGAAGAAGGATTTATATTTTAAGGAACTTGATTTTAGCGCACAGTCGGTCCAGACGCTGCCTAGGCACTTATCAAGATTTTAAATGCTTTTAAACATTTTATATTTTATGCCTTAATTGCTATAGTCTATATTTATTTAGATGTTATGTGAACTTTTGAATATCTCTTAGCCTAGAAATTAATTAATGTTCTCTTTTTTATCTTTTACTATAGTAGTTGTTATCTGTAAGTAATGTTATCCCTATTTTAATATTGCTTCATATTGTAATTATTTTCACACGACCCCACAAGCTCTGAGCTTTAAACCCTATCGTATTTAAATAAAGGATATGATGAATCTTGCTTTCTCTTGGAGAAACCGTTTCTCACAAACCTTCTATAGATGTCTTGTATAAGACCGGACATGTGTTCGTGGTATTGTATAAATAGTTTTAATATCTTCCAGGGAAGGAATTGTTCGCTTGTCAGACAGCTGTCAGAGATTTCAATACTATTTTAAAGACTGTTGGAGGCGTTAAAGAACAGGAGAGAGCTAGGTAATGCTGTGTGGAGCCACCTAAGTTTGAGTGCATCAACGCATCACGGAATGGTAAAGACCTTGTCTTACTAGGAGATTAGGACAGAACTTTGTGTGGGATACAATTGAGGAAAAAACAACCAGCCAGCCTTAAACTTCTCTGGGATTGTGATCGAATACAGTCGAAGCTCTCGTAAGCGGACACCCTCGGGACGGGATAAGTATGTCCGTAACTAGCGCTGGCTGCTTACGAGCGGCCACTAGAGGTGTAGGGGATAGATGGCCGCTTACGGGGGCTTGCCCAGCTAACCATAAATATTGGTACTCTTCAGTTCTAAGGTTTCACATAAAACACTCCCCACCCTGCTCAGAGTTTTTTCAATTTCCCTTGTGAGGAGTTTAGTGTAGTCCCTGATTTCCTGGAAAGTTCAGCAAAGGATTACATCCTTTACATTCTATGTTCAAAAATGTATAACTTCGCCTGCCACTTGTTCTGAAGTTTAAAGGAAAGTGAAAAGTCACGGTGAAACGTTTCAAAGTAAACGATAATATTTAGTACTTTCATTTGAATCACAGAAAAAGTTAGGCAGTGACAGAAGTTAAAACTCATCATTATTGTCAAAAGAATAACAGCAGGCTTGGATTGAGAAACCTTTGAATGTGATTTGGTAGGACCTCTTGTTTGAAATCCGGATTTTTGGCAGCTAAAAGTTATCGCTAGTTTTCGTTTGAGGCATGAGGCCGGACGCTTCGTCCGGTCATTTGCCATTCCATGTCCGGTACTTTAATGCCAATTTTTGAGGAATTTATTTACTTTTTAAAGCGGAGAATTTGAGTGAACTCCAGCCTTGCGTGGGAAACTGATTCTTGGGTTCTAGAATCACTGGAAACAGCGTTTCTTAGTGCTCTGTTTTAACAATTTTTCTGGTGGGGAGGGGGGTGGGAGGGGGACATGCCCCCAGACCCCTCAAGGTAGTTCGCGCCTTGCAGCGTCACAAAAATCTTACGTCCGGTGCTTTCAGAAATATATCCGCTACTTTACAAAACTGTGGAAAACGCTGGGGCTTGCTGTTCGTTCTTTGGAAAGTTCTGTTATTTTTTATTTTTTCCAGAGACCTTCTTGACACGGTTACAATTGTGGATGACAATCCCTCCACCAGATCTAGCGGCCTACAACTGAGTGCAACTATAAAGAAACGCTCTAAGGTGCATTTCTGGCTCAGTGGCCCACTTTCGGTATATTAAAATTCAGTCCTAAACAAAAGGCATCATCTCGAGCCCCTGGGGAAAAATATGAGGATTTGTATGAGCTTATTCCCCGGACTCGAGATGATGCCTTTTGTTTAGGACTGAATTTTAATATATCGAAAGTGGGCCATTGACGGATGAGGCAATGGTGAAAATCTCCGTAGCCCAGCGGACCACTGTTCATGCCTCGGTATTTATGCTCTAAAAACCAAAAGTCCACTTGACTTGCCTTTTTCGGCAAGTTTGGGTTTTGTTCCTCGCTCAATTGTTCAAAGAAAGAACCCACACCACTTTGCAAAGAGTGCGTTTTGCATCTGTAAAAGGAAAGGAGAGGAACTTTATTTAAGTGTCTAGTCGTTCTATCGCTGGAGCACTGATTGGGGACACTGAAAACTGAAATTAACAATTAATGCAAATCAAGTCAAATGTTGGGTTTTGATGAGAGGGGAAACCGGAGTACATGGAGAAAACCTCTCGGTGCAGAGTAGAGAGAGAACCAACAAACTCAACCAACATATGACGCCGAGTCTGGGAATCGAACACGGGCCACATTGATGGGAGGCGAGTGCTCTCACCACTGCGCCATCCCTGCAAGCTGTAGTTTGCCCGTTGTTCTTGCATACAGAACTGTGACTTGAATCATCGTATTCTTGCTGGGGAAAGTTGTAGTTGACTTTGTATCCTTCATTAATAAATTTAATTTCTGGAATTGTCTGTTAATCATTTATCTGGAAGGATTGTGTGGCTGCCCAGCTTAAGGCTCTAATGCTGAGCTTTCAAGTCTTGGATGCCGTTTTCAGATCTACTTTGACACTTGTTAACAAATGTTTGTGCTATTCTTAGGAGCCCTGCAATGCATTTTGTTTTCCCCACAAAATTTTGCATAAACTATTTGTCAACTATTCCCAAATGCATTTGAAAACAATAGTTTATGCAAAATTTTGTGGGGAAAACAAAATTTATTGCGGGTTGTTTATATGAAAGTCGCTCATTGAAGATATTTGTGAAGAAAAAAGCCCACCTATTCTGAAAAGACAACTGTAACGTCGCGACTTTCTCAATGTTAGAATTTTGAGAAGCTTGGCATTAAACGAAATTGTTGGAACCAATGAAACGGTAAATTATTCGTTCTTATGAATAATAGAGCCTTGCCGAAATACGAAAAAAACACAGGGTTGATGTATTGATTGGTCTTCTTGATCAGGTTATTTTTGGTACTGGTGACTCCATGAAAGCAATAACAAGCACAGCTAATGTTTCCTTCACCAGAGCAGCAGCAAACCAGGTATGATTGCAATATTGCTATGCGTGTTTTTTGGGGAAGAGGATGGGAATGCGCATGGCACAAATTTGCAGTTTGTGATTCCTATAAGAAGGGTGGAATTTTTTGTATCTATCCTTTTGCAAGGTTCAATTTCCAGCCATTTTGGCAGTGCGGTTAACATCCTCCTCCCAGCGAACGGCTGGATCACTGGTCCGCGTCGTTTGTTCGTGACGTCGCAATTGAATTTTGTATTCAGCCAATTGTATTTTGCACTTGGCAGGCAGGCGACTGTCTGATTGGTGGAAAATACAATTGGCTGGACCAGTGATCCAACCGTGGTGTGCGCGGAGGAACGCGGGTGCACAAACCGGCTGGTCAATCGAGCCTATCCCTTTTACTAAAAGGAAACAATGGAGTAAAGAAGACATTGATTAAGTCCTGAGATCATGGGACACATTTCCTAGGAAATATAAGAGCGATCAGCGGATTGAGTATGGTACTTTATATGACTACAATACTCACTGAAAGAGGAATGACAATTCTGCCACTAACCCTAAGTCCTTAAAAGACTGATGAGTTGAACAACAAGAAGCGAGATATTATGCAGAGTGGAGGATAACGCAGACACAACTGAATTCCCATGACAGCAGTCCGAGAGGCTTTTGGTCAAGGCCAAATAACCAACTAAGTTTTCAATTCTGTTTAAAAGGACTCGTAATACATGATGCTGTCTCTTTACTAGACAGGATGTTAACTTCAATATTAATTCTTCCGTAATTCTTAACCTTGATATTACTTACTTGCTTTTCCTCATCGGGCCCATGAGGACTCTTAACGCCGGAAACGATGCTAATACTTCTATAAATGATGTTTCTACAAAAGGCGTATCGATATTGAGAATATAGAACCAGATTTGAAACACTTATGACTAGAGATCCCGGGTCGCAATAAACATAGTAAAAATGCTCTTAGGGGTTCTCTATCGATCGGAACTTATTCAGGACTACCAAAGATGGCTCGACACAGTAGAGATTATTCAGCCAGTTGAACGTTCTTTGGGATGGTTTTATTGTCGCCACCGGTGATGTTAATGTAGACATGCTCACGCCAAATCGTCGATATGCTGACGTCACGTAACCTACATCAGCACGTGCAGCGCCCAACAAGAACCACATCAACCTCTAAAATACTAATTGACCAAATTATCAGCAACGCACCCAATTGCGTCTCGTACTGTGATGTGCTGCCTTGTCCAACTATTAGTGTTCATGATGGACCGTTTGCTTGTATGAACGTAAGAGTCAAACGTTTTCAACCACGTTACAAGTTTCTTCGCGATGAAAAGCGATTTAATGAAACAGGTTTTAAGGAAGAACTGAGTGGTGCTCCTCTTAACGTTGTTTACAGTCTTGACGATCCCAACGAGAAACTAGACATTTTTCATTCGCTTTTTAAATCTTGTCTGGACAAGCACGCTCTTCTACGTAGAACTAAAATCACGCGACCCCCTGGGCCTTGGCTGAACAAGGAAGATATTAGGAAATTTCAGAAACAACAGAACGTACTTAGGTATTTAGCACACAAAACATACTCCGACAGCAGGTGTTTTGGAGTGAATTTCTCGTGGTGCCCAACAAGATCATGACTAAGATTAAATCAGTTAAACGTGCCTTTTTAACAGAGCCCTCTCATTTGTTTTGCTTAAGTAGGAGTGGGGATATTAATTTCAAATATTATTATTATTATTATTATTATTATTATTATTATTATTATTATTATTATTATTATTATTATTATTATTATTATTATTATTATTATTATTGATGTCAGTGCTTGTTTATATTCCAGGGGGTAGAATTCAGTGTATTTATTCATGACTCACGAGCCTTGACGGAGTCCAAAGAAGGTCAAGCAACTCTGGTCGAAGACCTGGTGTAAGATACCATGTTACTGAGTACAAATCAGTGGGTGCAATTCACGGGAACGTGTATGCATGGGTGAGCCAGTGCAACCAGTAGGCTCTTTGATTCAAGTAATTCAGCCGCAAAAGTCCATTTTTTTGGTTTCGAGGTTATTAAATACCAGTGCTAACCCAAATGGAGTTATCTAAATCAGCACAGATGGTTCTTCGAAGCCTGGGCGAAAGGGAATGTCATAATCATGTTCATGTTCAATTTTGTCTATAATACCCATGTCTGGATGCAGTAAAATAGATGCCTCCAACTTTCTCTACAGTCAAAACACACAAATGTTTATGACTATCTCAGTGTAAGAGATCATGTTTTCATTCTTGCCATTTTTAAATGGCTGCAAAAAAATAAATTTCGACAAAACGCTGACCCCGGCCTGTTAAGTTGACTTACTAAGTGTTCCTTTGCTGAGCTTCAACTGACCTCCCTTAAAAATTAACAGAGAATCGCAATTACAATTATTGTAAATTGATAAATGCAAGATTTTCTAGTATAGTGGGAGAAAATTTGTGATATGTACATGTACAAACTTTTCTTATGTCAGGAAGAGGTTCTTTAAGGCACGAGGAAAATTGTCTCAAAAATACTAGCTTAATACAAAATGATCCTTCTATCCTGTCAAGCTGAGTTAATATTTCGAATTTAAATAAACTAGACTGTGAAAACGTCCCACAGATGGTGCTTATGACTAAATTAATTTAAATGTTTCGTAAACAAGACACGAGAAAATTCATCCGTGATAATTGTACGTAACGGAAAAATCTGGTTGGATGGGAACAGGAAAATTGTACGGTATGTTCCTCAGTCCCTCTCTCTCTCTCCTCCCCCTCTCTTTCCCCTTCCCCCTCTCTCTCGCTCTTGACCCTCCCCTCCCACAATAATCTGTTTTGCTTGAAACTTTGCCATTGTTTTTTTTTTCCACTGGTCTCGAATACATGTTCAAAGAGCAATTTTTTAGAAGCAGCAGATCATAGTTTCACAAATACACTATTTCCGAGTTCATGTCTGCCTCCTCTTCAAAGCGAGTCCAGGTGCGAAGTCATTCATATGTAAAGTAGAACTAATTACCATCACAAAAACATCTCACTTAGACTCGCTTTGAAGAGAAGACAGACATGAACTCGAACATGTATTCGAGACCAGTGAAAAAAAACAATGGCAAAGAAACGTGACCAGAAAAGTTTTCCTTTTTGAATTTTCTTGACTTTCGAGAAACGCCCCCAGGGCATAGTTTTGGAAGCGAGCTAAGTGAAACTCTCTTGAGATGTTATTTTCAATTGACTCCTGGTATGACTCAGTGGATGCATAAACTCCGGTTCCACCTTCCATATTTCTAATAAGCCAAACCCCAAAAGCTCTTCCTTTGTTTGGAAGGAGACAACCAGACCATGAAGGGAAAGGATGTAGCTGTCAATTCCACTGAGAAGACAAAAAGTTCGCCCAGTCCTTAATCAACTTGTTAATAGCCTTTAATCCACCCTTTCTGCATTGCAAACTTTGCTTTGCTACTCTGCAGGTCATCTACAAGAGATTTGTTGAAATTAGCTGAAAACAAAGTGGTTTTCGACACTCCCTTTGTTTCTAATCCATTGCATTTCATCAGCGGACAACTGGCTTTTTCCTCAATTTGGACGATTCCTAGTGTATTATTAATTGCACTGTCATTGATCTCCTGTCTGTGAAAAGGATGATCCTCGGCAAGTCATTGAAACCTGTATTCCGAATTGGATAAACGTTGATAAGACCTCTTTTGCAAATTAACCACTTATGCGATTTTTCCCTTTTTGCTCCTCGAAACAGTATCACCTTCCATCTTTTAGCTAACCGCATCTGTTACGGCGCAACTACGTATTGATAACATAACCTATTTCCATTCTCACATTTTTCTTTTGATAAATTTTGATAGTCACGACCCAAGTGAAAAACAGCAAAGCGATTGTTTTAATAATAGTTTTGAAGACACAGTATACATGATTATGAACTGCTGGAAGAAGCAAGCTATCGCCTTACCATATCCCTTACCATATTACACTAAGACGCATGTATACAGTGCTTAAACGCTTATCCTTGCCAAACATGTCCGATAAGGTAGGAGAAGAACAATACTCAAGCCCAGACTCCAGCTCATCAGATGAAGAAAAAATTTGCTTTACGAAGACGTTTGAGAGCTGCCAATAGGTCGTTTGCAACCAATCCCTAGAGACAGATAACAATGCAGCAATGTCCAATGCTGGTGGACGAACAAAAGGAGCTAATGAGAGATCTTTTTTTTTCGTCCACCAACATGGCGGCGATGACGTAATGTGAAAACCACCTATTCTCGGTTTTTCACATGACGTCACGGCTGCCATGTTGGAGGCCCTTAACAAAGAAACGGCGGCCACGTTGGAGCCCTGACCAAATCCTCCGGGAATTTAACTACTATTATGCAAACGTTTTCTTTTGTTTTTGTTGAAAAACATGGCTGTTGATCACGTGAGTGAAAACCAACAATAGAAAGATATGAACAAAGGGTTGGATTCAGCAACCAAATCACTATTTAAGGAGGCTCGAAATAGTTTCTCCTTTTTTCACACAAACATATTTTGTTCTTAGATATAGTAATAAACCCTTACAGGAAGTAGATATGAAGAGACTAAACATGCGAAAAACATATTTCCTTAAAGGAAAAATATATGGTGACTTGCGCAAAGAAAAATGTTTTCATAGGCTATGTACTATACTTGAAAAGCCCTTAGTTTTATTTTATGACTTATGATTGCCACGACACTTTAAAGCAAAATTGAATGCTTCCCTAACACAGTTTACGATGTTTGAGACGAAGGGATGTAAAATCCTCTTGTGTATTACACAAGACAAAAATTGCATGCAGAACACCGACTTTTTCAAAAAGAGTCAGATAACTTCAAAACATGACGGCCAGGGTTAATCGTGATGTCAAGTGCATTCCTAGTTCTTGTGAAGATGACCAGATTCCCAGTGACTGTGCATAAAAATAAAGTGAGAACACCTTCTGGGAGATGATCCAGTTTATTACATACTATAAGGGGCAACGCTACAAGGGGTGTACTACAAGATGGAATAGTAGGTGGCACATAACATTTTTCAGAAACGAACGTTAGCACTGTTACTATGTTGTTGTACTGCTAATTTCTAATTTTAAACCAGTAGGCAAGAGCCTCCTATTTGTCCTATTCCTGTGATATCTAAGTGGAGACAATTTAAACGCACTAGGCTATGCATGATTTCCTTTGGTCTCGCCATTTGCTTCTAAATGGTCTAACATCATCTCTTCTTCTCTTTTGCCGTCCAAATCAGGGGTTATCAACTTCTGCAAACGCTGAAAAACAAAGAATACATTCGAGTAGAAATTGCTCTTTGTCGAAGATGAAATATTGTCTCTCGAATTCTTAATGGCATGGAAAAACTGTTACGCGTTGTGTCAGTTTCCCTACAAATTGTTTGTTTTGGGGGAGAAAAGATAAATATTTTGATCCTACTTGGACGTAACATGCAAACTTTTGGTATTTTGGGAGAGGTGGTGGCTCCCTTGAGAAAACACGCAAAGGGCTCTGCTCTACTAGATTAAACCTAGTAAAAACAGAAGGCCATCACGCAAAGCATGTACATAGAATAGTTACCATTGTCGGATAAATTTATTGTTCATGAAGAAATCCCGCTAATTGTTCAAACGAGAGAACGGTAACCCTTTCTTTCAACAGAACGGACATCATACCAGCTTGCGTTGCGAGCAAAATTATTCCACAAATTACTACTCCAGAATATGGGTTACACAGAATACAGATAGTACTTCAAACTGGCATTGGTGAAAGATATGTGTTGCGGAGACTAATTTGTTTTAGACTAAAAAACTCAAATTCTTTGATTTTTCGAATATCTCTTGGTTTACCTCAATGATAGTCCCAGTGGTGTTTATCAGCTTGTATATCATCACAGCAGGAATCAGCAACAAGGATGACACTGTCAGCAGCCAGCCAATCGCCATGCCCCATCCGGGGAACACGTATTTGCCATAAGAGAGCGGCGTATACGTCACAAGATTAAAGATAAAAATGAACTATGGAAATACAAATAAAAGTAATGCACTGATGATTTGCTGAAAGTATTGTGACTGCAAAGTCAACGACAAGCACAGATTGTCTTGCCGCCGCTGCCTATGAACAAAATACAACTTACTGCACAAAACATCGGTGCAAAGAAACACCAACACCAGCCAATCCAGGGGTTGATACGAAATCCCATCATTCTTTCCATGTCACTATAGAAACGACGCCGACCTGTAACAGAGAAGTAAAAACAAACAAGGATAATGGCGAGAACAACGATACAACGCATGTTTGTGTGTCAAAAAAGGAACATATTGTTGGTGCATGGGTTGTTGATAAGAGTCAAGAGTACGCGGCAATTATTGTATAGTCTCCTTGTGATATAAAAGGCTTGCTACATCACCAAGCGCTCTCTAAGTAAAGCGTCTTAAATGTTTCTGAAAACGACCCACTCCCGACTCCCTTGCTCGTTTTCCCTATTGACTTTGGTTAATGATATGTCGTAACACTCCGGCAGCAGTTAAGGTTCGTTAACGCTCACAATCAGACAGAGTTTGATTCTACTGTAGTCCCAGGACTAACTTTCTCATTCCATGTTTTTTTGAAAAAGATCAATAATTACAGTTTACGCCTTAGGAAGATACTCAGTTCACAGAACAAAATTCTCTCAGTAATCTTGTCATCTGTATGACCTCCCTCGGAGACACTCTCCGGACTCGTCAAGCAATCCTACCTACCTAACTAACATCTGCCAAAACGAGCCGGACACGCCACTCCCAGAAACTGACCAATCACAGTTAGGCTTTCAAATTTTGTACACTAGTTCCTTTAGTACTTTGAACCTTAAATAATTTGAGCGACTGAGCGAAAAAGATGGGATTTCAGTGGTTGTGCCGGTCATACTAAAGCATATAAATTTCATGATGAGACAAAGATATTTCATTAGTGAAGTAGTATAGCTGACAAGTTTTGCAGCCGTGCCTATCACGCCTGTTAGCGTTCACTTCGGGTGAAATTCTATACAACTCTTTGGACCCTATTCAGCCAATGCATAGTTGATATAGATGGACTGGTTATGAAACCCGAAAACTTCAAAAGCGAGAACAGTGACTTCACTCTTCATGTTAACTTGATAGTGACTCTGATGCACAATGTTTTGTCCTCGGTTTACAACTGAATTTTGGTTAAATTAATCTAACTTTTGATTGGCAGTCTTTTAGAAAAAAGGTGTGTTTTGTGGATGGGCAGGGTCAAAACAGCAAATGAAAACAGAAAACAAAAAAATATGTCGATTTCATAACCATCTCCATATATGTAGTCGTTTGGTTCGAATTCTCTATTTTCGAATTCCTCATAATA
Organism: Montipora capitata; assembly: GCA_949126865.1. Lineage (NCBI taxonomy): Eukaryota > Metazoa > Cnidaria > Anthozoa > Scleractinia > Acroporidae > Montipora > Montipora capitata. Next base: position 21,827,825 of record OX421451.1, on the reverse strand, counting down.
CACTTTGTTTGCCCCCCAAATTTTGCATAAACCATTGTTTTCAAATGCTCTTGGGAATATGCACTGTCCCCAAGAACATTTGAAAACAATAGTTTATGCAAAATTTGGGGGGCAAACAAAGTGTATTATGGGAAATTCGAAAATAGAGAATGGGTGAATCCTCTGTTGCAGTTCTTAGTCAAACCGATGAAAGGTCTGTTTCTATCTATCAAACCTGAGAAACAATGAGTACAATTGAAACATCGCTATTAATTATTCTTACCGTATAGCCATCCGATCGCCAAACTTTCACAGATGACCACCAACAAAAGAACCGATCCGCTACCAGAGTAGCTGTCAAACAACTGGAATACGTACATTCCGCCCTGCAAAAAAGGAACAAATACATCCGCAGCAAGTTAAGAAAAACTCATGGACTGAATTACACTGAAGGGTTTGTTCGATTTACCTTATTCTTGGATTAGAATAAACTGAAAGACCTCTAGAACGCCTTTTTATATTTCGATAACATCCAGTTGATAGATTTGTCACTGGTTCTTTCAAGATCACTTCCCAATATTTCATAAGGATATGATCCAGGTGGCAAACGGCTCGTTCCCGGTTTCGTGTTTGAATCTTAAAATTTCCGCCGCTCAAGTCGGTCATTGTTGTAGACGCTGCAAAACGTGATTCCATTTCTTTTAAGTGCTAGATCATCATTTACCCTCAGGTTTCAGAGTCGCTTGGTGTATCTACATGTAGTAACCTTCCAACCTGATATACTCCAAAGGAAAGACCACAACATAGGAAACCGAAAAATGTACTGATTGGTCGAAATAGACGATGCTATGCTGCTAAATCATGTGATCAGTGGCAGTGGGCTGGTTGTTTAATGTTTAATCTTGTCATGCATTTCCGCATGAACCTATGCCATATCCCTGCAAAGGACTCTGCAGACTGAATAAACCCACTAAAAATATGTTACCGAACGTAGAACTGTAAGCAGTCAACAAAGATTGTGTGTATATCTACCTCAGTAACCATGGACAGTCCAATCAGATACCATACTGCACACACAAAGGCGGTGAAAAGTTCCTTGCGGTATCCGCGTCTGAGGTGTTGTGGGAACAGATCAACAATGGCAGTCACAAAGCCTTCAATGCCTACAAACTTGAAATTTAAACAAATGAATGATTAATTCCTGGGAGAAACGTCTAGTTGCAAGTTTAGAGAGGTAAAAAACACATGAAGAAAAAAAACTGCATTTTTGCTTAAAGTACTGAACGCTTTGATCATTGTGCGTTTAAATCGAAGATTAAGGTAATTTGTAATTTTCACATTTGTCTCTGTTTTTCACACTGCCCTTAAAGATGGTAATTTGTTAATTTGTATTTTCACCCTCGTGCGATTCAGTTATGTCATTTGCTTACCTCACTATCCAGACCAAGCAAGAACAACATAATAAAAAACAGGACAGACCACAATGGAGCTAAGGGCATCTGAGATACAGCTTCGGGATAAACTATGAAAGCAAGTCCCGGGCCTGACGAGAAAGAAACAGGGACTAATCAGCCTACACAATAAGGACAAGGGCACGGGAACGCTATCATGGTACTAGCGACATAATGGTATCCTATATGGATAAAATTCCCAAGGAAAAGAAAAAGATTAATGTGATACTGTCTTCTTCACTTTGCGAAGTGATGCTTAAAACGTGCTCGTCCTTTTCGTATCGTAGCCTGAAGCAAGTTGAATTCCTAGCTTCATCTCCATCGACAAATGGAGATCTGTTCTTGGAATAAGAGCTATTTAAAGTCAAACCTGATACAACGAGTGACTTCCATCTGAACGAAATTCCAGTCAAAAATTTCATACCTTGTGGTTGAGACATACACATTCCCATGTTTCAAGTGAAACATGCCTCAAACTCTCATAGGAGCCTTGTTATCACTACAACTGAAAAAAGTGGTAAAGATTGAAGTTCTTCCCCTTTTGAATAGAGGCCAAAAGCAAAATGTTAAACACTGATGGCCAGATGATGGTGGTTTTCTTTATTTCTGTTTACAGGGAATACCTGCTCTTTATCCTTCGGCCCATTATTGACAAGTCGATTTGGCAGGCCGTGAATAAGACGTCTTGCTAAGCGCGAATGAAGCTACCTGATATGTGCAAAGTTGATAGATTGGAATTCATAAAAGCGTATTGTCTGTTATGATCCAGATTCGACTTTCTCACCTGACTTTGCTACCTCTTGCACCGCGACTCCCTGGTTTTTGGCCATGAAACCCAATACGGAAAAAATTAGGAATCCGCCATAAAAACTTGTTCCACTGTTGAATAAGGTGAAAAATATCGCATCCCTAGAAAAATATGTGGGAGGATTAAAACCTAAAAAATCATCTGACGTCATATGAACAGCGGAAAAAGTATTTCATTTTACGTTTGTCTTCCTGAGTTGGATCGCAGTAGACATAAACCCCCGAAACTTCTAGTCTTCTAATGTTAAAAGTAGCCTGCGTAACTGGTACAACAGCTGAACCGTCAGCTACGCAAGCCAGCAATTGAGAGAGTGATGTTGTCTGTTGCAACCAGAGCTATTTTTTTCTGATACCGACATGCGACAAGGCGTTGTAATTTCCATTATGTAATGCTCCAGGGCCCGCCCGGAGGGGGGAGGGGCCGGGTCCCCCCACATTCTGTTGAAAAAAAGCAATAAGTAATGGACAAATCAACAGTTCTTTTGCTGGGATAATCATTAATGATCAGCTGGCGGACCTCGCACGAATCATCCAAATTTCATGATTGGTTTAGACAAAAATAAAGGCGTTACAGGAACCTGAGAGAGGAAATGATAAATGAAGTTGCTTCTGCTGGTAAATCCCGCAACCACGCAGCAGGAGAAAAGTCATTTTCTACGGTTCGACAGTTAACAACAAATTTTGCCTTGTCGACGTGGCAAATAAATTTGCTGGTTGTAACGATAATTTCGGTACATTTCGTAACAGTAAGAAAATAAATCAGCCAAAATCCTGCGTTCTCTCACAGTATAATACTAACTCCTCCCTCGTTTTTTATATTAAATGCTTCATGATCTGTGAAGTATGAAATAGTACTGAGTCGGTACCACTAAGGTTAACTGCTTTGTACGGCTAAACTATCACTTGACTCTTTGAATTAATTAAGATTGCTGTGAAGTATAGTTAGATGCATTTTAAAAATTTCTAGCGTCCGCCACCTCCCTTCAGGTGGAGCGCCCCTTCCCCCCTCCCCCCCACCCAATTTCAAAAACTGCTCCGCGGGCCCTGTGCTCCAGAGCGCTATTCCCTTTTAACTTGTAAGCTTCGGAAGTTACTCTTTTGGTTTTATTTATATGGGATGTCCGCTACTCCAGATCTGTTTGACCCAAAAATAGTTTGGTCACTCTACCTTAGTCGGATGGCTGTATCTTCATTTCTAAAATGTGAAAGTTACTTCAACGACTTCAACGACTCGCCGTAACTGCAGAACTAGTGTTTTAAAAGAATACGGGCCGGAGACTTAAATTCCTGCAGAGCTCAGTGGAGGTTCGAACTCATTTAAGTTTCAAGGTTTATAAGATAAAAAGTAGTATTATTATCAACGTATTTATATGTATTACCTATAGAAGTTGTTGTGGAACTTGTTATAACTTCCCAATGCGGCCATTGTTCCCATTCCTATAGAATACGAGAAGAACACTTGGGTACCAGCATCAATCCAAACCTTGACAAACAACAAAGAGAATTAGCAATGGTAAAGAACTAGAAAAGTAGCAATTTCCATCTTAACAATTTTGTTCAAGAGCCAATCTTGACGCGTTCTAATAGTTTCAATTCTAGGTACTGGCAATACGTAAATAAAATACTTCTACAAGGATCATGAGAACCAACCCTGTTAGCAGAGTACCGGAGAAAATAAGAATGAACTGAAGGACATGAAATTTATTAAAATTACCGACCAGGTAATATTTTTGCTGTTTTTAATGATAGAGCTACCATGTCATGAGTAAGAGCAAGATTCAAAAGAAGGTAGTTGAATTTCAAAAGGACTGATACCTGCCCGTCGTTAAGCCTTGACCAATCAGGAGTGAGGTAAAACTTGATTCCTTCAGCAGCTCCAGGCAAGGTGACTCCACGAACCAAGAGCGCTGTCAGCAGCACATAAGGCGCTGTCGCAGTGAAGTACACGACCTGGAAAATACAGAACGCAGGATAACCTCCGCCATCAGTTTACTTTCTTTTTCAATTACATCTATTGAACTTAAGTTCAAGCCGTCCGGCCTTATCCGCGGCGCCGGCATTTCTCGGATTTTCGTTAAAAAACATTCCTGAGTTTTTCCTTTGTCTTATTAAGTTCTTGTGATTAGTCTTTCCAGTCATTGACTGCGGTGCTACATTCGAGAATTTATAAAATGGAAGTATCGGACTGAGCATTAGTTTATCAAAAAGCAACGTCTCAACCATAACCTCATCACAATAATCAGTTTCCACATGTAGTTTTATCATGCATTACTCCAACAAATTCCTGGCTTTCCAGCTTTTTCAAAAAATTGTAACTGGTTTTGCGTTTATTTTGGGGCCTACAACCCCTAAACTCTCTCCCTGTCTGTTAATATGTTCTCTTGTCCCTAATTGATAATTTTTGTTTTCTATATTGAAGCTGATTCGTCAGTGTTCTTCCATACCTATTCTATTCTAAAGCATTACAATTCTATTTAATTACGATAGCTGCAAAAGTCTGTTTGCTTTGTGCTTTAAATCTGTATATCAATTTGATATCAATTGGTGAAAAACGCAAAAACAAAAAGGTGATGAGCAAAGGAAAGAGAAGACAGCACGTTTATCAGGGATGAGTACCAGATGACGTCAATCAAGATATCAACAAAATAGGATTCGTCAGTATTCCTCCGATGTCAAATATCTGAACCATCTTTTCAGCCCACTCACCTTGCCACTTGACTTGACTCCTTTACACACACATAAATAGCATATCACCCAGGCCAACAGCAGGCACAATGCTAGATCCCAGTTTACTGTTCCCTGTTCATCCAAACCGTGGGAAATCCGCAGGACTCGATATCTAGGTTCAGGAGAAACATATTTCGAACAACTTGAAAATATGTTAAGGAGACAGCAAAAAACTACTTGCAAACTGCATCAGTATATAATGACAGGACAAGTAGATGTTACGCTGCAACTGACACCTATTAGTGATAATGACAGTAATCAGAAAAAACATGACTTACTCCCAATATTCCTGGCTTGCTAACACCGGCTTACCCGCGGTAACATTCGATGCAGTGCCGTTAAAAGTGCCATTGGCGGAGATAGTGATATTTCCGAAGGTATTATTCAGTGTTTCCTCGATAATACTGTGCCCCTTACGGTTATCAACACAGTTTGCCGTGTTCCATTCGTTGCCACAATGAGACCACGGAAGAGTTGATCGGAAAGAAGCAAACATGTAAAACAGAGACCAGCCAAGAATAACAGTGTAGTAGATGTTAATGTATTGCATTACAGCCACTCCTGCATAGCCAATACCTGATACAAAAAAGGCATCACGAGATTTATGATCGCTTTGATACAAATACACATACCGGGTATGATACACTCTATCAGACTTTTTTTTTTCTTTTAGACAACAGAAGGGTATGTAACGTCCATGCCAACATTATTGCCCATTTTACGGCTGTTTACTCAATAACTTACTGTAAGTCACAATCCATCGGCCCTTGGCCTACAGTTATGAAATGATCTCTTTTTTGTCAAATTAATTGTTCGTCTAGTCTGGCAGGCTGGAAGAACGATGTTAAAAGCGCACAATTTTTTTCTTAGGTTGCCGAAAAAGCGTTTCTTTGCATTGAAAATCAGTCGCTATCGGAGCCCCACAAAACCGAACATTGAAAAAAAACGCTGAAGTTTGTGCTGAGAAAAAAAACCCGAGTCAATGTTGCTGACGATACAGGTCTGTAATGGACCACTAGTACTCAGGAGATTTTAAAATATGCGTCGTTGCTCGCGTAATTTTAAATCCGATTTGGAAAACGTTCTCTAAAGTAAATTGTAGGGAGCTTAAGCACGCGCCTACTCGCGGACTACATTTACATTGCTAAGTATCTTTTGTTTATTAGAGATGATTAGTCGAAAAATCCGGTTGCCGTCCGCGTCTCAAAAACGCGCGTGCTTAAGCTCCCTTATATTTGCACGCACCGCCGAGATGGAACTTCAATTCATTATCCTTGCGTGTGACACTATCTTATATATTTGTGATTGCACAAGAAAAATTAGATTACTTGTAAACTGCTCACAATAAAGCGATGCAAGTTATTCTTATCATAATTCCACAGAAGCTTTCGCTATTTGGCAGACTAAGCTTTCTCTGCAAGAATCGGAGTATCTTCCGATCTACACGTCTACCATTATTTGTCTTCGGTGTAACAAAACCTGCCCATGCATGTCGCCATCAAGAGGTTGTGTTTCTTATAAGATATGAACAAATAAGACTTCACAAGTTCTTAAAAATAATAATTAATAATAATAATTATAATAATAATAATAATAATTTATTGAAACACATTTTCTCATTTAAAAATGAATGTGTATTTACAACAACAAAAAACACTAAAAAACCTATTGAATATAAAGATTATATAAAAATGTAGATTCTAAATATTATTATTAAAAGCAATAGACCATATTCGTATTCTCGGTATTGGACTGGAGCTAGCTTGCAATGGAGGCTAATGCGGGGGAATCTTTTCAAATGCAAATACTTTTAATATATTCCCCCGCATTAGCCTCCATTGCAAGCTAGTTCCAGTCCAATACTGAGAATACGAATATGGTCTATTATTGCACTAGGAAAAAAGCTTCTTTTAAGACGCTCCGTTCTACACTTAT
>OX421451.1:21800926-21815926 GCA_949126865.1 Montipora capitata | reverse complement strand
CCGGCCAGTTCTGACAAAAGGAAAGCGCCCTTAGACGGAATATCCCTCTCTAGTGTGAAAACGGCCAATGATAGAAATTTCAGCCAGGAACACTTATTACGGTTGGTGAATAGTTGAGCCCATATTTGTCTTTAAAAACTGGTTAGAAATTTATTGAATGGACAAAGTCCATTATTTTTGAGACTTTCAAAAGGGTTGTTCAAAGGAGTTCTAAAGCTGTTTTCCATCGAACCGGCTTCATCTGCATTCGCCGGAATCGCCTTTTTTCCATTCGTAAGTTGAACTTTAGTTTGCGAGGTGGGAACAAAAATCACCCAAAAGTACATGCTGGAGATAGTACAGAATAACAACTGCGTATCTGTCGACCAATGATCAATCAAAACAATGATGACGTGCTCGCGGGGAAGGTTGCATCAAAGGTCATTAAAATTCGAGTTTTGTCTCGCTTGGACCGGTTGGTTGAAGTGTACTTTAATTGCAGAAAGAGCCCGTCTCTGTTAAAGGTGAGAGAAAGTTTCGCCTTCAATTTGTCAAAGTAATTTTCACTCCTGTAAGGACCTAAGATTTTCAAGTTCGTCTTGCTCAACTTTTCTCCCTGATATAGGGCTATATTCTTAACGATTCTTAAGCCCTCACGAATTTGGCCGAGAACATGTGTGCAATGAAATATGTTCCACGCAAGTTTAAAAAGACGAAGAGACATAATATAATATTCGATTCGTTTGGAGAATAAATTGTGAAATGTCACTGACTGATTAATTTTTTTCAGGCAAGAACCTTGTCCAAGGCTGTAACCCTGCCTATTTTCGTCAGTTTAACAACAAAACCTATAAAGCTGCCAATTGCATACCAGATACGATATTTGTTCATAGCTTTATCAGGGACAATATATGTTCCTTTCGAGTACTCATTTATTCGATTTAACACGAATTGCGACGTAAATGAGGATTTTGTGACGGCGCCAACGTTTTCTTTCCATTTACTTTTGCGAACAAATATTATTGAAACCAATGTTGAGAAAAGACATTGCGTCCCTAGTTATTTTACGGGGAGGGTGGTTTTTGGCTAAATTTGCCAACATTCATGACGCAAAATCATCAAGGCGTTTGTCATGTCTGATTTGCTAATTTGCATGTATTATCACGTTAATGTACGAAAAAAAGAAAATACGTCATGACACGAAACCTCGGAGAGTTGTATTGCGACGCTGTAAAGACCCAATACATCAGAGGGCTTTTTATACGAATCTTGCCTAGCAGCTAAGACTGGGCAGGTATTTACGCCGGCAACGAAGGAGAATTTGAGCTCTGTGCAACAAACGCAGTATTCTGTATCATTCGCAATAAAAGGGCAAAGGTTATGCCACAGAAATCTCTCTTTATTCGAGTTTTCTACTTACCAAATAGCATTCCCGTCCGCCTCACTTGGCTAAATGGTTTAACAGAGCTTGCTTGAGCCGCAGTTTGATTGGTTCATTATAAATCGCATTACCATTGGCAAAACCATTTTATGATTCTTACTGGTAAGTGACTATTGTTTTCATTTTGGTTATCATTGTTGCCATTTTCGCTACTATATGTAACGGAACTGGAATAAGATTGGTCGTAGATTAAGGTTATGGGCACCATCGACATCATTTCGGTAAAAGCCTGTTTGAACACACTGAACTTAACAAAGATTTTTAACGTTAGTCAGTTTTGAAGGAAATGTTACCTGGAACTTTTGTCGCATGACAAACTGTAGCTTCTTTGGAGAGACAAAATCAGCTTGCGAACTCGGCGTAACATGTTCTTGTCGCGAAGACTTCTATAGCTTGCATTCCCAACAAAAGAACACGTACACACGCTATTTCCATACCTTTTCAAAATCCACCACAAGTTTGAATATAACCAATTACTTAGGTGTAAAGAGCACTTTCGTAGGCAAATTAAAAAAGCACTCAAATATGGAAAATCTGCGTTTGTGTCTCCCCGAAGACTGTAGAAATGCAATACTGATAGGTGCATTGGTAACTGGTCTAATTTACTTTAAACAGCGGTTCAAAGGTCGCATTGTTGTGATTTTGCTTTACACTAGAAAAGGAAACACGATCGAAAAGGCTTAGAGGTGTGGTTGAGCAGTCCGGTCAGGCACATTATTCACATGCAAAATTTTGGGGCCCCACCCTCAGAAGAAATAATAATAATAATAGTTTATTTATATAGCGTGAATTCCTAACGCTCAAACACGCTTTACAATAATAACAAAGAAAATAATACAATAAACTATAAAATTAAATATCGTACTAATAAAAAGATAGAAAACACGAACTGCTATTACGCTTCCTTCCAATTCGGATTATATTTTAAGATGTCTCGACTACTGCGCAGGAGTCAAAATAATATCACGGAAAATGTTAAGAAATTACAGGAAAAGCATTCCTAACTTTACACAATTTTAACATGTAGCGTAGCAATAATTGTATGCAATTTCAAAAGCGTGAGCTATCTTTTAGCGCGCTACACTTGCCACTTCACAAGTACAATATCAATTTTATAAGTTCATTCGGATTCAGTCACAAACCGCGTTTGCTTTAGTATGGTTTTGTCAGTTGAATTAAAGCAGCCGGTCACCGCAGCAAATATTCATGGATTTGAAGAGAAAAATACAAACATCACAACGGCAGGTGCCATGTGCTGATTTAATTTCAATCAGGTAACACGCGGTCCAGCCGAGAAAACCACGTGGGCCTAGAGGGCTCGACTGCAAATTCGTTGGGAAATAATTGGACGTTCATTAGTTAAAGATCTCGTCTCTACGTTTAGACTGCCACTAGCGTTCTCCGGTGATTTCCTCAAGGAAAAATGTGTATTTTGAGAAGCGACAAAAAATATTTTGTGCTCGGACTGTCAGTTTATAATCGTCCTTAAAAGGTAACCTCAGAAAGCAACCTCAGAAATGAAGAAGATTATGAAGAAAATTGTTCTCACCTCCGCCATTTTTAAAACAAAGGTACGGGAACCGCCATATGTTGCCAAGGCCGATGGAAAAGCCCATCAGAGCCAGAAGAAAATCTAATTTTGAAGACCACGTCTCTCGTTGCTTGACTTCGACCATCTTGAATCTTCGGGTGAAGTGACGAGAACTGTGTGAAGATAGAAAGATTCTTAGTGAGCTAAATATCCACAAAATTCCTTTGAAATGGACAATATCAATAACGTTTAGTAGGTATATCAATACACCAACGGAAATGGACAAGAAATTTCCAAAGAATGGCTTTTTCAATTTGACAGTCCGCTGTTAAATATGTTGAATACGTATACCTGTAGAGGGTCAAATTACTTCTACAACTGAATAAAAGGCTTTCGTACCGATTTTCGTAAGCGCAGGTTCAATACTGTTTTCTCTTGGTAGGTTGTTAAGTGTCCAAAATGCTTCCCGGTGACGATCACGATAGAAATGACAATGAACCAGTTTTTAACAATTATTTCGTGGTAAATGAGTCCGTGTAACACATCTGAACACATGAACTGTCACGCTTTCTATTCATCTAAATAGAAGCTGAATAATAAATCTCTTGTTACACAGACTGTTGGATGGTTTGGTATGTTGTATGGCTTTTATATTTGAACTTGATGTTTATTTTATTTTGACCCGACGTTTGCGCTTGTCCAAATAAAGCGCAAGTAAATACTAAACATACAAATGACAAATTTTGCAGTTTGGCCGGCATCTTGTCTTGTTGTCCTTGGCAACAAACAATTTCATCCTACTTCATATTACAAAAGCTGCTTGGATCCAATAGTTATTGTCAAGAGCCACGGATCGGAACTGGAGATTACAACATAGTAGTGACAAAAAACAGCCAGGGTGGAAGTGAGAATTCGGAAGCCGGAAATTAGTCGCGAGCAAGAACCCCCGGGTATCAAAACATGTCAAAGATGGCAGCAACGACCGGAAGAAAAGAATGCATGTTAAAAAGCAGGGATATTCTTCACAGACTATGGATAATGTTTAGAGCGCAAAAAATAGTAGGAAAAAAGAACTGCATCGACGACATTAATGAACTGAAACTAGTAGCATGGTTTTTAGTTGTGGATACGCGAAGCGTATGCGTATTAACGTCGACCGTTAGTGATCAGAATATGCAAATTTGTCACTCACTCAGATGTAACCTAAAGCCCTGGCCAAACTATCGAACAAAGTTGGATTCCACATGCAACGTTGTTGGTTGTAAATGTTGAGGTAGTCGCAAAACACTATCCAACATTGCTTGATGAAACATTCAAGTTCAAGTTGGCGCTAAATTTATAAGTATGGCGCTAGCACTGAAACGAAAATCGCTCGTAGCGTTTGTGCTACTGGAGCTGTTTCAGGACGGAAATGATGGATTCCAACGAGGAAAACCAAAAATGGTTAAGAGAACGTGTAGAAAGGGGTATTTTTACTGCAAGATAAACCCGCGCTTAGGAGATAATGAGAGTGAGCTCGAATCAATTTGCAGAAATTGTAAACGCTATTGAACCAGAAATCTCCAAACAGAGCGAAAGTGATTAAGGGGACTAAAAGTGTCCCAAAGACATGGCCTTGCTTCATGTTCGCTGATCAAGGCTTCTGGCTGTTGATCCTTGTCCGCCCTCTTTGTTGCAAATAATGCTAGAAGGCTAGGCTTGAAAATAAAATAGCGATTCGTGATTGGCTAGCAGCGCGAACGTGACTAGATTCAGGACACAACTTTTTTGGAAGAGCGGCAAAACACCGCAACATTTTTGTGTCGAGCAGAATTGTTGGTCGCAATGTTTGATCAAAAGCAAACTCCATCCAACACTTGATCGAACAAAAAATTTTTGACGAATATCATCCAACATGGGTGGCCAAACGGTCGAACAATGTTGGATCGAGCAAAGTTGGAGGGTTGAATCCAACTTTGTTCGATAGTTTGGCCAGGGCTTAATCGGTAAGTCAACGACCAATATCGATTTTTCAAGATATGCCAATTTGTCACTCAGTTGAATTCAAATCGATATGGCAACGATCAATATCGATTTTCCGACGTCTCACCTTCCGAAGTAAATTAGATTCGCAAAAGCGTCACAGGGCCAATGATTTGGAAACGATACATTGAGGACATTTTTTTTTCGTTGTGGGATTTCAGCAAACCGGATATAGACAAGTTCATCACAAAAGCAAACTCACACCACCCTACCATCAAATCTCAGACACTGAAACCACATTTCTAGACACTGTTGTATACAAAGGCAAACGCTTTCAAAATCAAGCCATTCTGGATATAAGAACACACTTCAAGCTGACTGAAACCTTTCAATACACTCATTTTTCCTCCAGCCACCCACCAGGCGCCAAAAAAGGTTCGTGAAGGGCCAAGCCCTAAGGCTTCTGCGCACTTAATCTTCAAGAACAACTTTTGAAGAGAACATTTGCAAATTCAAATCACGTCTCCGTGGAAGAGGCTATCCGAAACGCCTGATTGAGACACTCCTATCAGACATCAAATGCTCAGAAAGGGAATCAGCGCTGAAGCAAAGCAATGAAAGCCCTAACAATATCTTGCCCTTTGTGACAAAGTATTACCAGGAAGTGCCAAACCTAAAACATGTTTCATTAAAAAATTGGCATTTGATACAAAACCAGCCTTCTCTACGGCAAATTTTCAAAGAGCCACCACTCATATTGTGAGCGTGGAACGTTACTCACAGGACGATCGGTAAATCCCACGTTAATAGACAGAACTTCGTTACGCGCTTCAAGAGGTTTGCCACAACAATGTAAACAGAGTTTATTGAAGCGAAGCGATGAGACGTTTAACCAAGCGATGTGTAACAAAGCGAAGCGAAGCGGTTTCGAAGACTAAGAAGTAAATAATGGAGTAAAACTAAAATTAGACTATGTACAAACTATTGAAAACTTCGGAAGACAGAAATTGAACTACGTAAAACCGGCATGAAAGGCTATAAATAGCATGCACAGGGAAAAAACTACTTACTCCTGTGTCCGCGTTAAGGATTTCACAGCGTTAATCGTTGAACTTTTTTCTTGATCTTAACACGACGACTAGAACTGAATGATTTTCCTGAACACGTTCGTAAAAATGCTAACTAATACAAAGGATAATAGCTTTCTTTGTTTCATTTACCGTACGTGAGAAAACATATCCGCAAAAATAACCACAAAAGGCATCATATGATCACTACAAAGGAACTTTAAAGACTAGAAAGGAAATACAAAAACCATAAAATATTTGGCAGTAACACATATCTTTTAAGGGGGAAATCCCTAAAAGACATGCTCGCAAGAGCGAAGCCGGTTTAAAGATGTCAAAGACCGAAAATACGGTACCAAAGTCTCAACCGTTAAAGTGCCCCTGTGATCAAAAAAACCACTTCCTCTTTTCCTTCAGATTTTGAAAGTGTGTTTGCTTAACACCTGACCGGCAAAATTTTGAGCTTTGATTTTTATCCAAAGGCCGCTTACTTTGAGTGTAAGTTTCGGATTTCACGGTCCGCCATTACTCACGTTCAAAACTGACCGATTGGACCTCAGACGGTTGGATCCAGGGAAACGTGACGTCAGAGGCTCACTAGCTTAAAATTTCAGCGTGTGAACGCAGCTTATTATATATGCAAAGCGTGAGTTTAAAAGTCTGAAAGCCTAAAACCCCCGTGCTGCATATTAATTCTGCGGCGTACACACGTATTGCATTCTTAAACTAGCGAGCCTTTGACGTCATTTTCTCCTCGATCCAGCTCTCCCAAGAACATAATGTTAGTAATGGCGGACCATTAAATAGGAAAATTACAGTAAAAATAAATAGGTGTGGAAGGCTTAAGGTGTCACTGTGCTATGTGTGTTAAAAAGTGAATGCAAAGAGACATTAGCTTGTCGATCCTCCAAAATCACAGGTCCACTCTTATTAGCAAAAGAGCACACAGTGAGATTGCCGTGGACAGTGACAACTGTGTTCACCTAAAACAAACTATTGCTCTTTTAGTTTGTTATTATTTCATCATTCTGTAAGTTATATTCAATTCGTATAAGGTACACTTGTAACAAATTTAAAAGCTAAAAGGTGCTTAAATGTAAAATACGGGGTTAAAAGGTCTCGATAGTTATGTGGAAAAAAAATCGCACAAGCTGAAGAGGGCAATTTATTTATTCTTTGCAAAATGGTTATTCTCTGGTACTCTCATAGGCTTTTAACAACCTCGTAAAACGTTTAAAGGAGCCGAAAATACCGGTTGGCGATTATTTTCACCTGGCTCTTTTGCATCTGTAAACTGCAACTTAAGACAGTATGTTTTATGATCCGTTCCAGATTTCGTGAAAAGTTGAAAAGTTTTGGAAACAATCCTTGTTTATACTTATCGCAAACTGAGGCATTTGTAGTTGTTTACATAGTTGAGGACCCTTCAGATATTTGAAAATGACGTAGTGTATCCTGCCAATGATAACGCATTCTTTTTTGATAAAAATCAAACACGAATTCAGTCATTGTTTCCAAACAAAATAAGAAAGTAACTGGTCACTTACATTTTGTAAGCAATGTATCCACGACGTCTTCACAGTTCTCCTTTGATTTTATTGACCGAATGCATAAATCGCGGCCAAAAATGTGCTAATGAGACTCACTAGCCTCGTTCTCAGGCAACTTTTCTTTTGTATTTTGTCCATGCAAACGAGGCGAGTGAGGCTAATTAGCACATAAACAAAAGAAAATTTTTTTGGCCGCCATTTATGCATTCGGTCTTTACCTTACGGATCATTTTCACCTTCCCCCCCCCCCCCCCCCCCCAAAGATAGGGAAAAGCCCTGGAAACAAGGTTGACTATTTCGACGTTTCTTCCTTGCAAAGCACTGGAGCAGAGCAAGTTCAAACGGTTCTGAACCTTTAGCCACATGAGATCACAACATTTTCCAGGTATTAACTTAATCAGCAGAGCTAACTACGCTATAATTATTACGTCAATTCTTCATGCCTCTTTTTAAAAACTTCCTTCTTAACACTAACGACTATCCTCATGCACTTTAATCCATACGTGCATTTAAAATGTCCAGATAATCTTTAGCCATCTTCCAAATCAGGCAGATACTCTGTCGACCTTTTCCGCATATCATTTATACTTCTTTTACATAAATTAAGGACAAAACCTCAGAAAGTTTATGTTAATTAAGAGGTGTTTCCAGTTTCGTTCCAATGTTGTCTCTTAATGAATAATTAATGTTTCGAGAAGACGCGGAGTAGCAATTTCATATTCAAAATTCAGTGAACATGTGTCAGAATAAACATAGTCAACTTTATTTCGTCCGTTCAATTCATTGTCTTGAAATTATTACGTTTTTTATCATTTTGATCTAAGACACATTTCGTAGCTTGAAAGTAGTCTCCGTATATTGAAAACCAGAAACAATCTATAGTGTCAAGCACGTGTTGTTAAGCCAAACGAAGTGCTGGAAACACAACAAATGCATCAACAATTCTTAAAAGGACGCAAGCAACGTAGTTATTGAAGTCATCAACTTACATGTTTCGATTCTGCTGAAGCAATGTGGTTGACTACAGTTCCGTGGCTTACCCCTAGTTTGTGAACACAAACAACCAAGCTTATCGATTATGCACTCGAAAATATGCGTGTGCATTAATCACTTGCCTCTAATTTGTGCGTTTCACGGAAAAAAATAAACAATTCCTAAAAAGGAAAAAATTTAAGGCCAAGAGAACACTATTAATAGGTAGGAGACTGGATAGAAACCGTTCTATATACCTTTTACGAATGTCATTCTCATGAAGCCAATTAATTTAAATATTTTCTTATTAGTTTATGGCCAAAGGGCAAATTCTGCTGAGTTCTGCCATTAACCAAAACGTGATTTGCACGTTATGACATATCCAGGGGCATCCAACGAGAAGATAGTTCAAAACCACTTAAACATACAGTTGTTAAACGTACTTTGGTATTTAAACGGTAGATATAGGCATATTTTTATCCCCTAAAAATTTTCAGCTGTTCGGATTTCCTAGCTGAAAGTCAAGTGATCCGAAAATGATAGGGATCAAAACTTTGACATGTAGGAAAATTTCAGCCAGAAGAAAGGCTCTCGAAAATTCTAGATGACCTCTTTATAGTAAAAATCCGTAAATCCGTTAAAAATGGGCAATTATACCATTTTTTAGATGTTCGAAAATCCTAGGACAGGCGAGCAAGCAAGAAGTTTTACAACAAATGTTCCGAAAAATTGACGTTGGGTGCCCCCGACATATCCCCCAAATGTCTGATGGCCGAGTAAATTGCTGATTGGCCTTCGTTGTTCATCAGCCAGGATTTGTACATTTCCCCACTCAGGTTATCATCGTCTCTTGAAGAAAGTTGATTGCAAAACCAGGAGCGCTTACCATTTGAATGAAATTTTCGTTGAGAATGTTTCGACAAATGGTACTGCACGTTCTGTACTTAGAAAAAGAAAATGGGAATGTGCCGTATCATTTGCCAGAAATACGGGTTGTTCTGGTTGAAAAACAAATGAAACGGTCTATTTTCTCTGGCACTTGTAATACCTTTTTTTCCGAAAACATTCCACCGAGATGAACCGTTCCATTTGAATTCACTCCGGAATTACCGAAATTTACATTCAAATGTAAGGGTTCACCTCAGTGTAAAAACCTGTGAACGCACGGATAACGTAACACAAAGGAAAACAAAAGAGCAAAAAAAAACATCAAACAATAACCTAACCCAACCACGAGCTAACAAAACAAAGAAAAAGTTTCACATGCAGGTTTTTACACCGAGATAACCCCAAAAACAGCTATGTATAGCACATTCGTTGGTAAGTGAGTAACAGTCTATCCTTGCCACACACAAAAGAAAACACTGCATGTGCAATTGATGTCTTTACACTGAATCCAACTCACTGTAGTTTTTATATTTTATTCGCTTGACTTTGCGAAGCGCAGCTAAATTGTATGCAGTGTCTAAACAAACCAATCATTAGTTTGTTTAGACACTGCATACAATGTCAAACATAACAATCCACTTTACATTGATAAAACTGTCAGCCTTGAAATAAATTGTCCTTTCTCTAATTCTCTTCTCTTGTCCCTTCTTCTCGTTACTTTACGACAAGAAAACTGTCAGCGACGTGAAATCGAAATAAAAAACTTCGAGGATTTACTGAATATTGCACCAATCCGAACCAAAACGTTTATGGCTGCAAAGCAAGCAAGTTTGAACTGCAAAATCTTTCGCCTCCTGTCAATCAGGGAATTTGGGTGTTGTTTCCTTTTTTCTTATCGATTTATCTTTTTGTTTTGACGAGTCAGTGAGAGAGAGAGTGAGTAATAAATGAATGAGAACTTAGACAAATATTCAATCTAACGGGAAAGACTAGGAAAGATAAAAAAAACTTCTGGTCTATATTGCTTTCTTTTTTTTTTTTTGCAGTACCTATGGGTAGCATCAGTGATTGGTTTTGTTGCATCCCTGTCAATTAGTGTAATAAAGGTTTCGAAATCAACAGGTGTCTTTCAACACTGGTTGAGGTCGCATTTGTTGCGGTCACACTTGAGAGAAACACTGTGTAACACTAGTGTTGACACTACTCTTGTGTCAACTCTCTGGTGTTTTGAATCCCAAGGGGAACAAAAGAACTTAATTTAACAATAGTGTTAACTCCCTCGTTCCCAGAGTCCCTTGTCGATGGAGACCCTGGAAACGAGGTTGATGAGACCGCAACCATTAGGGTGTTCCCAACATATCCTCTACCTCTGAAATGACTATTATCGACAATTCGTAATTTTCCCTGGAATGACTGTTATCGTCATTTTAGATTACGCTGTCCCAGGACTTGTGGTAGCAGATGAAAAGAAAAATAGAAAAGTGGCATCCCTGGACGGGATTTGAACCCGGAACACTCAATGTAAAGGAACTGTTTTTATCCACTTAACAATTAAAGATCACCTGGCTGACAATTGCACCAATAATTTATCCGATCTAATTAGTATATATAAAATCATCGCTGAATAGTAGTTAAGTCTAGTACTTGATTTTAAAATGTTTAGCTTTCTCTCAAGGTTTGGTAACCGACCATTTTCTCCTTTTTAAACTTGTTTCTTAGCCGGTAATAATACACGTTTACCGCGGCATTCGGAAGAAAAAATATATTAATATTTAAAAAAAAGTGTTCTTTCAGTTAGGTTCGAGTCCAGCGAGTTTAGGCGTTGGGTTCGGATTTTAAAAATAGATATTCATTTCCCATAATCCTTATCAAGCGCTAAGCGTCCTAAATTGACGATAATAGTCAATTTAGAGAAACTTAGGAATTGTCGATAATAGTCATTTCAGAGGTAGTGGTTGGGTTGGTGTTCCTCAGTATTCCCCTTGGGATTCAAAACACCAGAAAGGCTGCGATCGCATTCGAAAGTTGACACAAGAGTAGTGTCAACACTAGTGTTACATTGTGTTTCTCTTAAGTGTGACCGAAACCACTGTTTGCGCGCCACACGTTTCCAAACCCAAACATGTTCATTGCTAGATAAATAAAGAATAGCCTTGGGCAGGATGAAGTTCACGCAACCTTCGACTGAATAAACGTTTGAAATCAAATTTGAGTTAACTAATCATCTAAGAAACAACATGGTTCGGCTAAATGATAAGTTACTGTTGACACCTACATTGCAACAAATATCTTGCTTTGAAATCATCTCTAAGCCCTACGTTTTTTCTTAATTTGCTTGGTGCTCGTGGAATTCATAGAATTCTCACTGACGGGGCGACGAAGAAGTCATCGAGGAATAAAATAATTAATTATTCATGTTGAACGACAAGGTGACATTTTCTGTAAACATCTTTTAAAAGAAACATGCGAGTTAAAGAATATAAATGTGTGCAAGCAAATCACTAGTGAGTAATCGGAATAGTTCAATTTCGGGCGAATAATCAACGTAGCGGGTCTGTAATGGTGTCTTATCTTTCGTTCTCTTACCTTCACAGTTCAGGGGTGATGCTGTCCGAAAGTGTTCTCAAACCAACGTGGCCGGCCAATAAACCCTTCTTGAGAACCAACTTGCTATTATACCCGTTCTTTACACGACCGTGTATCTATTGGTAATTCTTTCTATTAAAATTTTCCGACAGACTATTCTGCATTAGGGTATTGCTGAAATAATGGGACGAAACAAGGGACAATACATTACTATCTCGTGTTCGCGTTGCCGATCACATGTTAGAGGACAGAATCTTTTGAAATTTGCAAACCCCCATCAAGGCATTAAGCATGACGATTAGCATAAAAACAAAAGCATCATTTCTTGAGCGTTGTTCAAGCCTATTATGGTGAAAGTAATGTAAGATAAGTTTTGCTCAATAACGACCTCTTCCAAACCTCCAGGCCGGGCAGCAAAAACAGTCAGCGAGTAGCGAGAGAAATCGACATTTTAACCTACAGCAAAAGCATGAAAACGTAATGCTCTGACGTCACTGAAAATAATTGCTCATGAGTCTTCTTTCTAATACAATATGTCAAATCAATTTGTCAGATTTTCTTTTGGGCCAGATATATCTAAAGGTTGACATAATTTTAACCGTCGATGCCGCTCTTTAAGTCTGACTTAGAGGAAGTGGATTCCAAAGTTAGAAAGGTGACGTCGGTTTCATTCGTATGGAACGTTTTAGTCGCCTCAAGACGACTGTTACATCCCTCGACATTTTCATGAAAACACGGATTCCACGTGAACAGCTAAAAATACTGCGATCACAGCCCAATTATCTTATTTACAGTACAATATTTATACCGGTCTCTCTCTTATATCTTGCGTAGTACATGACCGTACAAAACGTGAACATTTCATATGATTGGTTGTTGACATTGATTATCGTTCGAACCAAGCTTGATTCAGTGAATTGAGATTTAAGAGTTATGTAGCGACTATGGATAACATAACAAACATTCATTAATATTTCTTCAAAAGGAAATAATGATTTAATATTTCTCATGTCTTATCAGTGTATTCTATATCAAACGAGAAGCTCCGAAAAGCTTACACTGGGTTGCCTGTGGTACGCGTTACACAAAGAACTGCAGCGTTGCAGTTAATTTTTTCAAGTGGGGCGTCATTAAGACCATTTGAGGGGTCACCCACATGTCGCGCTAGCAGAGGCCCTTTGGCTCACACGTTTAATTATTTTGTAATGTCCTGTCCCATTTTAAGGTCTTTTAGTCTTTTAAGCTTTCGTAATAAATTCAGTTTAAAGATAACAAAACACGCTCTTGAGTAAAATTCACTCGTTTCTTCTTTAAATAAATAGTCGGCAAAAAACTAACTGCAAATTGCTCTGACGGACGTTTTCCAGCATGTCTAGCAGTTGGACTAAGGAAACGTTTATTGCACATACAAGAAAGGACTAAAGGTGTTGTTTCCGCTTCATAACGTGACGGTCTAATCTGATGCCAGGTGAAAACATTGTTTGGCTTTGCGCTTGCACCATAAAAAGGCAAGCCAAGAGACAGATGAAGAAAAAAAATAACATAGTGTTTATATATAACTATGAATCGAATTCTCATTGAAAGATCTTAAAAACACGAACATTTTTGCAGTCTCTAACGTTTTGACAAAAGGAAGAAATTGATCACATGCTAGGCAACCATAAAGGTGCACGTGATCACCCTGTGTCAACTGAATGAACTACGGGAAAGAATGTTTCAGAGTATAACAACGTACTTTTTAGCGAAGAAACCTCCGTCGTTAGTTAATTTTGTTGTAATATTTAACTGAATATTTAGATTTCTTCTGTCGGGTCAGGAAGCCTTCTTTGTCGGGTTCCTGAGAAACGTATCTATTTTGACTTCAGGGTGAACTATTTACACAATCGAGAGGTTAAGTGGCCGTGTAATTGAAAATCTAAACATCTATGAGATACAAAAACAGACTTGCGAATTACCGCAAATCACAATGCTGACAAGCACAAAAGCGAAGAAATGGTTAAGTAAATATGACGTTTGTTACTATCTGAATGTATTTGGGTCAGAGTATTAAAAAAGGGATATATTGTCACGCAAATTATGTAATTTCATGACAATCAAAATTCGCAAGAAGCGCGAGTTTCATGTACACAATCTTCGCACTAGCAAGTCGCAGCAATAAAAATGGATTAACCAGGAAGTTAAAAGAATATTGTTGGCTTCCCAAATAAATTTCATCTTGCACTACAATGACAAAATCATTTGTCAGAGAAATAAAATTCCTTTCTCCTCGTGCATCATATTTCAACGCACGTATGCAAATTTGTTAACTCATTTTCAACCCGATTCCCGGGAAAAATACATAGTAATAGCAAAAATAATATTTCTCGTCAAGTGTTGCATCTTTTATGTTCAAATAACAGCTAAAAATAAAGATTTTTTAACGATCTATCCGTCGGCTTCCTGGGAGAATACTCTCTAGAGAGTAAAGGAACTTCCGACGTTAAATAAGGTGTACCTTTACCTTTACCTAGATATTTTTTTCATAATTTAATATTATCTATCAAAATTTGCACAACAGTCAAATCATAAAAATAGCACCGTACGGGACAAATTTAGTCGCATTACCTCTTCGTCGAATTCTAATGCTTAACACAGGAATTTTTAGTTATTGTGAAAATCTTTCTATATTTGTTAGCAATCATCCTTTCAAATTTCTGAGAAAGCGACCGGTCTGCGAATATTTTACGAGTTTCTTTCAATGGGATGTCAAAAGGCGAAGTGGATGTTATATGCATAATCGGGCAAGTTGCGCGTGTGACCCGTTATAAATCTTTTTTCACAAAATGTTCTCGAATCGTCAAGTCCCGGGGGGGGGACTCCCATATGAAACAGACGGGGATGCTCGTCGTCTCGCTTAGGGGGTGTAAATTTTGGATTTTGGTCTCGCTTAGGGTGTTCCGGGCAAAGCGCCAATATTTTAAGCCGCCAAGGTCTCGTTTAGGGTTCCGCGAAGAAACACAGAATTACACGAAGAGAAACAGAAGT
>OX421451.1:21793426-21798426 GCA_949126865.1 Montipora capitata | reverse complement strand
ATGGAGGGTGGCCGCTTAATAGGTGGCCGCTTAATGGAGGTTGGACTGTAATAGATAACGTGGATTCAATGCGTAATGTGATAATGCGATAAAAGTGTCAAATTTGCGACCCATTGATAACGGCAACGGAAGCGATCGCATTACGAATAATTAACCTCTGTTGCCAAAAACCACCCAAATAATCGGTCAGTGTAAAACGCAGACTGCAGACTGAGGGTAAAATGCAGACTGCAGACTGCGGGTTAATAAAATAATAATGAAAAAAGAGTTATAAGAGTGTTAGTAGCCGTTTGTACTTTCACACTGAAACTCCAACACAGCTCCCATCGCTTTGGTTGCCCCACCGCATGTTTTAAATCCGGATTTTCATCGAACTCTGTAAGAATCGAAGCTGTTTGAATCCTTGTTGTTGTTGGAAAAAGGATAGTTTCGTTAAGTGAGTTGCTTTTAGGCAAAGAAGTCACCACCCCGTAATTCAACTGTCCATTTTGCTGCACTGAACAAAGTAATCGAGTAATTACCCAATAACTCAATTTATTTTGACACGCATGGCTACAATACCAATTAACAAAGACAGAGATAACGTGGATTTTGCAACCATTTAACGTTTCAATTCAGTCGGCTTAAGCCAGTATGACTGAGGTGTAAAAATTTCTTATTAGGATCCTTTCATTCGCTTTCGTGTACGTTATGTTTATCCTTTAGTTTACAAGTTCGTTTGTTTTGCATCTGGAAGATGTAATTTTCAATTATAACCTCTCCCTAGGGGTTATCACGCATAGCTTAACCAATGAAATCCCCTCGTCCTAATTGCTCGGAATACATGAAATTCTTTGTGCATTTCGTTGCACCGAAAAAAGACAACCGAGATTATTCAGGTATTCGAAGTAATAATTGTTGGTTTTTCGATCGATTTCCCTCGATGTACCGGTGTGACAAATAATTTGGAACATTGCAATGCATCTGGAAGCGCAAAAACAAAGCACAGATGACTTCAACGCGTACGATCGCATCCCCAAAAGGTGCAGCGACCTGCAGTCATGATAATGTGAGTTGACAGATGTAAAACAGGATTGTCTTTCAAACAATCTTTATTTTATCCTTATGACTCGTTTTTTTATTATTAATATTTATTTTACCCTCAGTCTGCATATCGCTGCCCTGCGAATCTTCAATGTTCTACATAACAGCACACTTGATAAAAGACGGCTCGACGGGCGACAGATTGTTGTCGATGTTGTCGCTTGTCTTGTTCAGTATCCAATTGATTTGCCATTTTTGAGCTTCATAATGGTATATTTTGTTCAAAGATCCACTAAAACGCCATTCGCGTTACATGACTTTCGACGCCATTACAGGTTAAGTTAATGATTCTACTGTGTCCACCAGAGAAATGTACGCATTTCCACTACCCTCTCGATCCTAAGAAAATACGCGCAGAAGGCTCTATGCACAAAGACACCACTTACCGGGGGAGTGACAGGCAAGACTTTTACCGACACGGAAAAAAATAAAACGGAGAAATTCTACCCATTTTCCAACTGGGATTGCCGTATACGGCAACCCAGTAAAAAAAAATAATCTACCCATTTTCCGACTGGTTTGCCATAGGCAACCCAGTAAATATTGGAATATGGTTTGTTTGAAGGAGAGCTCAACGCCCTCATTTTGGAAAACGAACGGAAAGAGGCGCTCAGAACAAGCAAATAAAACCATTCTGAATATTTTTAAGTCTATCAGGGACGTATAGTAGTCGATAATAAGGGAGCCGTTGTCATCGATGACAACAAGTTATAAACAGGAACAGTTTTAAATATATATTGGTGACGCCCGCAAAATCACGAAAGAGTTCTAGACGGTCCCCAGTCCAACTAGCCTCCTCCGCAGCCGTTTTTAGGCTCGTCCCTCCCCAGGGACGAGCCTAAAAACGGCTGCGAAGGAGGCTACAGTCCAACGAGCATGACCTCTAATTAGTGCGAATGCCGCGCTTCGGTTCGAACGTTTTTTATTCTTTTTTTCTCAACTAACGTAAAAAGCTAGAGAATGTTACGAAAATCTGTCGGTGATTCAGTCTTCAGGATAATGAGTTTTCTATATAGTTAAACACCTATGACACTCTTTGTAATTCTGTGTGGTATTGTTGTGCGCGTTACAAGTTGAGCAAATACGTTCATACACTATCAAGGAAGATGGCTGAGCTTCAATCATTGTTCAATTTCTCCAATTTTACAAAATCTATTTGCCTGTTTCTGTAAATAATACAAAACGCTGATGTTTGCGCCATCCTTGCCTTGATTCGCATGAAGCCAATTAATTTAAATATTTTCTTATTAGTTTATAGCCAAAGGGCAAATTCTGCTGAGTTCTGCCATTAACCAAAACGTGATTTGCACGTTATGACATATCCCCCAAATGTCTGATGGCCGAGTAAATTGCTAATTGGCCTTCGTTAGTCGTCAGCCAGGATTTGTACATTTCCCCACTCAAGTTATCATCGTCTCTTGAAGAAAGTTGATTGCAAAACCAGGAGCGCTTACCATTTGAATGAAATTTTCGGTGAGAATGTTTCGACAAATGGTACTGCACGTTCTGTACTTAGAAAAGGCCTCTCATCCCATTAATTTATTCACAATTCATGTTACCATATTTCCACCAATGGCAAAGCTCCTCCACACCCGCACAAAAACCAACAACACCCACAATTCCTCTATTCGCTCTGACGAAGGGGCTAACGTTAACGCTCGAAACGTCAGCTTTCCAAATCGTTCACGGTGGTAATTCGACCTTTACCAACACGTTTGATAAAACCAAACATTCCTGTTTCACTCTCCCACCGACGCAACACCACAGTTTCTTTAGAAACTAGAAATTTGTTCTCCTAAATTTTAGTTTCGAAATATGAAAAAGTGTCGTTGAGGGGCGCGTGTGACTCATATCTGCTGTAAAGCTAACTTAGGCCTAATTAAATTGCCGAATATCACCGAATTGAAGGTTTGAATAGCCAAATTAAATGTTTGAATTTCCGAATGCACGTTTGAATTTTGACACTAAAAGCGCACCATATTTATTGGGACTATTACTTGTCTGCAAGTAAAAGAGGACAATTAAACCGTTTATGCGCGTCGTCCACCGGTGGCTCAGTAGGTTGAGTATCGGGATGCCATGCCAGCGGGAGGTCACAAGTTCGACTCCGGCCGGACTTAATTAAAATAACTGAGGAGAAAATTACATCCGAAAATGGTTAGATTTTCAAGTTTTCTCGGATTAGGACTCAAACCCGTAGGCCCCGTCTCGCAACCCTTGTTCATAAGCTCTTTGGGACGGTAAAGATTCTACACACTATTCGAAAAGAGTGTGGCATGGAGTGGCCGGTGTTGTGGTATAGCCCGGCTTTCCTTCAGCCACGTGGTCGGCTGTGGCATAATCTTTTGAATGGACTACTGATCGATGAGGCACACATTGACAACAGCAAAAACATACGGGAGTCAAATTGAAGGAGTCCAGGTGCCAAAAACTACAATAGTTACTTGAAGCTAAAACCTACGCATACGTGATTTCACGATATTCCATGCAAATAAACAAAATAACGTTACTATGTTAATCGTGTGATAAGGAATACGATTTAAGGCAAAATATGATTTTCAAGTGGAAAAAAAGTATTTCAGTAGAAGTGGTTGCATTGGCATGCATGTTTCATCCCGTTGGCGTAGTTTTTTAATGGTATTAGACGAGACTATAGTAACGTGACTTGGGTTTAAAGAAATTGCTGTATTTTTCAAGGAATATGTTCACGTTTAAGGAAACAAACTAATCAAATAAACAAACGACGAATTTTTCGAGTCAGGATAACTGATTTAGCACAACGCCCAGCCGAAACAATTTGTTTTTCTTGTTTGGATTAATATGTTTGTATTGCAATGCTTTGTGTGAACGGCAAAACTCTTCAGGGAACATGTCCACCTTCATCACGGCTAGTTAATAGTTATGTTATCGATCTCATTCCAAAAACGTATTAGGAACTGATTAAAATCATTGACAATGCGGCTTTGTTACACTTGAGTGTTGGTGGCCTCACCTCATCTCATGCATTTAGAGCAGTATACGCTTGGACACGATATGCACTTACGCTTCTTCCCTTCCCAGAAGAAAGACCCTGGGAACGAGGTTGGTGGACGGGGTTCTTTTTATCACGTAAAGGCATGGAAACCAATCTCGATAAAATCTATCGTTCAAATGCAAGGTGATGAACGAAAAGTCGCTTTGTATCTAGTGTTTACCAACTCACTGGTTGACTGGTGGCTTTTTTATCTTACGCTTCCAACAAAAGGCAAGAAAATCGTGATGCATGCAACAGGTGCTGACACAATTTGTATACGCTTTAAAATAAATCAAGCTGGATGGATAAGTCATTTTGATCACTTTGCACAGATTTTAGAATAGCCTTCTATAGAAGCCAACAGCTCTATCAAAGTACTTCCTTCTGAAAATGAATTTTATTCACAAGTAATAGTTCTTGCTACATCTGCCCCCGGTTTGAATATCATGCTGTAACGAACCTTACAACTTTCAGAACAAAATACATTTGTACTAAGTCATGAAATTAAACTAAAACGATGCTGCATTTATTCCATCTGAAATAAGAAAACTGTATTGTTTATTTATTTATTCATTTATTTATTTATTTATTTATGTATTTATTTATTTATTTATTTATTTATTTAGTAAATATATTCAATTGATGCTGAGTAGCAGTTGACTTTTTTTGATAACTTGCAGGCTACTAGGAAATCAATATTGAAAAGGGTGACTGTCATGAAATGAAAATTGCGTAACTCGAATCATTCATTATTTCTTTGTCAATTACTGACTTATACATAATTACGACGAACTATGCAACGATGTTTGAAATTGCCTAGTATCCTTTAAAAGATATATTGGTACAAAAACTGGAACGTTAATTCAAGTGTTGTTACTTGAAAAGCATGACATCATAGAGGAGT
>OX421451.1:21780926-21788426 GCA_949126865.1 Montipora capitata | reverse complement strand
TGCGGAAACTGAATTACATGATCGATAGTGTCGAATGCCTTCTTAATGTCAATGAAAACGACGCCATTCAGGAAGGCATTGCCGATGTTAACAGACCAGCTTTTTGTCGCCTCAAACAAAGCTGAAAGGGTACTATGTAGGGAACGGAACCCTGACTGGCAACTCGATAGAAGTTTATTATCATTTAGGTTATGATAAAGTTGGTCATAGACAAGTTTTTCAAGCACTTTTGAGACCACTAGGATAACGGAGATAAGGCGATGATTATTTACGTCTGATTTTAAGTGTTTTTTAAAGATTGGTGTCACCCTTTCAGTTGGATATATAGATTCCCGTGAGGATTGATTTTGTAAATATGTCGGTCAGTGAGGGTACAAAAATACTAGCTGTCATTTTTAATAACTTACTAGGGATCTTGTCAAGGCCAGTCGCTTTCTTTTCATCGATTTTTTTCAACAGGTCGAGAACAATGTCGACACTCGGAGTTTTTAGAGAAAACGAATTATCAGAGGGCGACAAGAATAATTCAGCGTCAACTTCCCCAACTGGAATATCTCGAGCTAGCATTTTCGTAATGTTTTTAGTTAAGTGCACATTGAAAGTTTCCGCCATATCATCGGCCTCTTTTATAGTTCTATTATTAGCTTGGATTGCCAAAATAATGGACGATTTACAACTATTCCGTGAGCGAAGCTCGTTAATAAGATCCCAAGTTTTACGTCGATTGCCTCTGCTAGTTTCCACGTTTTCAGAAAAATATCGCTTTTTAGCAAGTTTAGTTGAATTATTCACCTGGTTCCTAGCCCGTTTAAACTGCTGCCACATGGCATGATCATTTGTAGAGATCGCTTTCTTTTCAAGAAAATCTCTTTAACGCATTTTGAGCAACAATTCACTCGTTATCCACGGAGACCACTTATTACGAATTCTTTTTGATTTAACAGGCGCGTGTTTGTCCATGAAGCTGACAAACAGGTTTTTCCGTTCTTTACTCAAATCATTTGGATCAGAGTGCGAACTAAGATTCCTCCATTGCATTTCGATCGTGCGAGAGCCATTGAGGTCATAATGAGCCTTACGTGTCATAAAAACAAGGGAGTGATCACTAATCCCAAGGTGAACAACCCCAAAGTTTGAATAGAAACCTTCTCCGGGAATTAGTCATGCATAAATCAATCTGGCTTTTTGACACCGGGGTAATAAGTGTTGGTTCCGTGATTAATTGCCCAAGACCATAGATATCAAGAATGTTAGTCAATGAGGACGAACTTATGTGCTGTTGCCTCAGACAACAAATTGCAGTTAACATCGCGCCAAGTAGATACAACTTATTTTCAGCGTCAAGTTTGTGCAGCAATTTCTCAAACTCGTTAAACAATTCGATCGGAGAACCTGGGAGTCGATACCAGGGGGAATCTCGAAAACTAAGACCTAAGACCCCCTCCAAATCTCGATAAGCGCACCACTAAACTGTCGAAGGTTGTTTGGCTCTACCACGATTCTGGACAAATTATGTAATTGCCAAATTTTCAATTAGGTAATCGTGTACGTATGCGCACTTGGAAAGATCACATTTTTGATAACCACGAAGTGTCGTCAATCATGCTTAAGAAAAAACGAATACACTCTGGTAAGGTAACAATGTTCTCGGCTATAACCTTCTCTATCTACCATGTTTACAGTTTGGTTTACATCATGCAAATATCAAATAATTTGGCAAACTTCTGCCTTGATATACTCTTTGAAAAGCGATATTAAATGTTCTTGATTGACAGTTCCTTCAGATTACGGCGTGTGAATTGAAAACTCCGTCATTTTTGACGCTTGACAAAAACATGTCCTGCTCCGAGTCAGAACGACGGCGCCTCTGAAGTTTGGTTTAGGTAAAGTGTGCGTTGGAGCCAAGTGGCCCATAAGGCCGGAGCTTATCCCGGTTTCTGTTGCATGAAGTGACTAGGAGTACTGAAACGACTACTCCCCCCTCTTCGCCAGTACCCATTTATATACCTGGGTGGAGATAGGCACCCTGAGAGGAAAGGGTCTTGCCCAAGAACACAACGCAATGTCCCAGCTAGGGCCCGAACCTGGACCACTCGATCCGGAGTCGAGCGTATTAACCATGAGACCACCCACACCTCCCACATGAAGTTTGGTATAGCTGGACAAAATTTTGCGAGAACAAAAATTACCGTTCGCACTTGCACAATTCAACTGCATGACAAATATTTTTGCAAAATAAACAAAAATTTGCCCAGTGCATATCTCGTGCGGGCCCTAAATGTCTAATTTTTTTAGAGCAGTTTCACTTGAATGTCGAAAGTAATTTGCTTTTGCTTTGGTTTGGCAGTGATTATTTTAAAATCTCGCGCCAATCAACTAGGCGAACGAAAAACCAAAACCACTAATTTATCAAACGTTTGAGCTAAATTTTACACATCTGAACAATAATAGGTATTTCCGTAAAATTGTTCGTTCGTGTTGCTCATGAATTTAAAGTGTGTTCCATAGAAATCTTTAAGATCTCATTAACATCATGGCCGGTACAAAGAATGTTTTATTTTAGTCTCACGAGGTCACGGGTGATGGAACGCGGCAGTCAAGCATGTCGCGATCGAGCGCATCAGTTACCATGGAGAGCAGAAAAAGGGAGCTTAAACTCGAGTAAGAGGAGGAATGCGAGGACAGTGAAAGCGTATTGAAAAAAAAATGCTCGTGCTTTTTCCGAATATTGCTCAGTTCATTTCCTGCAACCCTCATAACTTGGGTTGAGGGAGTTTTGTCGCTGTTACGTTCGAGTTCCATCTAATTTTTGGATATGGCCAACTGAAAATATTATCATTTTAGCCAGTTGCACAGCTATGGATGATCTACGTGTAACTTGGGGTTTTAAATGTGCAATGGTTATGGCATGATTTTCAGTGGCAACCCTGCAAAAATTTTGACTTATAGGGTACAAATAAAGTTCTTCAAGTTCTTATTAAAATGTTTTGATTTTGCAACAGAGTATCAAGTAAAGCTATGATCCTCGCAGTTAAGAACGCAATTTTTGCAATTGCGTAAAGAAGCCTGAAAAATGCTTCTTTACGCAATGGCAAAAATTACGTTCTTAACTGCGAGGATCATAGCTTTACTTGATTTCATATCCGCAGTCCGTATATGATCCATTTCATATGTTATTCCATCATTGACTAATTCCTCACGGGAACATTGGAACCCACAAATAACCAACTCCCAAAGTCAGTGGCTTCATAAGTCAGTTGGTTAGAACATCGACCGGTATCGCGAGGTCTCGGGTTCAAACCCCGTTAAAGTCCTGAAATTTTCAGGCTTCTTTACTCAATTGCAAAAATTGCGTTTTTAACTGCGAGGATCATAGCTTTACTTGATTTCATATCCGCAGTCCATACATGATCCATTTCATATGTCATTTCATAATTGAAACAGAGTATCAGTTTACAATTGAGTGTTGGAAAACCAAAACCAACCGATGCATTATTGCCCGTCACAAACCACACAGACAATCCAAAGCACCAGGAGGGAGGGGGCGTCTCCAAGGAAATGCCAGTGAGATGTCAAGTCTTGCTTCATAGACTTTTCAAATGTAGAATTTCTTCACGGGTCTTAGGTCTTAGGTTTTGAGATTTGGAGGGGGTTTTAGATCTCAGTTTTCGAGATTTGGAGGGGGTCTTAGGTCTTAGTTTTCGAGACACCCGATACCATGGTGCCGACCAGGAATCCTGTACTTCGAAGCATGTTGATTTCAACAAATAAACAAACACTCTAAATTTATCGTTATTTAGATCATCTCGGATTCTGAAATTAAGATTTGTGCGCAGAAAGATACAAACACCACCTTCTTTCCTTCCATTAACTCTGCGATCTCTTCTGACTATTTCAAAGCCATGTAAATAAAAATCGTTATCATGAATAGTGTAATCTAATTTATAATTTATAATTGTAAGAATGTCTACTTTAGAACACGATATGAAGACTCGAAGTTCATCAATATGGGACAGCAGACTATTTATATTTAGGGAAGCATTAGCCAAACCTCGCCCAAAAACCGTAGTTAAACTTACCCCGTGTGTGGCTAAATTAATAATTTCTTCTACACAAGTAGAGTGGGGTGGAAGGTCGCAGGATCTTAGGCAGCGTTTACACGAATGCGGTTTCATCTCGACACGGTTCACGACTTCGAAACCTCGTCAAAATCGATGCGGTTTGGAAGTGTTTACACGGAACCGTTTTCGGCAGAAAATGCAAGTCGTGATGTTATAAGAGAGCACTGCACTACCTGCTAAATTTACCATTTTGAATTGAACAATGCAAATTTGTAACCGCATTCAAATCGATATGGTTTCGCCGTTTACACGACAGATGAAACCGTATAGTTTTGAAAACGCTCCACTTTTCAGGGGCACCCAACGTCAATTTTCGGAAAATATTTGTTTGGAAGACGATTTGGCATCCAGAATTTTCGGAACATTTGTTAGGATTTACGACGAGACACTGAAGGGTAACACAACTTTAATCCACTGGACTCCGAACAGATGGAAGGGGATAAAAATATGCCTATATCTACCGTTTAAATACTAAAATATCTTTAACAATGCAACAATGCTATGTTTAAGTGGTTTTGGACTATATTCTCGTATGGGTGCTCCCGACTTTTGGCAGCGTTTACACGAACACGGTTTCACATCGACAAGGTTTCATGATCTCGAAACCGCGTCAAAAGCGATTCGGTTTGGAAGTGTTTACACGGATCCGTTTTCACCAGAAAATCCAAGTCGTAATGGTATAAGCGAGCGCTGCACTACGAGCTAAATTCACTATTTTCAATTGAACAATGCAAATTTCGCACCAAAATAGTAACCGTATTCAAATCGATGCGGTTTCGCTGTTTACACGACAGATAAAACCGCATCGTTTTGATCGAGACTGTTATCGAAACCGAGTAGATTTGGAACCGCTGCCAAAAGTGGAGCGTTTTCAAAACGATGCGGTTTTATCTGTCGTGTAAACAGCGAAACCGCATCGATTTGAATACGGTTACTATTTTGGTGCGAAATTTGCATTGTTCAATTAAAATTGAGATTTTAGCACGTAGTGCAGCGCTCTCTTATACCATTACGACTTGGATTTTCTGGTGAAAACGGATCCTTGTTTAACACTTCCAAACCGGTCCGTGGGTCTTCCGTCCATTTGATTTCCATGAAAAATGGAAAATGAAAAAATGGATTTTGTATTTTCAATGTTTCATTTGTTTTTACCAAGGAACGTTGAGAATAAAATTCCAACAAACACAAACATGAAAATCATGGTTTCTTATTGAATAAAAATTAAAAATGACAATACAAATGTTTAATTTTTATTTGCAAAGGAAGAAAGAAGAATTGAATAGCAGCCAATCGATTTGAAATTATTCTTTTTCAGAACCTTTCCAATCGGGGTCTAATTCTTTCATTTTTCAAGGGAGAGGCTTTCAAGATGGAGGAAATGATCTATGCAGTAAATATCCGATCAATTTTCAATTTTCCTCTGTCGATGATCAAATAAAAATGAAAAATTGACAAACCCTTCCGCACCATGGGACGGACAAGTCGAGACCGCAACTGACAGGGCTGGGGTTGGGAGAAGTCACGCAACCCTTGGAGGGGAGGGGAGGGGAGTTCAGTTATGGCGGCTACAAGGCTCTACTAGGAGTCATATTTTTATTTCCTCGCCACAAATGTGAAAGCTATGTGGTTCCCTGCATGTTCAGACGTTTTCAACGACTTGGACCTCCACTAGGCTGCCTTTTTAAAGGCAAAAAATTCACATGCGCCAGGTACGTGATATTTGCATTTGCTCGAAGTAGTATTTGTATGAATCGAAATACATCAAATAAAGCAACGTTTCCAGAATGAGACGACAACAAAAAGTTTGAAATCGCAGGAAAATTAACGCTACCGAGGCGAAATTATGGTTTGCAGTCAAGTTTGCCCCTTGAATAAGCTTATAAAACACAACGATACAGGTAAATCAGCACTCTTTCTTTCCAAACTCGTGGGTTTTAATATTTTGCATTTGTTTTCAAGAATACATTTTCACATGTATAAAGCTGTTCAAAGCACGGAATTTAAACACATCATGGATCACACTCTCACAAGCTAAGCTGGTAAAATTATAATTGTGTCATATACATTTTCCTTTCATCTTATAGGAATAACCTGAGCAGTACTCAATAATAAGGGATGTGATTTCACGGAGGATAAAGTGAAACATGAGGATAAAGTCAAACAACCGGCTGAAATTTGCAGCTATGAGCAATACTCATAAGTGAGGTCTCGGAATAACTGAATTGCATTTTGGAACAATGGTGGATTTCCATTTACTACATTTTCAAACACAGTGAGAAAATCAGGAAAATGTGAATGGAAGTGTTTCCTTCTTGGTGAACTTTGGCATCCATCACAAGACAATGGGTCTATACCAAATTCTGGTCAGGTTGTCAATTGCCCCCCACCGTCCCTTCAAATAACTGAACAGCCACCGCTGTTGTTGGAACAACATCTGGTGTAACCTTCACTGTCTTTTCCATAGCTGCTTGCATATTGTTTGGATGTACTCTCTGTTCGTTTTTCAGATATGAGCAACTAAAGCTAAAATATAGGGTGTTTTTGCAAGGCTTTCTTATCACCATGGTAACTTGTTACGTCACAAAAATGACTGCACCTTGTTAAGCAATAATTGATGTTTTACATGGAACCATAACATTGCTGTTACGTGATAATGTATTGTAGTGTCAATCCTTCTAATAACAAGGTCTCCCTAAAAGTGTTGAAACTGTTTTGAGCCACCTTAAGAACGTGGTGATGGAGTGATTTTACTTGACCCGTGAAACAGAGAATAATAGTTACTGTGTAACACTACCCCCTAATTAGCCCTATTGTTTTGCTGTTACTCAGACTATTTACACGAAACACCCCACGACCTTTTGTAAAAATTTCTCACGTGTAGTCTAATAAACGAAGAAAAGTATTACAATAACAGTTGTATAATTTATCTCTTCAGTTGTGTCATTATTGTGTGTTCTGTTTTTGTGTCAGTTTTTTCATCCTCAATCTTGTATACACCTTGTGATAGGGGCTTTTACGCACATATAGTGTGTAATATTCCACTATATATTTCACGGGTCAAGTAAAATCACTCCATCACCATGTTCTTAAATCACTAGCTACTGGTATGTTCATATTCTCTCTGCATTACAATAGAACAGAGAGTACATCCAAACAATATGCAAGCAGCTATGGAAAAGACAGTGAAGGTTACACCAGATGTTGTTCCAACAACAGCGGTGGCTGTTCAGTTATTTGAAGGGACGGTGGGGGGCAATTGACAACCTGACCAGAATTTGGTATAGACCCATTGTCTTGTGATGGATGCCAAAGTTCACCAAGAAGGAAACACTTCCATTCACATTTTCCTGATTTTCTCACTGTGTTTGAAAATGTAGTA
>OX421451.1:21768426-21770926 GCA_949126865.1 Montipora capitata | reverse complement strand
ACAGCTGATTATGTTTATGCAATGGTTGAGCGCTAAGGAGATCGAGGAATCAACCAAAACCCATTTCCGCAGAAAGCTTGAGGCAGAATTTAGCCCCCAAACTGTTACAATTTCAAGAACTTCTTGGAAACAACCGTTTGTTTGTTGTCCCTGAAAACCTATCTCGAA
The DNA here is from genome assembly GCA_949126865.1 of Montipora capitata. Lineage (NCBI taxonomy): Eukaryota > Metazoa > Cnidaria > Anthozoa > Scleractinia > Acroporidae > Montipora > Montipora capitata. Next base: position 21,770,758 of record OX421451.1, on the reverse strand, counting down.
TCCAGCTGGCTAAGGGGGTTGCACAACGTTTGGAACATCAGGAAGTAATCAATAGCTAATCAAGAACAGAAACCATTCATAAAGGATTGCATGTCATGGCCTCCAAAGCAGTTAGAGCTTACTTTAGATGCTATTCATACCTGACACCTGATACCTGATACCTGATACCTGACAGCATGAGGGTATTTCTTTATATGTTGCTAACCCGAAACATGGAACCTCTAAGTCTTTTATCAGGCGCAGCGCCTTGTAAACTCTTTTGGACAAGACCTCGTTTTTGGAGTGTCCTGTGGCCAAGTTAAGACTCCAAAGCACATCCCTCCACCATACGCTGTCAAATCATTCACCGACAACGTAGAGCTCGTCTAGTTAAAATCTTAAAGCGATGCGGACATGGGGCATCTTCCCCAAAGACAGATGACCTCAATGAAGTGCACTCTGTCTTCAGAAGTTGGCTATAACACCAGAAAATACCACTCCCCGACAACAGTAGGCCGTATATAAGTACATCTTAAGCATGGGACAATATTGATTGGAATCGCTTAAAGGAGAATTTGTCAGTTGACGGGACGTTCCATCATGTGAGTGGAAATCGCTATTCAGGTTCGACATTTTGGGCTTCATCTTCGTCCTAACGAGGTGGCGCACACCCTAGCAAGGTCAAAGTGACGAAGTGTTCATTGTATTGGCCAAGCAACCTCCATCTGCAACGTTGCAGGAGACCGCTACAGACCTCCCTTTGGGGCATTCATGGAAGTAGCCTCCTCAGACATCGAGGCAATTGCTTGGAAGAAGAATCTCTTGTGGATTCTGATCAAGGACAGTCTCAAGATTAACACCATAGTCATCGTTTTCATGTCGATCAAGCACCTTACGCCAAGACTGTGGGAATCAAATGGGGAAGCAAGGAGAGCCTTATGGGGATATCATTCTCAGAATGGGAGCCTTTCATACTATCTGCACGTTGCTGAGAATTATCGGAAATTTACACGACTTCACGAGTTCACTTGCTTCGTGTACATCTCAAATCCAGGTACCATTGACGTAAATGACCTACGGTACCGTCTCTTCTGTGCCAGGAAAGGAGACATTGACTCCAACCAGCTATCACCATGAATTGACACTCTCTGCAAGCGCTGCTACCAAGCCAACTCCCAGACCACGATATGGCACCGAAACCTTCAGAGCTGCCCACAGATACCCTCTCCGGTTTTGTATGGGTGGTATCTTGAGAAAGAGAGGCTCACAGTCAACTGATTGAGTGGAAAGCCAGCGCCCATAGCTGTGCTAGAGTTATTATCCCGTCAGTGTAAGCGGCGCTGTGAGATGCTGAATTGCACGTGCCTTGCAAGTGGTTTTCAGTGCACGAACATGCGTAAATTGCAAGACTGTGACAACTGACGTAAGGAACCAACAGAGGCCACTGTTGAGACTGACCACGACGATGATGATTAGACCAGTCAAGAAGAAACTAATTATCAACACAACTTGCATGAAGCAGAAAAGATATCCTAGTTAAATACATTACCGCTATAGCTGGCCTTCTCTAACTAGTAAAAAAAGAAATTTGCGCGATTGCTTGCCCTGAAATAGTTCTTGTTTACAAAGCCAGAAGTGTTTTTATTTCACCTGTCAAATACTCAATAGGCCGAAGCTTTGCTTGTTGAAGACTGGAATACGACTAAAGTGATTCTTTCCACACGGTCGTAGAGAGTAACTGCAAAAAGAGGATTTAAAAGTAAGCCATTAATTGTAAAAAGACTGTAGGGAAGCCTACACTTCGCTGCCATAGCAACCACAAAATCAACGCCTTTACAAAGATGTGTCGTCTCCAAAACAACCTTTAGCATTTACTGATTTTGTTTAAACCAAAACTGTTCAAATTTCTCAGCACAAAATATTTAATGTTGCAATAGTGAGTTAAGAGAGGTGATAGTCTATGACACTAATGGCGTCATTTCATCGCGTGATTGACACAAGAAAGCTCTACCATTAACACGGCTATCGTACAAAAAAACAAAGTAGAGGAAACAAAGTTTCCAAAGAGGTATGGTAGCCTTTGTCCCCAACAGTGGTACGAAATTCGACATTTTGGGGTCTTAGCCCATGGACTATTGTAATGACTGAAGATCTCTGAGCCGCTGACTGAAAATCCAAGAGCGCATCTTCTTCAAAAGGTACACAGATGCTGTGCATGTCGTTGTGAAATACCTTCTTTTCATAGAAACTCGCCTCGATGGTACAGGATAATTCAGAAAAAACGCAACTACTAAACTTAAACGACCAACATGGCTCTCCAATACCATCATGCTATCATGGAATGTCCAATAGC
>OX421451.1:21750926-21763426 GCA_949126865.1 Montipora capitata | reverse complement strand
TTGATAATATGGCGGGATAGGCAAAGCAATATTATTATACACAGATTTATGCAAAAATTTGTAGACGATGGAATTTTCTTCTGTCGCTTAACCCAAAGATAGGGATTTCTTCAAGTCGGACACGCTGGTGTTATAACTATAATCACGTTTAATAAATCTCACTGCACGATTTTGGATCGCTTCTAGCTTCTCCACCTGATTGTGTCTGTAAGGGTCCCATACTGCCGACGCATACTCTAAATGTGGCCTGACAAGTCATACATATGCTGTACATTTGGTTTCTTCAGAGCAGGCAAACAAATTCCTTTTAACAAATGCAAGTGAAGAGTTCCCCTTTTTAGCAATCTTATCCACATGAGAATTCCACCGCAGATCACTGGACAGCAAAACACCCAGATAAGGATGCTGCTGGACAGCTTCCAGGGTTTGGTTGTAAAGAAAATAGTCTTTAACCACTGGGGGTCTACTACGGAAAACAGACATTTTGTAGCATTTAGAGGGATTAAACAGCATCTGCCACCTATCAGCCCATAGGCCTAGCTTATCTACAATCTTGGACAGAATAAAATGGAACAGCAAACCCCCATCCCCCCAAAGCAAGGATGAAGCCGCGCAAAAGCCAAAACGCGCCATTTTCCCATCCTTGATTTGGGGGGGGAGGGGGGTTTCAAATTTCCCATCTATTTTGTCCAAGATTGTAGGTCACTTTGTAAAGCCAAGGTGTCATCATGATGAGTGATTTTATGATACAATAAAGCATCATCAGCAAACAATCTTAAAGTAAATTCTAGATCATCTTGCATATCATTAATAAATAGCAAAAACATTAATAGGCCTAGTACTGTGCCTTGAGGCACACCTGAAGTCACATCTACAGATTTTGAACACACACCATCGATAATGACACTACTAGTGAGCCAAGATTAAATCCACATAAGGGTATTAGGACTTCAAGTATATATGGGTTATTGAGGTCAAGATGGCTGGATGTTGGCCAAGTTCTTTTTTTGCGTGATTCTGGACTGAGTAGTAGAAGTAGTAGTAAACTCGTTTATTGAAACATCATACATTACAGTCATAGGATTCAATTACGTACAATATAAAAATTACAATAAAAATGGCTAATTACAATTGTGTTTGAAGGTTATTTACATCGCGTGGCTAATAATAAAAGAGTTTATGGGCAGTATAGCTCCATCTTGCCCGCTCGGGTAGCCAATAACAGCGCGGGATTCATTTTGCACGCTCACGGAGCTAGTCATATAATAAATACGTTTATTGCATTCGGCGGAGGAAAAGCATTCTAATCGAGTCAATCCCGCCGGATATCCCTTGGGTATAGATCGTGAAGCCATGCGATTTCAGGGTTTGGACGCCATATCTCACGTGCCAAGCCTCGAAATATTATGAAAATTGTAGGATAGCATGATATCATCGTTAGCCAATCACATGGCGATTTTCACATAGCAACCATTTATTCTTGCGTCACTAAGACAGTTTGAACCGAAAATTTCACCGAAGCCGTATTAAATGGCTTCCACAGCGAGGTGAGTCATGAAGAAGCTTTAGCCCATATTCTTGATTCTGGGGCAGACGAAGAAGAAAAACTCAAGGGATGACTGTTGAGTACGAATACGCCTTTTTGCAACAACTTGTCACGCGACCTTTGTTTCATAAACACGAGGATTCTGCTGAATTCATGAAATTATTTTTCCACAAATAAAAAGAGCAGTTAAAATATGCCACCATGCTGATTTTCGTAAGTATATCGTTTAAAATGGTGTTGAAGGCTGATAACCCTATTTTCATGAAAGCCGTGTCGGAATTAATTAACAACCCTCGAAAGCTAGTCAGCTTGTCAAGTCTAACAACTGAGGGCAGACTATTCCAAAGGACTGCACCACTGTAACTGAAGCTGTTTTTATAATAGAACGTGGCAAGGGGACAGCAAACTTATTCTCAGAATCACAAAACCAGATCAAATCAATAAATGATGCACTGCATTAATTAATCACGACAGTAGACTGATCCGCTGTGGTTTATTCACGTGCTGGGAGTTCCTTTCCTTTCCTTTTTTGTACAATGCGTATAACATCACTCAAACCTCTATATTACACACAAGAGGACGAAGGAAACCGTTAGTATAGTCTGTTTCTTTCTTTGCTTTTTGCTACCGGTAATGCGTTTCGCTCAAGTAAACTGAATAAGGCCCCTCTCTATTTAGCACACCCTTTCCCCTCTCAAACGTGCTTGAAATTAATAAGCCCCCCTGGGGGGCTCAATAGAGGATTTGCAGTGGTCATTTGTTATCACATCAACTAAAGTAGTGACCGTTGCCAACATTAAATCTATAACAATAAAAGCAAGGTGACATTTCGCCCGGTCAATTAGCAGCCATGGCCACGACAGCTGTTTCGGCCTGAACAGTTTTGCTGTTCCCAACCCAGCTTACTACGTGTATTGCATGTGACGCTGCCACTTAAAGGGGTGCTTAAGACACCCGCCTCGTATGTTAGCTGCACCATGCTGATGAGGCCCGCAACGCCTTAACAGCTGTGTGATTGTGACCAATTGGCTTTTTTGTTTATTTTTTGAGTCCTGTCCTAAGTACCTGCAGGGAGGGAACGGCGTGGACCCAACCCTAAATTGAGTGCGCCATGCCGTCCCTTCGCTGTCCGAACAGTGTGGTATTACAGTTCCCAGAATCGGTTTATGAGAACTATGGCTTGTCGGACATGCTACCACGTTTGTTGAGTTTCGTGGATGCCGAAAAGCTTACTACTGTTCAGTTTTTGCCGGGCGGACGGGTTCCACTGACTTTTGAGGGTTGGGCTTCATGCGATGATCTTATCTCGTCTTGCCTTGTTTGCGATGATGTTCAAGTACGTGTTGTCCGTGCAGATTTTAGATTCCGTTCTTTGTATGTTCTTGATTTGCTTTCCGTAGTTTCAAATGATGATGTTGAAACTTTTTTCGAGTCTTACGGAGAAGTTCTGTCAGTCCCGCGCAGAACATTTGCCAACTTTCCTGCACTCTACAATGGTAACAGCGTCGTTGAGGTGGCCTTGGACCTTGACATTCCTTACTATGTTAAGATCAGGTGATTATAATTGTCGTGTTTGGTACGCCCGCCAGCCTGTCCGTTGTGTTATTTGCCGTGAAACCGGTCATCGTGGTTCTTCCTGCCTTCTCTCTGGTCTGTGCCGGCGCTGTCTCCAGCCCGGTCACATGGCTCGAGAGTGTAGACAGGCCTGGGGTGCTATTTACCCAGGAACAGAGGTTTTGTATTTAAGAGTTCCTGCCGCTGTAGATGATGCCAGTGCTGATTATGCTCCTCCTCCTGAGGAAGCTTCCGAGGTGGAGAAAGACGATGAGATGCTGTTTTGGGGATGACGAGGTTGTTGGCAGCTCCTTCTCCTTCCTCTTCTCCTGTTCCTGTTCCAGGTGTCATGTATGCTATCACGAAACGGTGCCTAAGGCATCGTGGGTAATGAAGACCAGGAGGAGTTTTTGGAAGACATAGTGAATGTCGTGATAAGACATAACATGGTGTCAAAAGAATAGGTGAAATACAGCCACTAAAGAATCCACAAAGCCTAAAGGTCGATTCGCTTAACATTGTGAGAACGAAATCAACAAAATGGAAGGAATTTCTGCGGACAGGACTCCAACGATGGATTGGACGAGTGGAGATTTACCGACCGCGTGGAAAGCATTCAAGCAACACTGCGACTTTGCGTTTGGAGGGCCTCTGAAGCGAAAACGTGAAGAAGAAAAATGTAATTACCTCATCATTTAGATTGGAGACAAAGGTCGTGACATATACAATCCGTGGGAACTCACTGTAGAAGAAGTGAAGAAGCTCGACACTTATTATGCAAAGTACGAAGAGTATGCGAAACCCAACTCCAATAAGGTATTTGCAAGGTACAAGTTCCACCAGAAGATTCAACGAGAGGGTGAGTCATTTGAACAATTTCTCACTGATTAAAGTTGCTTGTGAAAGATTGTGGTTATACTGACCCTAATGAAATGGTTAGAGATAGAGTGGTTATTGGCCGTCATTCTACCAAAACAAGAGAAAAGTTAATTCAGGAAGGTTCAGAGCTTACTCTTGAAAAAGCAATTGACATTGCCAGAACGGACGAAATGTCAAAAGCGCAATTGAAATCCATGGCAACTGAGAATCCAAGCATTAACAGTGTAAATAAAGTAAAACAAAGAAACCACCAAAAAACAAAATCTAGCCGAGAGAAATTCATGCACAAAGATTGCAGCAGCTGTGGTTATCAGCATGACAAAGAAAAATGCCCAGCACGAGGCAAGAGATGTAAAAAATGGCAAAAGCTAAACCATTTTTGCCAGAGTATGTCAGTCTAAGGCATCGTGGGTAATAAAGACCACGAGATAGTGAATGTCATGATAAGACATAACACCGGGTGTTACTGCTCCTGTTTCTGATGTTCCTGCATCTGATGTTGGTTCCGCTCTTGATGTTCCTGAAGTTCCTGTTTCCGTTTCTGACGTTCCTGCTGAAGTCTCTTCTTCTGTTGTTCCTGCATCGCCTGTTCCACCTGCTCCTGTTTCTGATGTTCCTTCTTCTGTTCCTGTTCAGGATGTTCCTGTTTCGTCTGCTGCTTCAGTGCCACCTGCGGCTTCGTCCGTTTCGTCGGTTTCAAGTACTCATCGTGATAAAATTGATTCTTTTCTTCTTTCTGCTTTAAGCGAACTCTCTCGTGATGATGTAGTTCGAATGTCCAACAAAGTAGTTGCTGATTTTGTCTCTCGACTAATGGACAAGCACCGTTTACCTCCTGATTCCCGTCATTATATGATTAATAATTTTTTTCGTATTCAGCAGAAGTTATCTGATATGAAGAAGCCTGTAAAGCGTGTTCCTGCTAAATTGTTGGACTCTGAGGGTCCTCCTGCTCGCGGTCCGACTCGTCCGGATCGCGTTCCATCTAAGTGAATTTCCAGTGTGACTTTGAGTTTGATTTAGTAGTTTATTTATTGCGATATTGATGTAAATAGGTGTTTTTTTACTTGTGAATAAACCCCTTTTACAAAAAAAAAAAAAAGCTGTGTGATTGTGACCAATTGGCGTTTTTGTTTATTTTTTGCGTCCTGTCCTAAGTACCTGCCGGGAGAGAACGGCGTGGACCCAATCCTAAATTGAGTGTGCGCCATTTCCTTTCCCTCGTGTCCTAATAGTCGGTTGGCGTACTTCCCTGAGGAGATTTACCGTTAATTTGGCTCGTCGGTTGTCTTACCACAGTTGCTGAAGGCTGTTGACCAAGAAAAGCTCGTGGCTATTCAGTTCCTGCGTGGTGGTCTTGTTCGCTTGACTTTTAAAGATTCTGAATCTTGTGACGAAGTGATCAAGCGTGGCTTGTCTTTCGATAAAACGCCTGTTCGTGTTTCACATTCAGATGCGAAAGTTCGCTCCGTCCATCCTCGAGATGTTTCTGCAGAAGTATCGGACAATTATGTCTCCAGTTTCTTTAGTTCTTTTGGTGAATTCCTTTCTGTTAAGCGTACTACGTTCGATGGCTTCCCCGCGCTCTACGATGGCAAGCGTGTTGGACAATGAAGTGCCGTATTTTGTTCGTGTTCATGATTTTCCTTGTCGTGTGGTATGCTGGTGAGCCCCCTCAGTGTTCTGTCTGCCGTAAGTTTGGTCATCGTGCCTCAGACTGCCCTCTTTCTGGTCTGTCCGGTCATTTGGCTAGGGAGTGTATGTAGGTCTGGGCCTCTATTCATCCGGGCACAGAAGTTCTTGTTTGTGGTCGTCTCGCTCCTGACGATGATAGTACTAAGTACGTTCCTCATTCCGATTATGGTGCTACCATGGCATCTGATGATGGAGAGATGGCTTCTGGTGATGAGGAGGTTGCTGCTAAAGCTGCCCCTCCTCAACCCCGACCACTTTGTTCTGCACATGCTGTTTCTACTTCGCCGTCTTCCGCCTCCGTGTCTCCTGCTCTTGTGTCCGCTGTTTCTACTCCGCCGTCTTCCACCTCCGTTCCTGCATCGCCTGATGTTCCTTTTTCTGTTTCTGCTGTCCCTGGATCGTCTGCTGTTTGGTCTGCTGTTACTTCTGATAGTGAACCTGTTACCTCAGTTGCTTCGTCTTCTGTTCCTACTTCGAGGTCTTCAGTTGTTGCTCGTCGTGATAAGATTGATTCATATCTTCTTTCTGCTCTGGGTGACTTCTCCCGTGATGACGTGGTCCGCATGTCTCCTGCTCGAGTTACTGACTTTGTTTCTGGTGTGATAGAGGAGAATGGTTTGTCCGTTGATTCTCGTCAGTATATGGCTCGTTTTGTTTATCACGTTCAGCGTAAGGTTTGTGTGTAAGTACAAACGGGCAAGAAACCTATGAAGCGCACTTTAACTAAGATCTCAGAATGCGAGGGTCCGCCGGCAGGCAGACCCGCCCGAGTCCTGTGCCTTCTAAGTAAACTTTGTGTTTGTTTTTCCCTAGAGAGACCGTTTTCGAGTTTGTACTTTATTTTTTCTTATGATGATTGTAAATAGGCGTTTTTATCATGTGAATAAAGGAGTTTGTGTTTTTCACGAAAAAAAAGGCCGAAACAGCTGTCCATGGCTGCTAATTGACCGGGTGAAATGGTTGTGCGTATGCCGCGTGATGTGTTGGCCACACCGGGTTGGTGGTAGCGTGTGTCACCTTGCTTTTATTGTTATTAAATATATACCTTACAAATCGAACGCACTCCATTAATCTTTAATTATGACTAGTTTTATTGACTCCTTTCACGAGAACAAATGAGTCTAACAAATTGATCTGCTCCCAGTTGCGTGCCTTCATAGCTAGCGCAGTTGGTAGAGCATTTCACCGACCTCACAGAGGTCATAGGTCGAATCCCGTTGATGTCAGGTGTCTATTAGACTGCGAACGCAGACGACCGCCGAAAATACGTCTGCGTTATGAGGGGCTCTGGGTAATGCAAACGTGTGAAGATCTCCCTGACGCGCTCGCACTCTTGATGGAAAAAGTGCCAGTTTAAAGAAAGTTTAAAAGGGCGGTTAAGCATTGTTTTTAACAGAGACTGTTTGTACTTCATACCAACGTGGCTATAGTAGTGCAAATGCAGCCCAGTAGCTGTGTATTTTCTGTGACCATTGGACAGAAAGGTTTACTGTAAGTTGATAAATATGTTAGAAAACACTATTGTTGGGTCCCGTTCAAATTTCCAGTTAAGTTCCCATTGAAGCGATGTTTTAGGATAGAAATTCTCCCTGAAATATTTCATGTGAACTTGGAAAAAAGAATTATGAAATAGTAACGTTGCAAATTATATGAATTTTTGTTTTATTGAATTCAATAAATAAATAAATAAATATTTCATTTCAGTACACCAGGCTATGATCTGCAACGGTCTGCGACACGATCGGAAGCTGTCTGCGTCGGTCTTATCGCAAACGATCGTAAACACCACAGGTAAATGTTTCCATTTACATCTGAAGCGATCGCAGACAAGTGTACCACTAATACTCTGCGAGGCGAGGAGAACAAGGCGCGCTCGAAGATTTCCAGCAAAATGGCGCCAAGCACTCATGTTAAGTCTGGTTGGACACGACATGACACGTGTTTCAAAGCGAACAATAGTGTGTTGCCGATAAGACACATCATCTCAGACACACGTTTCATTAAAGCTCCCTCTACCCTCTTACTGAAAGTGACGTAAGTGCTCTCATCAAGAAGTCAGCTAAGAAGTGTTGCCTAATGGACCCTATGCCAACATTACTGGTCGTCGGTTGTCTCGATGTGCTCCTTCCTGTAATCACGCGCATAGTGAATTCATCGCTGTCCTCAGGCTACTTCCCTGCCGAGTGGAAGGAAGCCCTTGTGAGCCCTCTCTTAAAGAAGGCTGGTCTTGATCCGGTATTCAAAAACTTACGACCTGTGAGTAATCTTCAATTTCTATCAAAACTGACAGAACGCGCTGTATTTGACCAAACGTAAAATCGAATGATGGATCTTGTCCTATATCGTCTGTTTCATTCTGCATATAGAAAAGGCCACAGTACCGACACTGCACTCTTAAAGTCCAGAATGACATACTAATGAATATGAACCGCCAGCACGTGACACTTTTAGTTCTTTTAGATCTCATTGCGGCTTTCGATACGGTAGACCACAAAATCCTACTTCGTCGTGTACATTCGAGTCTTGGCATCACAGGAACGGCTCTGAAGTGGTTTGCGTCGTACCTTTCCTACCGATCACAACGCGTCTTTTCAGGAGGCTGTCTTTCTGACAGTATAAAGGTACCATATGGTGTGCCTCAGGGCTCATGTCTGGGACCTCTGCTACTTACCATCTATTCTAGCAAGTTATTTGAGGTGATAAAAGATCGTCAACCTGTTGCACACGCATATGCTGACGATACGCAGCTCTACTTGTCCTTCAAGCCTAACACCTCATCAAGTCAATCTGAAGCAATTGAAGGGATGGAACTCTGCATAAAGGCAATCAGAGCATGGATGATTACTGACAAGTTAAAGTTAAGCGACGACAAAACTGAATTCTTAATAATCGGTACACGACAACAGCTTAGCAAAGTTCATATCGAGAAGTTATCAGTCGGTGATGTAAGCGTTGCTCCTGCTACTATTGCAAGAAATCTTGGATCTTGCTTTGATACCAACCTCAGATTAGTGACACACATTGCTAAGACATGCAAGGCTGCTTTTTATCATTTGCAAAATATAAGACGTATTAGGAAGTTTCTTACGATGAAGTCCACCAGGGTACTAGTGCATGCTTTCATAATGGGACAGATTGATTATTGTAACAGTCTTCTTTATTGTTTACCGACCACTCACATCAAGAAGCTGCAACGAGTGCAAAATGCAGTGGCTAGGCTGATTTGTTCAATTCCGCGCTTAAGCCACGTAACTCCCGTGTTATACTCTCTACATCAGTTACCAGTTCAATTCAGAACTGATTTTAAGATATTACTAATAACTTTCAAGGCCACACATGGTCATGCACCTGAGTACATATGTAATCTAATTCATATTAAGAATCCTTCCACTTATGGTCTTCGGTATAATTCTGAACTTTTGTTGGAACCTCGTTTTACTTTTTATTTTGTAAGGCGCATCTGATGATTATTCACATGTTAATTTGCGCCTAAGAAATATTAAATATTATTATTATTATTATTATTATTATTATTATTATTATTATTATTATTATTATTATTTGTTTAAAATCACAGTAATCTTGTTGTTGCACTGTTATGTCCTGGGCTTTCCAGGACCCTTCGTAGAATTCTTGCGGAACCAAGCAGAACAGTTTTCTGCATCGTTACTGGTTTCAGCCCTACATGGATATCGGCCAAATATGCCTCAAGTCTGTCTGTAATGCTACCTAGCGCCCGTATTACAACTGGGACCATGAGGACTTTCTTCAAGCACCACAAAGCCTTAATCTCAATAGCAAGGTCACGGTACTTATCAATCTTCTCCTCTTCCTTCAAAACAATTCTACTGTCTCCCGGGCAAGCTATGTCTATAATGTGACACTCTTTCTTTGCTTTGTCTATGACAACTATGTCCGGCCTATTTTGTGGTAGCCTCTTGTCCGTCTGATTGGTGAGATCCCACAAGATCTCCTCATTTTCCGTTACAGGTTCTGGGTTGTGGTCGTACCATTTGTCCCCACATTCCATTCCAAGCTGTTTACAGATGTCCCAATGAATACCCTTAGCTACATTATCGTGAAGGCGTTTGTACTCGGATTGTGCTAATTTAGGGCACTCACTCAACAGATGGTTGACCGTTTCATATGTCCTTTTACAGAGCCTACATCGGGAATCCTCCTGGGACTTTTCAATCGTAGCTTTGATCGCATTAGTCTTTATAGACTGGCTTTGTGCCGCGATGATTAGCCCCTCAGTGTGTCTTTTTAGATGACCCTTCTCCAGCCACTCCCAGCTCTTATCACTCGCTATCCGATCCATCTCCCGCAAAACCTGGCCATGTAGTTGTTTTTCCCTTACTTTTTTCATCTGTTCTTCCCGCTTCCTCTTTTTAAACTCCTTACTGTCCTCTTGACGGGTGCTGGTACCCCTTCGGGCCGCTGTGAGTAATGTCTCGTTCCTTTCTGCTATATAATTTGCGAGCCCGATTGAGCCCTGGTCCACGCAGTGGACCAGGCCTGATATTCCTGCCACCAATCTTTCTTGGTAAGTACAGTCTCGCTACACTATCTCTGGGTGGAGAGCATTATACATATTGAGATATTTCCTTGTTCTCCGGTCTACTACCCTTAGCTCTTCTCGGGTCCAGCTGATAAAACTCGCTGAATACCTCATCACAGAGACTGCCCATGTGTTGATCCCAGAAATGAGATGTCCCCCATCAAGTTTAGACTGTAACAATTTTCGGACTCTCCTGAGATATTCCTTGGTCAGGTTTTTTTTCATTTTACCCCGCTGAAACTCATCTGCCTCTAAAATGCCAAGGTATTTGTAGCTAGTTCCCTCTTCCAGGTTTCTGATCGCCCTTCCGTCTGGCAACTTAATACCTTCAGCTTCAGACACTTTCCCTCTCCTAACAACGAGCTTGGCGCACTTTGTGGCACCAAATTCCATTCCCACATCTGCACTGAAAATCCGGACAGTATTATCCTGAAGTTCCAGGCCTATCTCAGACTTCGCATAGAGTTTAAGGTCGTCCATATACAGTAAATGGTTCAACTTTTCTTCATTGAGATCGTATCCATACTTGGTCTTTCTTAGGTGCAGGCTTAACGGAATGAGTGAGATCACAAATAGCAAAGGAGATAACGCATCTCCTCGGAAGATACCTCTGTTGATCTTGACTTCCCCGATAGGTGTTGACATGGAGTGCAGCTCCGTCCTCCACTGCTCCATGCTCTTGAAGAGCAGATTCTTCACGACCCCAAGCCAATCTAGACACTCCTTAATCCATGAGTGTGGCAGCATGTCATAAGCTTTTCGGTAGTCAATCCAGGCCATGAACAGGTTCTTCTTCCCATTTCTAGCACTCTGCAGGATCATTTTGTCAATAAAGAGAAGGTCGTGAGTTCCTCTCGACCCTTTCCGTGCGCCCTTCTGCTCCTCCGGGAAGAGGTCCATCTCATCCAAGAACCAGTACACATCCTCTGATATCATCCCAGTAAGTAACTTCCACATTAATGGCAAACACGTAATCGGCCTGTAGTTGCTAGCATCATTTCCTGAGCTCGTATCTTTGACAAACAGGAGTGTCCTCCCTTTTGTCATCCAATCGGGAACTTCCCCTATCTCCAGACACATATTCAATTGATCTACTAGCCTTGTGTGCATGCTGTTCATGTTCTTCAGCCAGAGAACCCCTGTACCAGATCTGGCCCAGCGGCCTTCCAATTTGGCATTTTCTTCAAAGCTGCTTTCAGCTTATCGATATCTATCCTCATATCATCCTGGCAATTTACAACAGTTTCACTTCTCAACTCCTTCAGCCACTCTGTATCTTTCATGTGCCTACCTTTTCATTACTCCAGATTCCACTCCAGAAGTCTTTAGCATCCTGGGGGTTTGGGGGTATATACTCATCTGAAGGTTCTTTATCCAGCTCGGCATAAAACTTACTTTGGTCGAAACCGAACAGTCTATTCTGTCTGTATTGTTCGACTCTGTCGGTGTATCTCTTGATCGTATTTGCTTTCACCACAAGTCGCTGCTTCAATTCTTCTTTGACCACAGAATTTCCTTTGGTACTGAGATTATACTTTCTCTCTAATCTGTTCATGGTTTTCACCTTCAGCGTTTTACCTATTGTGAGGCATTCGACTCCGCTTAGATCTTGTCTGAGCCCTCGCACCTGCTTTTCCAGTCTTCTCTTCCACATGCGCTCCTTCTTTTCATATTTTTTGGAGATGTTTACACCTAGCTTCTCTGTAACTACCACTGAAGCTGCTTATAGTAAGTCGTTTGATTGTGTGACACTCCTAGTTATTATTTTCTCTAGGATAGCATTAACGTCCCTAACTTCTCTCAGCAGGGTCCTTCTTGGAATGTTTTTCAAAGCAGGTACTCTTTGTCTTTCAGGATTTTTTGCAATTTCTGTAACTCGTCCTCGGAGAGAGCCTCTTCAAGTTATATATCTCCCAATCATCCACATTTCGGTCTGGGATGGTTGCTTCTGGAATTTCCTCAAGTGCTGGAGTTGTCGATTGACCTTCTGATGGTTGAGCATGTGTCTCCTGTGGGGTAGTAACTGGTTCCTCAATCTTGCTCTTTATCGCCTCCATGTCTAGCTCCGAAATCCAACCATTGACACGTATGTGCCTCGCCTGGTCTGCCAGTCGCTGTTCCGTCGTCTCAAATTCCCCCAGTTGTTCCAATAACGCCCACATGCGCTTTCGATAGCCCCTCTTAATTGGTACACTTCTGTAGTAACACTCCATTACAATCTTATTGGTACGGTATCCTCATCCTCTGCGAGCAGTAGTTTGCTGA
>OX421451.1:21728426-21733426 GCA_949126865.1 Montipora capitata | reverse complement strand
TGAGAAATTTGTTTGGTTTCGAAAAAGGTTCGATTGTGTCTGTTTTCGTCCAAGGCTGACCTTATTTTATTTGGAGACTTCAAACTTGTGCGATTGTCTTCGTTTTATCATCGCCATTTTGGTGAAAGGCAAGTACGTTATTCCTTCCACATATTATTGTGAAACTTGTCAATTTTAATTGATACATTCTTGCGAGGCATCGGAGCCTTTGTCGGTACCATTTTGGGACCTGACGTACGGACAAATAATTTAAGAATGGTTTCTTTTTTCATCTCTTTCATCAGCAATAAATTGTTATATGTAATCATAGCAATTGCAGTATGTTGACTGCGCATGGAAAACAAATCTAGGAATAGACTGTGATTAGTGGAGAAATGAAGTCTCTAAATCATCTGAACGCTCATCGTTTGCATACGAATTATAAAGACGCAAAACCAGCAAGCGTAACAAACTTGGGAAATTTTGAAATTTCGCCTAAAGAATGACAAAGTCTGATGTTCGAACCATCTTTGCTCCCGTGCTCACATTGCGCTTTCACAAGTAGCTCTGTTGGCAGCCGGCCGTCACTCGTGATGAATTTGCATAAGGCACGCCAATGTGCACCAATGATCAAATGTTAATCAGAGCTCGAAAACAATCTTTTCAGTTGAGTTGAAATAGTTTTCTACTATGTAGTTCAGGGGTTTGGTTTCCTTGGAATGATTTTCTTTTTGTAATTTGTTACAGTTTATACCTTGAACAACGAACAACGAATGGTTGGTCACGCAAGGTTTTCGAGGATATGTTGAATGTGTTTTGTAAATACTCCGTGACCAGCAACCTGATATTTCAGTCAATTTAAAGTGAATCTGCAATAGTAACGTTTTGGACAGTGATTAGCGACACTATCTAGCTTGAGTAGTTTTATACCTTTCAACACGGGCATTGCAAGAGCGGTTCACCCAGACCCTGGACATTAAGCTTACAGTTTTGTATATATTTTGTCAAAACCCTCTCCAGCTGTAGGATATCGAGATAATAAATGTATGTTCTGAGCGCCGAGCTGCAAAAAGCAAGCGGACATATTCTCCCATAAACTGAAATGAATACAACTTAAAAATGTGATGACGGCAAAGTCCACGCAAGCGGGACAAATGTCCACGAAATTGACTCGTCGAACCTTCGAATGAACAGTCCACAAGAAGTCTTTGAAATAATCACTGCAATCAAAATATGTCGCAAAGAAGGTTTCAAATGTGGTTGGAAGATTCTGGCTACAGATATTCTATTCGCATGTAAAAGGAAAGTAAAGGCAACCAAGGTCCATGACTATCGGCTATGATCCTCTGTGATGTTCGCAATTTTCAACCGAAACTTGTTCAGTTCCTGTTCTTCGGTGGGATTTCAACATTATAATCTGGCTTATCGAAACACAAAGTCAACGGAAACCATTTACAACACTACTGCGGAATTTTAATTACCGAGGCTTTACCTCGGTTGACTTTCCCGCGGCAACTTTGGAGCCTAGCCTTAAATTTCCCTCGGCAGAAAATCGGCCTACCGCGGGAATACCGACGAAAAGTCGCGACAGGGTGACGCAGCAATGACACGGTAAAGGGGTCAATCCTTCCAGGCGGTACTGTATGTTCTTTAAGCCTTTCAAAGCTGGTTGAAGTTGTGTGACAAAAGGTAAAATTTTCTTGTGCGCCTGTTCGATATCAAAATACTGTACCATATCTTAGCGGATTTGGCCGTGCGAAAGCTGGATTCCATTGTAACAACCATTTTTTTTTGCACGGAGAAAGGTGGCGGCTACAAATGTCCAAACAGACTCCATACATTCAAAACTTTTTGTTTAGCTTAATTGTAATTAATTTTTGGTTGCCTGTTTTCTGGTTTCTGCTTCTCCTATTGTTCTTCTTAGTATTTATAGCTCCTACAGTACAGTACCGCTCTAAACTATTAGTGCATTTGCATGCGGTAATACCTCGTCTTTGCCTACAGTGTTTATGGCGAAATCACCTAGGTTGGACGAAAACCGCAACCAAGCATTGTTTAATGTTATCACTTCTACAATCGGCGACAAAATTAGTTGAGACAGTTGCCAACATAGCACACTGGCAACGACACATTCATTGTTTGCAAAGAAAACCTGTCCAAAAAGTACGTTTCCGGGATACCCCTCCCTCCCCCACCCTAATCAATGTTGTACCGCTGTCGACAAGGCTCGTAGAGAACAGAAAAACACAACATTGTCCCGGGGGTGCGGGGGAGGGGGCCATTTGCGCACTGAGCTTGAAATCGACTCTAAAGGATGAGAGTGTCTCAACAGTTTTGACGCCGATTGTCTGCATGAAAAAACTTTGTATGAAGTGTAATGATGACTTCTGCTAAGTGTTTTTTTGCATTAATAGTTGGGTTCACATTAGACCACTAAGTCTGACTTAGTAATCTCTTAAGTCGACTTAGTGAAAATGACAGGTGTGAACCGCTAAGTCACAGAAGCGTGATTTCTGTCTTAGTGTCGGCAAACTCAAACGACCTAAGCGGTTCTTAAGTCTTTTTCCAACATGACTTAAGGCTGACTTATGAAAACCTGATACCAAAAAAATGTCAAAATCGTGGGTTTTATCAGATGGAGATGGAGATGGAGATGGAGATTTCCGTGTTAGGCGCCAAAGCAAAGAAATCACGCAACAAGTTTCTTCTCATGAACAAAATTAACTCAAGATGCTTCGCCGAGAGGACGAAACGTTAGAAGGCAATTACGCTACAGACTTTTCAACTTATGCGATGTGAGTTGCGTGGCTTGATCACTTTTTGATTGGCCAACGTAAGTGTAATTTTTGTTTTCTTATGATATTTCTCGCCCATTTCCCAACAGATCTGAAGCAGGAATGCCTCATGTTTTTAATGCGGCTTCACCACCTCAGTTTAGTCGGTCTCCTTCTCCATTTATTTGGCTGATCAACCTTTGTAAATTTAATAAAAGACAACAGTCGCAATTACAGCGATTTTACGGCTGCTTGGTCTCATTTTGATCTCAACTTCTTCGCTAAAATGGATCGTGACTACCTCACCACGTTTATGATGTTAGTTACCTTATCTGTTATTTTTATCGTTAATGATGACAGCTTTGCGCCGAAAGAATTTGTCTTCTAGATATGTATGAACGCTTAAGCGGACTTAGGGTGACTTGGCTTGACTTAGGGTAAGACAGACTTAGACAGACTTAGTGCCCAGTGTGAACCCACAGAATATATGAAATATACACATTTCAATAGCGTCTTTATGCGTTGTCATGTCATATAGGAATCAGAACATATATAAATCACCTTTTTCTTTATTACGGTGATGTAACAGTCACTGGTGTGATTGCAGACATTTCAGTGTCGAACATGGTTTTCACACAGAACATTTGTAACGAGATAAGGGCATGTATACGCTTGCCATCTATTTGCGAAGGGCGGAAAGTGAATGATATTGTCAGGGAAAGTGATATCTCACGGCTTCGATGTATCTCATTCTAAAAAAAGAGAAATTTTAATGCAAGTAATCACTACTGAGAACGTCAATTACAACGGCCAAAATGTGGATGTCGAACATCCAGCGAAGTTAAGTTCACGCCACAAACGCTTATTATTGAGAGAAAGGACATCGTACTAAATATTGACAATTTCAAGACGATTTGTGCAGTGTTTTGGATTTGACATACCTTGAAATAAAGTGATACTTTCGGAACATTGCATGACATTTAGCATTCCCTTTTGAAATTCACCATACATAATTCCATTTCAACTTGTTACAAGGGATATGACCCATACAAAAGAGGGAAATGTAAATAGCAAAGACAGTTTATAACTCCTGGGACAAAAAAAGAACAGCAAGCAGTGTTTGCGGTGATTGTCTGACGACACACGACCATGGCTTTTGCTGTGAAACTTTGCACTAGTTCTGGTGTGAAACTTTTGCGGTGATTGTCTGACGACACACTGGTGTTGCACTATAACAACTCGGCATTTAAGGATGTTCGTGCGAGAAAATTAATCTTGCTGTTTCAATCAAATGGAAGCCATTCCCTCTCTCCTTTTTGCGAAATATAACGATGCTGACGATGAGGTGGTAATCACATGCCAAAAATGCACAGTCAATTAATCCTTTTCGCAAAACGTAACGATGCTGACGATGGGGCGGTAATTGCATGCCAAGAATGCACAGTCAATTAAGCCTTTTCGCGAAATGTAACGATGCTGACGGTGGGCAGTAATTGCATGCCAAGAATGCACAGTCAATTAATCTCTTTCACGAGAAGTAACAATGAGAGGGTAATAACATGCCAAGAATGCCAGTCAGCCATGGTCGTATGTTATGGTTCTGGTGTGAAACTTTTGCGGTGATTGTCTGACCACATACAACCATGGCTTTTGCTGTGAAACTTTGCACCAGTTCTGGTGTGAAACTTTTGCGGTGATTGTCTGACGACACACGACTATGGCTTCTGCTGTGAAACTTTGCACCAGTTCTGGTGTGAAACTTTTGCGGTGATTGTCTGACCACATACGACCATGGCTTTTGCTGTGAAACTTTGCACCAGTTCTGGTGTGAAACTTTTGCGGTGATTGTCTGATGACACATGACTATGGCTTCTGCTGTGAAACTTTGCACCAGTTCTGGTGTGAAACTTTTGTGGTGATTGTCTGACCACATATGACCATGGCTTTTGCTGTGAAGCTTTGCACCAGTTCTGGTGTGAAACTATTGCGGTGATTGTCTTACGACACACGACCATGGCTTTTTCTGTGAAACTTTGCACCTGTTCTGGTGTGAAACTTTTGCGGTGATTGTCTGACCACATACGACCATGGCTTTTGCTGTGAAACTTTGCACCAGTTCTGGTGTGAAACTTTTGCGGTGATTGTCTGACGACACACAACCATGGCTTTTGCTGTGAAACTTTGCACCAGTTCTGGTGTGAAACTTTTGCGGTGATTGTCTGACGACACACGACCATGGCTTTTGCT
>OX421451.1:21723426-21725926 GCA_949126865.1 Montipora capitata | reverse complement strand
GACTGGAACTGATACGCTGGCATAAAATTCGATTCTTCTTTTAACGGTATACTAAAAATAGTCACGAACACGATTGGGAACGAAACAATGCAAATCTTACCGAACTCAGCCTTGAAACAACCTATTTCCTGCTATCTTTGACGTCTTCCCCACCCAAGCACAAAACATAACGGCACGTTGAGATGGAGGGGAAGTACTGACACGGAGTGGGTGGGGGGGGGGGTAGACACTGTATTGTCATATACGAGTATGTGCTGCGAGGATCGGACGAGGTTTTTAAGGTATCATTTTTGCTCCTGTTGTTTGTTCCCTGTGTGATCCTTAGATAGGGTGCCTAAATTGTATCAGCTAAAATTGCAGTCCGTATCGAAAAACAAATGATGTTAGAACTGAACTTTCGGTTAACTTTCAACAAGTTTAAAGGAAAGGAAACTAAGCCCACCAGTTCACACTATTCTTAGTTTTTTGATTTTCCCTTGAATAGCGAGTCATTTTTTGGGTTATGGCCTTAAATAGGGTGTCTTTTTTATGTCCTTCATCCTTATATAGGGTCAGGGTTACAGACCCTTCGCAATACAACCTCTCCTAAAGCGATGTTTCTTGTTTATAAACATTGACGTCATTCTTAGACATGCGCACTTTTGTGGTTGGCAAAAAGCTGGCTTCGTTTTGTTTTCATGGCTTCCACATGCGATTCCGAGTACGTAAAAGGTCTCAATCCTGTTGCAAGATTGCGATATCATTTTAAATTAAGCTACAACAAAGGTACAAGTAGCCTTCCCGATCCATATAATTTGAAAGGATGGACAAATAATCCCAGTTCTTGGCCAGATTTAACATTTGGGGATCTGTACACGTATTTAATCGAAATGCCTCTTATTTACACGAAGGAGAGTCTAAAGGCCTTCAAGTCCTTGAAGCGTATCAGTTTGTCATCAGTGGCCGTGTTAAAACATTGTGGTGTCATTCAGTTGGGGACAATATCCCTTACTGCTTCATTGAAGGGAAAGGAATTCCATCCCAGAGAATAAACGATCAGCCGCACGATGTGTGGGTTTGCCTTCATAAAAAAGACGCCAGTGTCCATGCGGCACATCGCACATGTATGGCCGGGTAAGAAAGATGTTGCTGCTTTTTTGGTTACTTTCATTACTACGCATACTGTTCATTTGGAAATGGCATCAACCTAGAAAAAAATCGGAGTTAATGTCATTTCTAGATTTAGTATTTTTTGTAATACTCACTGTTCAGTTAATAAAAGGATGTGAATAAAAAGCGAGACAGACAAGGGGCATTCTACGAAAAGAGTTTATTTCCTTTCTCTCGATCGCAGGCTTTGAGAGGTTTGTAGTCATGTCGCCGCTATCCTGTTTAAAGTAGAAGTTGCTGTAAAGCTAGGTCTTACCCAGACTTCCAGCACTAGTGAAGCATGCAAGTGGAACAAAACGTTTAGAGAAAAGGTTAGTTTGTTGTTTGTCATACAAAATGTTCTTGTAGGCACTAATAAGTGTGTGTATGGCAATTACGTTGAGATAATTTATTTTCATTATGCTTATTTATTATCTTTTCCAATGTTTCAATCAGATAAATCCCAGATCAGTTGCTGAATTTACCGACCTTGTTAAGAGGAATAGGAAAGGAGATGTACCTTCAGTCTCTTACACCCCTTCACCACCCCTTCCTGAGCTGTCTGTGTTAAAAAGCCTAAAGGAAGTATGTCCAAGAGCAGCTTTCTTCAGTTTAATCCCCAAACTTGACCCCGAGGAGACAGACAGTGCATCCGAAGATGAAGATGAGAGTAACCTACCTCAGCCATTGACAGCTCTTTACTCAGATGAATATGCTACACTTACCAAACATCAGCTAAAGGAAAAATGCAGCCAGCTTGCTAAAGAATTGCAAGTCACTCCAGAGCAATGCAAAGAGTTGGAGAAAGTTACCAGGAATCAGTCAATCTGCCCCCTATGGTTTGAGCACCGCAAAGGAAGAATCACAGCAAGCAAAGCACACAGTGTACTGAAAGGGAAAGAGAGTACACCTCCTGACAACTTACTGAAATCAATTATGGGCTACAAAGCCTATGATCTCTCTAAAATTAAACCGATTCGATGAGGTATTGGCAATGAGGAGAAGGCCCGACTGAGGTATATAGAAGAGAAAAAACTAACTCATGATAATTTTGAATTTTGTCTGGCTTTGTTATAGATCTTGGCAGGCCTTATTTGGGAGCATCAGCTGATGGAATTGCAACATGCAAATGCTGCCCCCCAAGAGTTGTTTAAATAAAATGCCCTTTTAAACGTAAGGATGTACTACCAATGGAAGCAGCTAAAAGTGATCCTGATTTTTGTCTAGATAGCAAAAGGTCATTTGAAAGATACACATGCATACTACACCCAAATACAACTAGAGGCACATGTGAATAGGGTGGAATTGGGACACTTTTGTATCTTCACCAACAAAGATTTGCATATTGTGGAGGGAATCCTTTTAAACAAGC
>OX421451.1:21688426-21713426 GCA_949126865.1 Montipora capitata | reverse complement strand
GGTGTTCTCCTTCCACTTTGACATTATTTCCCTAACTTCGCTATCTTCTTCTAGTTCTTCATTATCGCTCTTATCAAGCACTCTCCTCTCTTTTTGGATCTCTTGTGTGCACGAAGCCATCCCTTCTTCTCGCTCCATCTTGTGCGAAGGTCGAAGAGGACAAATCTGCGTGCAGACCAGCATTTTATCTACATGCCAGTTGGCGGGAAATGACAGGATGAACAATCTAAAGCACTTCCCTATTGGCTAAGGATAACCTTTGCGATCCGCTAGCCCTAAATTTGTGGGCGCATATTCTGGTATTCAGCGCAAACATGGCCGACGACAGTCGAGAAGTACCAAAAAATCCTTTTTTCCCTTCGTCGCGGTGCCACTGTCCCACAAGGAAGTCTGTTCACATCCACTGCCCTTGCCATGCCATTATAAATGTGGAGTTTTGTTGTTTCATTGTTTGAATTTGAATAATTTCCATTGGTGGGTTTTCAAATTCCAATGCAAAGTAGCATGTAAATTCCAATTCCCAAAATAACTTTAGAGTTTTGATTTTCTATTGTTAAAATTTGGGAGAATCTCTATTCATGGATTTTCAAAAACCAATTTGAGACATTTTGGAAATTATAATTTCCATGAAAACTTTGGAGTTTACATTTTCCATTGTTGGAATTGAGACAGTTTTCCATGCATGGAAATCAGCATTTTTTAATGGTATTTCTGGATCTCCAAGGTTAAAGATGGAATTTCAAAAAACCCACTATGGACTTTACTGTAAGTGGATTTTAGTAAACACCTATCTTTTTACCTCAAAAAACCACAAGATATCCTTGCTTGGTTTTTTACATACTGTGGAATTAATGATATCCATACAAATACCACACAAAAAAATACGTGGACATTTTGAAAAATTTCCAGTGGTCATGAATCTTTTCAACTAGACTATATCATTGTTTTACAGCACTGTATTTCATGCTGGTAATACCCTTACTAAAACTGTAACTAAAGCAAAGCCAATGTTCTTCATCACCTTACTTCGGCAAAGAATATAAACACATGTACATGGAACCGCAAATTTTCTTTCATTTAAGCAGTAATAACTTGTCCCAAAAACAGGTGACATCGTGACTTCTGTACATTGCTAAACTGCTTTTCACATTGTATTGTTTTGATGTCCGTGGTGGGGGGAGTTCTTACTGCTTTACTTCCAGGAATATGAAAATATCTAAATATATCATTCCCTGTTGAGGAAAATTAGCTTTCATCATTACAAGTAAGTAGTTTAAGCATTTCCTCTCCTGATCAGAAAGTTGTTGGAATGATGATTATCATTATTATCATGAAATTCAAACTGTAAACTTGCCTCATAAAAGATCAATTATAAACAGGGTTTACAAGTTTTCAAAACTTTTGTCTGAGATTATTTATACTAGGTTGACCTGTTCAATCAAGTGGAATGTTTTCACAATAAATGAGACAGTACTTAGTGGCTCTTGTCACCCCATGGAAGTCCACGCTTTAAAGTAGCAACAGGAAAGGCCATTCAACCTATCCTTAAGAAAACTGAGTTGAGAGGCAGTGAGAGTGTAAGGGATACACATCTGAACATGGGTGAAGTCAAAGCCAGGACTCTGTCCTATTAAGCAATTGTGAAACACATGAAAATGTTTGTTCTCAAATGTCTTCTTATAGAGTTTGTGCCCTTCAATCCAAACATAATCATGTTCCTTGTGGCGGATACAGATCAGCTCGTCTAAGTCACCCTTGGTGTATGGATCAGGGCCATCCTTCAAATCTCCTCCACATCCTGCACATTTGCACACTTTCCCTTTGATTTCGATTAACTGGAAGAGTGTGGATGTTGTAGGACTAACAGAAGGCTTTGGAGGTCTGTTTTTCCTTATGGTCAAGCGCAAATCTGATGTGGCAACAGCTGAATATTCTTGTGCAGTCACAGTGTTGGCCAGAGCATCACCAAGTGTGTTCTTGCATGGTGCTATTGAGTTCCTTACATCAGGCGACTTCTTGCGTTGTCTGGTCTGATGATTGGGATTCTTCTTTCCTGCTGCTCTGTTAACAGAAACTGTTGTTAACGCCGTGAGATTGTCTGGACTGCGTCCTGTGTTCTTGAACCAAGAAACGAACTGCTTTAAGTTGTTGCTGTAATGAGCCACAGCCACGGAGTGGGCACATATTTTCCGGGAAACAAATCCAAGGCACTCTTTGTCACATGAGTAGCCAGCTCCATCACAAGATCCTGTCACCCTTTTGACCACGTGTGGCTGAGATATAGAAGTACTCTTGACAAAGTATGTGTCATCATCAAAGCCTTTGCGAATTGCATCATCACTTTGAAGCTTGCTTGCCTTGTCTGCAAGAGCTTTGATATCTTTCCCAGTAAAAGTGTCAAGGAGATCCTCAAGGCATTTCATTACAGAACAGCCATGTGCCCTTTTTCCTGGCTCGTTTGATGGCATTGATCTCATTATTTCTCCTTCCTTAACTCCACAAGTTGAGTGGATACTTTGCATCATACATGGGAGTCTGTCCCCTTCAATGTCTTCACTAGTTTCGACTTCGTCCTCGAATACGCCAAGGGGTAACATCGGGGTTGTTTGATAACTGATCACCTGCTTGTACCTCGCTGGGTGAACAACAACATTCACAGAATCGATGATGTTTCCACACCAGTTGAACGGCCCAAGTTGGAAAGTAACGTCGTCGTATAGGATAGACTTATGGCCGTTAACATCATTGCAACAAAAGTTAGCAATAGCTGCTAACTGTTCGTCAGTAAACAAAATAACCTTTGGGGAATCGTCATCTAATGAGTACACCCGGATGAATTTTTCTCCTGTTTGTGACTGTTCTTTCATCCTTTCAGTGATT
The DNA here is from genome assembly GCA_949126865.1 of Montipora capitata. Taxonomy (NCBI): domain Eukaryota; kingdom Metazoa; phylum Cnidaria; class Anthozoa; order Scleractinia; family Acroporidae; genus Montipora; species Montipora capitata. The sequence continues at coordinate 21,710,546 of OX421451.1, read as the reverse complement.
TGAAAAATCGGATCGTTTACAGCTTTGCTTTACTGACAATCTCCTTTTAGATACTTGGCTTGTCTTTCATTGCGGGGTAACTGACCACCATATTTGCATTGTTCAAGGCCCCCAACATCTTCTTCCACTTGGTAAACGACTTTCTTCAATCCAGCCTTGTTTCTGCTTACAGCATACTTCATCTTTGCCACTGTGCTCCTGTACGTTCTGAGGTAGGGAATACAACCACTCTTGGCATTTCCATGAGCCTTTAACTCTATCCGATGCTCTGCCGCTCCCTCAAAGTAGTAACATACAAAGACCAATTTGTGGTGTTGAAAGTCGGGAAGAACAACTTTCACGATGGTCTTCCGAAGGGAATTATCACATTTGTTCCTAAATGTTCTTTGATAGACACAATGCCCGTCTTCACGGTGTTCAGGAACCTTTGTTATTTTCGTCACAAGACCGTCCTTCCAAGCTAAGAGGTATTTCTTCATTGCTGTTTTACTCTGGTCCCAGGAACCAAGATCATTTGAAAGTAAATCCTCTGGTTGCTGAAGTTGATCAAGATCCACCAGGAAGCATTAATTTCGACGCGAATTGGGTGCGTTTTAGCAATTAATTCAGGGTAGGAATTTCTTGCATTCATAACAAACGGTACTATTCCGTTATTGCTAAAGTCATCAAGAGTCGCCAATGGCACCATTGGAAGAAGCACGTTTTCTTTGTAGTGTTTAGGAACCTCTTGTTCATCATCTGAGCTTGAGTCAGAAAAGGGTAAACGACGGGCATACCTGTAAACCGATGAAGACCAAAACCACCTAACCCTATCCTGCTTGAGTGGAGTGGAATGCACAATGTGTAACTTAAGAACTATTCGTTTAGGTAATAACATAAGACCAAAAAACTAATTTAGGGCATTAATACTGCGCCTGCTTTCGGAAACTTGCAAATAATGAAGATAAAAGAAAATAAGCCGGGAAAGCTTGTAAATAATATAGAGTAAACTAGGTGTAGCAGTCATCGGGTGGTCTTCGTAAACATTGGAATTCCTCGAAATTTCTCAGTTCATCTTCAGAAATCTTTGGGGTTTTTTTCGGAAATTTTCATTTTGATTCCTGTCAACTACAAGGAAATTGCCCGAAGTGTTCTGGCAAACGTTGGATCTTTGGAGGTCCGTGGGAAATGTTCGGACACAGAAATGCACTTTCTGTCCCGCGCCCTTTCCACTAAGCAGAATAGGTCTCTGATGCACTGCCAACAGCCAACATGACAAATAAGCTCACAGAAAAAGTTTCATGAAGCAGGAGAAAAACATACCCCTGAAGGGTTTCCGGTATATTGCTGGTTTACACTGTCACTCCATCAAAACTTAAAATCATAACCATTCAATAAATTAAGTCAAGAATCTGGTTATATGATAGATGAGTCATATATAAACAACCTCGCCATTAGTTAGGTCTGTGTGGTTTTTCGTTCGCTCGTTACAGGTATTCGGAGACGTCTTTCATACAAATATATAGAGTTTTGTATGGAGACGCCATGTTGGTGCCCCTCAGAGGGACACCAACATGGCGCCCGTAGAGCAACAAAAACATCTGTCATCGAGTATAGTTCTACAGTTTTAACACATTTAAAATTAATACTTCTTTTAGTGCAAGAACTATTCAGTTAGCAAAAACTTACCTAGGTAAGTCATCTATTGACCTACACGAGAGACTTCTCCGGCCGCTATTTAATGTCACGCAACACATCAACTTGGAAATTCAAACATGCTCTATTACAAAATGAAGGGCCCTGTCATGTCGAGCATAATTTTAACTGTTCGTTGTTTGGTTTATGCCCAGGACTAACTACTAATTGTTCGGTCTTCGAAGAAGTCTCTTTAGTTATCATACGTAATATATTCTCAACAACTTCAATGTTATCTTCACTCAGTTCTATAAGTGAACTTTCTGGTGCTGCCTCCTCGACATCCGACAGCGTAACGTCGGCAAATGGGTCAGTTGCGCGAGAAGCAGTAAGGGCTTGCTGGATGGATGCCAAGCGATCTTGTCCCGCATGACAAGGTTGGCCTTCCTTTAGGCAATGAATCTGATCGTCTTCAGATCCGTCAGGAGGCACAGTTAGTGCGCAGCTTCTGAAAGAACGGATAACTAACTCTCTGTCTAGACTATCCCAGGCCTTGAGAACCCACTTAACGATTTCACGTCGAGGTGGGCCACACATGTTTCCTGCAGCTGTAAATGAATGAGCCCCGTCAGCCATCCAGGCATCGTACATCTCCGTCACTTTGGCCTTAAAGGGCTTATTCCATGCCACGTCAGGGGCTTGAATATACTTAGTACAACCACTGGGTACTATGACAGGGTCGATCTTTGCTTGTGCGAGTTCTTGCTAGATGCTGTCTGTGATGTGGCATTTAAACGAGTCCCAAGCTAAAATCCGACGAGAAAATGAGAACTTGCCCAATACTCCTTGCACCCAGTCACGAGTCAGGTCTTCATTCATCCATCCGTTCACAGAAGAAGCTACAAAGCACTTATTTTTAAACTCCTCATTAAGCTGCTTTGTTTCTCTCTCGGCTCCCGGGAAGACAATAAATGGCTTAAGTTTTGTTCCGTCCGCCTTTGCTGCCAAACAAACAGAGACTTTGGACTTCTCATGTCCAGTTGTCTTCAGTCGAATCGATTTTTCCTCAACGTTGTCTACTGTAGTGCTGGACAGCATATCTTGCCAGACAGCTGTTTCATCCATGGCAATAATGTCACTATGACTGTAGGAAAGCCTGTTACGCTGTCGTTTTACTTGTAAGATATAGGCAATAAGCTTGTCGATGAGTCTTTCTGGGTCTTTTTGCGATTCAGTGGTTCTGCGCCTCACAGACAGCCCATTCCTGCCCATAAACTTCTGGACCCAGCCATTACTTGCAATAAAAGATGGAGAAAGCTGCACTGCCTTGCATTTTTGCTCGTGTATAGCCCGCGCTTTGTGCGAAATCATTTTCCTTGGAGGATGGGAAGGGGGCGCTTATTCGAGGTTGGGCGCTCACAATTAATTTTTTTTGGGGTGGGGTGGGCGCTTATTAAATTTTTCTATCTAAAGGGTGGGCACTTATTCGAGGTGGGCGCTTATTCAAGGTTGGGCGCTTAATCGAATAAATACAGTATCCGCCATTCTGCCCCTCGATTCCTTTTTCAATCAGTAGGTTAATACTGATCAAACAGTGGCCGCCAAAACAGCACAAGACACTCGTAGGTGAGACAGTCCTAACATTGAAAGGCCTACACCATGGCCTACCCCAAGTTTTGTCTACACCCATTTCAAGCCAATGAATGTGGGCTTGCAAAAGCGTCTTAGCTTCAGTGCAGTCCACACTAAACACAATCTGAGTCTAGATATGTTGGCTTGCGTGAGTAAACAACTCCCGTATCGATATCGCCGAGGAAACTCCACTCGGCGATGTCACCTGGGTGAAATAACAAAGCACAAACAAGGCAGGAAAGTGTAGTTAATTTTCGAAAAGAAAGAAAACCAATCCGAAACAGCACCACAGAGCAATTTTGAAACAGAAATAACTTACATGTACCTTGAACAATTACAACTAATTTGCGATGGAAAGCTCTTCAAAATTTTCCCAAAACAGGGAAAACGACCGCAGATTTAAATACACAACGACGACAACACGCTTGAGGCAATGGCCAACACTTGAAAACAATGACTTGCAATTACTAGTACCCAGTCTCATGCCAGACTATTTTTACTCTCAGAGATCTGTCATGTGTCACATCGTCCTCAAAGTGACAAACCCACTGACATACAATCAAGATCTGCCTCTGACTTAGGGGTCTGTATGCATGAGCATAAGACCCCAAAAATGGCGAGGTACATGTACTTTGTCTGTTCTGTTGAAAGTCCAGGTGCCCTTTTCTTGAAAGCTCATCTCTAAAACTGATGTGTTTATTCTGAAGAGCTAGTGTTTTACTATGATTTCAAGATATGAAAGGCCAAATTTGTTGCAAAATTTAAATCCTGGACATTTTTACGACCTGTCGGAAATTATGGCACCCAAATAGTTCTGTAAGTGCACACCAGAAGTCTCTTGTAAACCTTAATTTGCTTGCACTATTTTTAATGTTGAATTTGAGATTTCTTTTGGGCTGACTATCAACTGCGGGACTGTGGTGGATGGCAGACCTGGCCCCAGTTGTTCAAAGGGTGGATAGCGCTATCCACTGGATAACTCAATAAATTTTATTGATTTTGCTGGTGTTTTTCTGTTGGAAAGTGATTTATCCTGTGGATAGCGTCATCCACCATTTGAACAACCAATGCCTGGTCTTTAAGAAAAACACTCATTTTTTAATCAATACCATTCTGTGTTGTGCACACTCGTTATTGAGATGTGGCAAACCAAACATTGTCTGATAATCTTAAGAAAATATGAGCAGCCAGCAATAAATGTGTGCATTGTGTATGTTTGGTAAAGCAAGAGCTTTACATTTTACCATTACATAATGTACATGCTTATTTAAACTCAATCCTTCTCATTGCTGGTCATTCGAACTTTTGTTGTGTGCACCAGTTTCACAAAGTGGAATGTGAGCTGCATGTATCTGAGAGACTTTCTCTTCGCAACTTTAGGAACTGGGTGAAGTCATGGCCACATGAGAAGAACAAATTCCTTCCTGGATTGATTGAATGATTTGCCTATGAACATCTTTGATACTTTCAGCATCCACATTGTCGCTCAGGTTTTGCAGTGGTGTTCAGTCCCCCTGAAAATTGAATTGATCAAGAGCTGTTGTCGATCTTCTTGATTTATAAAACAAGCATCTTGACTTGCAAAGATTGAACTTGACATTTGATGTGCAGGTAATGGAGACCTTGAACACATGAATTGTTTGATAGATAGTTTATTAAAACAATCGCTACATGGCAGTCCGTGGACTGAATTGCGTAACTGAAAACTAAAACTATAAAAAACTATAAAACTATAAAAGTAAAAGTGTGTTCAAAAGCCCCCGTTAATTTGAGAAATCCATGAAAACCGTCTAAACCTCATATACATCAAATGCATATGCTTAGGATAAATGAGTTCTTAAAACAATGAGTCTTAAAAGGGCGTGGCATAGGTCCTATGGTGTCTTAAATTATGCCTCAGATTCTTAGGAGGTAGTAGTGAAGAATGCTTATGCCCTGGACTTGTTGATACTGAATTGAAAAGCTTGTGACATAGTGCCACAAACTGGCGTACAGTGTGACCAGACCAAACCTGGCTAGACAGTCTGAGTATGACAACGGAGGACAGATGATAGAGAGCACTCTTTTAAACTCTCTCGAAGTCCTCGCAGAGGTGTCGTGGAAGCGTGTGATGAAAAACTGGTGTGCAGTACTCCAAGATTGGTCTAATTTGCTCATTTGCTTTCCTTATGCACTCGAGAAGGTGTTCATTACATTTCAAATTTGCAGAAATTGTAACGCCGTGAGTGTTCCTCTTTAGGTCTATGATCATCTCTTTGCATTTATCGGCATTCAGTTCCATCTTGTTCACTTGCGACCATGCCTCAACAGCAGAGAATGCGCTTTCTACATCACCTTTAGAGCCTCAAGATATAGTTTGAGCAATATTTGTGTCGTCCATGTACTTCCAGGTGAGCACATCAACCTTGAGATCGTTAATCATCAATACACCTTATTCCATAATGGCTGCCATTTTAGTATTCTTTTGTTTCCATGCAAATTGGCCCTTATGGCCTCGCTTTCAAACGGAAAATTCCAAAAAATATTTAACTTTGAACAAGGCCACAAGGGCCAATTTGCATGGAAACAAAAGAATACTAAAATGGCGGCCATTTTGGGATAAGGTATATGAGAACTACCAGGGATGAAGTTTTTGTCCCCTGGGGCACCCCGGTAGGGACTAGGCCCCACTCCAACAGACAGTCTGCTGATAGTTTGACTCGTTGTTTCCGGTCTGTCAGAAAGTCGAACACCCAACCAGCAACACTTCGTGGAATGTCTAGGCCTAGAATCTTCCTAGCCGGCATTTTGTAGTTGATAAAGTCGAAGGCTTTGCAATAATCAAATAGTACAACCCTAACAGCCATGCTAGTGACATTGGTGGCCTGTGACTGGTGGTGTATCATAGATATCAGAGCGTACAGAGTAGAAAATCTTGGGATACTGCCATATTGATTAGGGTCTATTATCTACAACACCGCACGGCTGACATGTGTAGAAACCACAAAATCCTCTGCAAGCTTGGAGATGGCGGGCGTCAGCGAGATAGGACGCAAGTGTTTGCTAAGATCTGCAACAGGTTTTTATTCTGGAAGGGGGACCACATCCGCGAGCTTCCATGAAGTGGGAATTCTTTGTTCTCTGAGGCTGGCATTCAGTATGGAAGTGATGGGCTGCACTAGAATCTCTGCACATTCTCTCAGGAGCTAATTTCCAATGCAGCAGTCTGGTCTGGCCGCCTTGTGTGGATTCAGTTTGGTTAGAGCAGATAGAACTGCCGTTTCAGTGATGAGTCCTCCTCCTTGATGGTGACTGCATGCAATAGCTCGTAGTGTTCCATGGGCTCCAAGAACACAGCATTGATAGCGTTAGTGATTTCAAGGTCGCATGAGTGATCAAAGTGAGCCTCGATGTGTAGTTTGTAGAGAAAAAAGTCCGGGGCAGAGACAGGTCTCATGCCAGCGATCCGTTTAATAGCGTTCCACCACTGTAAAGGCTTAATGTTCTTTAGATTGCCTATCTTGTACGCAAAGTACTTGCTACGGAGTGATTTGTGCTCACGGGTTGGCTTCATTAGGGTGTTGGTAGCGTTCTTTGTGCTCTTGGTGGAAGGCTAGCTGGCGGAGCTTGATGAGGTTCTTAAAATGTTTGGTAACCCATGGGGCATCATGGGTGTGAATTCTAATGTGTTTTACCGGCATGATGTGACATTAATAAATTACTAGTAAATTATGTAATTCAGTAACTTATTCTCTATACAGCTGTTGATTCAGCACATGTGAAATTGTTCACAGCCCCAGACAAGTGCTTCCTTGTTGGTCTGTAAAATCCTGGGCTCGACAATGGACTTTGACTTGGTTTTGCAGCCATCCACTCAGATCCTCCATGAACTTGTGGAGGGACTGCCCCTAAGCCTGGCAAGTTGGGTCATAATTATAATAATAATGACGATGATGTTCCCTCTGCATTCTTGTCATAGTATTCCAAGGTTTTGGCAAGGTATCTAAAAAAAGGGTATTGCCTTGTAACTTACATGAACTGAATTTAGTTGTGAACCCATAAAGTGGTTCAAGGATGCTTTTTTGGGGATGAACCTGGAGCTGAAGTTCCCGAAAGCTGGCAACATCTACATGTATACCAATGAAGAATTTGATTACTAAGTCATTGAAAACATGTATATTGGAATAAATTTCAGCAAAGGCCACTCTTTAGGGGGTCTTGCATTTGACCTTCATCATAGAGAAGAAAACTGATAGACAATAGCCCACACTCCAAGTTAAACTCGTGAATGAGGCATTATGGTACTGTAAATGTGGTGGGTGATGGACTAAGAACCTTCACTGATCACTGTCAGGAAGTCGTCAACCAAGGACAGAGAAAAATGTCTGACCTTGGTGGGAATTGAACCCACAACCTCGGGATGAGTGTTGACGTCTCATAACACCTTTAGTCAAAAAAACACAAAATTTGCAATAACTCTGCACGAAAAAACATTTCAAATAATTGCTTTTTTACAAGAAAACAAATATAATGAGCTATCTTATGGTAGCTTTTTAACATTTTCCAAAATTCGAGACCAAAAAGGTTAGCAGTTACCTTGAAGTGGATGTATATTTTCAAAGGTGGTTTAATTGGTTCTTCCTTTGTTCAGGATTTTTATTGTCAACTGGAGTTAAATAGCAATTATCTGTACTCTTTTGGACATAAAGAAAAAGGTGTTTGTTTTGCTCTAAAATGCGAACGAACAGTGTTTTTTTAATCAGTTTGCCTAAATGTTTTTCGATGTACCTCAACAGTGAAAATAAAATTTTGCCCTTATGTTATAAATACCAAATCGCAATGAGTTCTTATAAAATTAGGGAGAAATATCACTAACTTGTGTTTTCAGAAGTTTTTTTAAAGCTCCTACAGGTAATTTGTTAGAGTTAGTTTGTCCTTTCTTGGTTGCATTGCCCTATTTTGCCGATTCTTGTTCCAATGATCTCCTTTTTAGAGATAAAGTGGAATAAAGTACATCAGTAAAACTCTTCTTTGACCTTGAACTGACAAAGTGTTTTTTTATGGCTTCTAGCAATAGCGTGATTTCTATTCGCTGGCTATTGACAGTTGACTCTGAAATGGCTTTTTTCCTTTTCCATTTGCTTGCCGAGGGTGTGTTTGTTTTAAAACTCATGCGGGTCTGGAGAAAATCATTGCCAAACTGGTGAATTCCAAAGTAAATTTCACTTGAAGAACCGATATCGTACTCATGTCTTGTGATTCATGCGATATCGGTTTGTAGCGTAAAATTTACCGTGGAATTCACCAGTTAGGCAATGAATTTTCCTATAGAAGACAGCAAAGAAAATGATTTAGTTATTAAAGCAGCAACCGGAAACATCAAAACATGGACAATTCGAAACCTTAACCCTAAAGGCAGTAAGAATAAATATCCAGAGCTCCGCTTTTAGGCTTGGCTAAATCTACATATTGCATTATGACAAATCGTTCGATCACGTTGAATTGCTTATCAGACACCATTGCTTGAGGAGATGACAGAGGGGGAAAAACTTTGGTTGCTTCAGAATAGCACTTGCAGTGTCTCATCCAGTTAGTGCATGGAAAAATGGTAGCCGTTCACATGGTGGTGTGGTAAGAGAACTGGCCATGTTGTGGATGGGCAAGTAGCGCAGGTTCTTGCCAACCCCAAGGGCAACCCAAGACGACTACATCTGTATCGACTGTTCTTATGAGTATCTTCTTCATACCACTCCCAGAGACATGGTTTGTGCGGATAAAGATACGGGTATCTGCTTCTATGCGGTAACAAGGTGCGATGCCCGTCTTGTGTATCGTAGTAGAACTGATTACATCCATTTCAACCGCTTGTGCTGATTACCTGTACATCAGGTTTACTCAGAGATCGAGTGCTGACTGCCAGATACTGGATTAGCTCTTCCTTGTTGTCCAGCCTCAAAAACAACTTCCAGATTAAAGGAATTGCCACATTGTCAAACACATGTCTGCGAGTTCCTGTGCCTCTGGCTTCATGAGTGCCTTGCTTGAGGCTGTTTGTAATGACCCCAAACTAAATCGATTCTTTTTTACATTCTCTGCCCAATAATTAATGGTGTATAGGAGAAAAACACTTTCTGTGTATTCCTTGAAGGTCTTGTACTTACCAGGCGAAACGTTGAAAATAGCTGTGCTATCTAGAATGACTGCATCAACCAAAGGATGCTCCAACGTTGTGTCTACTTGAACGCATGGGATCAGTTCTGATTTTTGTCCTGACCATATCTTACCATTAACCCAAAGTGCAGGCGGACTTGAGCTGTTTTCGTGCTTGAAGAATTCCTCAAGATATCATTCTCTTGCTTGGCAAGCAATGTATATTCTAGAGATTGAGATTAGCCACTTGATTACTGTTTCTCAGTTGTGCCAAGCAAGGGTAGGTTGCATCGTTGTATGGTATCTGTGATGGGCTTGGATCGCTTATTAAGTCATTCCTCTACAAATTTGTCATACAGTGACTGCCCCTTTCCCTTGGCAGTCGAAACGGCGTCCATATCACAATTAGGCAAGATTTCCTCAGTGTCCAATACAAGAAGATGGGCACTGTCTTCAAAGAATGGGTTCCCCATTTCTTCAATTACACTGATCATGGTTTTATCGTCTTTAGCAAAGGCTTTCTGAACAGATGGGACTTGCTCGTGGTGACAGGGGTCATCAGGTTTTCGTACATCATATTCTCTCACTGCTCTTGCTATTTTGGGTCCCGCTATCATCCACTATCTTAGGGCTGCAGGACTTTCCATTAGTCCTACTGCTCTACTGTCCTCTTTAATCATCTCATTCTCCTGTTCGTGGTTGTGGTATAGAGATATTTTCGAGAATAGCTGCTGAGATTTCTGCATAACCAACTTCCTTTGTTGGAACACAGAATATACTGATGGGTGCCTGTCCTTCAGGTTGACGAGATCTCTGATGTAAATGGGAAGTCATCTTGAATAGTGGACAAATCAAGAAGAAACATCCAAGGGACAAGCTGGCTAAGAATCTGTACATGTAGGGGAAAGGTGCCCTCTCTAATGGACCTGACAAATTCTAGAACTAGTAGTTCTAGTTCAAGAGCAGTTGACCAGAAAAGAAATTGGGGATGCAATTCACAGTGCTTTCACACCCAAGAAGTAAAATCTTCAGGTTCCCTGTTTCCATTGGTACTAGCTTTGTATGCTCGGCGCTGTTGGATATAAAGTGCGCATGCACTCGCTTGATGTGCATAGTGAGATCTGGTGATGTGGGCTGCCTTCAGTATAGCATCTTCCCTTCCACAGGTTGTGATGTCTGCCTGGACTAATGCGCTATTCCATCTGCTGTTGTTTAACCACTCAATATTAAGACTACCCATCATCACAACATAGCTACTCTCCCCATACGTATCTACTTTCTCCCACTGGATCAGTTTCCCAAGGGCATAGACAGGCTGGTCCATTCCAATGTTAGGTATCTGCCAGGGATTGATGTATGCAATCGCCTCCTTTACTATTTTCATAACATGTTGGATCATTTCTTTAGTTTGCGCATATTCCTCGAAGAGGGGTAAAAAGTGAAGTTATAGCATTAGACCAGAGAACTCTGATTTGCAAGGAGGCAAAGTGACCTGACAGAAATTCTTTCTCTTCCAACTTTTCCTTATCTAACAGTTCTTTTAATCTATTAAGCCACTGGTACTTGCATTTCATATTTTCAGTGACCAAATGTGACTGTGGTTTATTGGCATTGCACCCTCCTGGAAGACACAGTTTTCCTTTTTGGCAGGTCAGCATTTATTATAACTCGGTTTCTATCAATTCCATCAACTATATTAGTAGGGTGCCTGGTGAGAGAAAGTGCTGTTCCATGGAACGAGTCCTAGCTGTTTGTGAGCTTGGGTTGTGGGCAGTGTTGTCCACACTTTCAGTAGTAAACAGTGCGTTTTTCACTTGAAGGGACACACCACACCGTTCTCTTCAAATTGTGTAATAGAGGCTCTCTTTTCAGGTGATGTCTGGTTGATGTGGCATCAGACTGCCTATCTTATATCTTGACTATCTTACCTGCTACTTTGAAGTCATCTCTCGTCAAAGGATTGACGGACTGTTTGTGCCTTTTTGCGGAGAACAGCTTGCAAACGTTTTCAGGCCTTCGTTTTGTGCTTACGGGCTCGCCCATGATGCACAATGTCATCGGGGCTGTCTCTCTGAGTGAGTGTAAGATCACGTGCTTGAATCATGATGTCCATTTTACAGTTATTCTGTTTGCTGCCTACTTGTGGCCTTCTCCGTTCTTAATTTTCCTTTTGAAAAGAGAAACTTTAGAGAATTTACAGCACGATTTTGACAATTGTGTGATCATTTGATTGGCAAACCTGTTGGGGAAGCCGGTAGGATTTGAGCGGAAAAACAGCCTTTGGAGTCAAAATGCCCATAAAAACTCTCCAATGAGCTTTCATGTTGACATTCCAGTAAGATGTCTGATATTTTCGAATTTTGAAACATTCTGTAAAAGTCTCATCAGTTGTCATCAAAGGCAACTTGCTCTCTGACACTTGCCAACGTGATGTGCATATTTTTGTCATATCGAGATCTCTTATGCCAAAAAATCATAATCAATTGACAATTTGTTTTGTTTTGCTGAAATTGAAAATAAAAATTTCTCATAGGTAGAGGTAAACTTGTCAAGCTGGCAAACCTATTTTGGTAGCTAGTTGAAGAAAGATGACATTATTGTCCTGTAAACAACTTCACACCTTGACATGTGCCAATAGACGAGATGTATGCATATTTTTGGCATGTCGAAATCGAGATGTTTAGTTAATGTTGAAATTTTGCAGAAATTTAAAATATACATGTACATACATACTTTATTACCACTTCCCCAAAGAGGATTTTCAGAGGCAATACAGTTAAGGTAAAAATTAATTATACAATTAAGCTAAAAATTATATATCAAACTTAAAATAGAGCAATGACTTAAATAACCGAAGTGCTAAAGTTACTTAAGAGGCGAGACCTAAGGCGGCATTTAAACACATTAACCGATTCACAAAGTTTAAAATCGTTAGATAAGGAATTCCATAAAGTAACTGCTCTATAGAAAAAAGTCCTTTGGCCACTTGCTGTTCTAAAGCGAGCTGTGTTAAGCATTTGATAACTTCTCGTTCTGCAATTTGTGACATCATATCGTCTAATGAATTGTGTCGATAAATATCCAGGAGCACATCCTGTTAAACAGTTAAATGACATTACGACATCACGGTAATAAAGATACTCCATCGCTGGCAGCCAGCGCAGTTCCTTTAAAGCTGGAGACATGTGATCGTATTCCTTCTTCCACTTACTATGCGGCAGGCAAAATTCTGGACTGTCTGTAACATTTTTAAATTTGTTAGAGAAGTATTACTCCAAACGCAAGAGAATAAAATAGTTTACTGAAAACAAGTGAGTTTATAATAATGATTAAGGACTGTTTGTCAAAAGAGTACTTAACTCTATTGATCTGAGATAAACGTGACATGCACGATAAAACTGTTTCTAGAACATGATTACCCAAAGTTAAGTTTGGATCCATAATTACACCGAGGTCTTTAACGGTTGTTGCAGGTGCAAGATCCTTCCCGAAAAGGGACAGATTAAAATCATCATTCACTTTTGCAATGTTTTGTCTACTTCCAAAGATCATTAATTTCGTCTTGTCTGGGTTCAAAAGTAGCTGGTTGTTAAAGCACCAGTTCCGTATTTTAAGCAGATCCTGATTTATTTTATCTCTGACTCCTCTCTCTTCATGGAGTGCAAAGGATAACAGAAGTTTGGTGTCATCAACATAGCATTGTGGGGAGCAGTACTGTGGGATTGACGGCAAGTCATTAACGTAAATGCTGAAGAAAAGTGGGTCAAGTATACTTCCTTGAGGTACGCCATTTCTTACTTGCATGCAATCTGACAGAGTAGAATTGATGCGCACAACTTGGTGACGTGATGACAAATAACTCCAGAACCACTGTAAAACAGTTGTAGATGCACCAGCATCCTGGAGTTTAGCCAGTAGAGTGCCGTGGTGTAAGCTATCAAAGGCCTTGCTCATATCAAGGAGGACTGTTGCAGTTAATTGCTTGTTGTCAATAGCACGCAGTATTTGATCGGTGGTGTGAATCAGTGTAGTCTCGGTTGAGTGGTGTTGTTTATTCCCACTTTGCTTTGATGTTTAACGCTCCTTTGAGACTAGATAGGTTGTGAATTGATTAAAGGCTGCTCTTTCACAAACTTATGATAGTACTGGCAGAAGAGAAATGGGCCTATTATTATTCGGCACCTCATGATCTCCACTTTTCAGAACTGGTGTCACCTCGGCTAGCTTCCACGCATCTGGGAATGTATTGGTGGTAAACGAGGCATTAATGATGGACTTGAGAGAAGGCAGAATTGCGGGAAGGCAATCTTTGATAACTCTTACCGGAATTTTGTTGATACCAGGCACCTTGTTTGTTGCCATCGAGTTAACAATGGCTTGTACTTGTTTACCCTCTATAGGATTAAAGGTAATTTTTTTAAATAATGCAAATGTTCTCGGAATGAATGGATTTTTGTTGAGCTTAAAGTATGCCGGTATTCTTGACGGCTAGGAGTAAACTTCATTTTGGGTGAAAATTCTTTGAAGCCTGAAAGTTGCTGAGATGGTAAAAGAACTTCAATTTGAAATTTGATAATCTAATTTTGGTAGCTAATTAAAACCAAGACCAACTAACATCAGGAAGGTCACAAAATTACCTTTAGATAATCTCCCGGGGAAAATGTTGTGATTTTCATCCAAGCCAAAACATTTTTGCGGAAAAATCGGCTATCAAGTGATGTGCTCATAATTTGTTTTCTCTCTTTGTACATCGCCCATGATACAGAATTATTTGACAAACATATTAAACCTTGAGAATTACCAGACTGAGTGCTCTTCTTGGGTGAAAAAATAAATAACAAATCCAAAGAAAGCAACTCTTGCGTTGACCTTGATAATTTTTCAAACAGTATCACCTACTGCCGGATTCCATCATGACTCTTCGCAAACCTCTCTACCTCTCGCCATCCTTTGGAGTGGAAATGTAATCCCTCTCCAGTGAGCTATCAGATTTATTTTTCAGCCATAAGATGGAGACATTTTCGTATTTTGAAACATTTTGTAATTTCTTCATCTGATAAACAACTTTATACTTCGACATGTGCCAGTAGATGGGATGTGCATATTTTTGGCATGTCGAGATTGAGATGTTTAATGCCGAAATTTTGCAGAAATTTAAAATATAAATTCGTTACAGGTAGAAGTAAATTTCATTTTAGATAAAAATTCTTTGTAGACTGAAAGTTGCTGTGATGGTAAAAGAACTTGAAATTTGAAATTTGGTAATCTAATTTGGTAGCTAACTAAAACCTACACCAACTAACACCAGAAAGGTCACGAAATCACCTTTAAATAATTTTCCGGGAAAAAATGTTGTGATTTTCATCCAAGCCAAAATATTTTCACGGGAAAATCTGGAGGTAAGAATTAACATCTCTCATGCAAATGAAGCTACCTGAGTGACGTGCTCAAAATTTGTTTTCTCTCTTTGTACATTGTCCGCGATACAGAATTATTTGACAAACGTATTAAATGTTGAGAATTACCAGTGCTCTTCTTGAGTGAAAAAATAAAAAGTTAATGCAAGAAAGGAACTCTGCATTGACCTTGATTTTCAAACAGATCACCTACTGCCGGATTCCATCGCGACTCTTTGAACACTTTACTACCTCTCGCTTATTAATTTGTTTTTTCTTCAATTTCCTTATAAATGCATCCATTATTCCTTTGAAATTCACTCAGTTTTTGTAACTGTTACAGTAGCCACATGCAGTGTTTATCTGAAAAACCTAATTGCAATGCTCTTTGTGCATTCCAAGCATTCATTGTCAATGCCCATCACAAAAACATGTCAACGATCACACAGACAATGTTAATGGTGTAACATTTGTTACCCGTAAGCGCATGTCCCACAAGGGACCTATTTTTTGTTTTAGCAGGTTTTATAAAAGGCTTGCATTATGAAGGAAAAGATTACCTGAAAGCTAACTGTTGTAAATGTGTTTGTCTCTCACTCTATTTCTCTCAGCGTTACGGTGTTCTGCATTGAAATTTTCTCTTCTTTTTCTTCCTCGGCTTCTCTCGAGGATTTCTTTGCTTAAATTTCCCATCTTTCGTTGTCTTCTCTTGTTCTCTTTCCTGCTCTTTATCCTGTTGCTCATTACTGCCAGAAAAATGCAGGTTGCCAAGTGCAACGCTGGCACGCAATTTCCCGCCAAGGAAATGTTTCCAAACTCTCCCATCCCTAAAGGCTGTCCTGCCTCCCCACCTCCACTCCAGTCTGTATAGACGTGTGGGCGGACGTATTTTGACGTCATAACCAAAATTTCTTGGGGGGAATCTTACCCATGAGGCCCCAGTGTTGCGTTTTTCGCGCCTGAGCTCTGCTAATACTCTGTGTTTTGTGCAGTCATGGAAGTATGTCATTAGCAAGTTTGCAATTTACACTTAGTGCTACAGAAGTGGCGAGATTACATTTCCTTGTGCGCTTTTGATATTCAAATTTCTAGCTAGTAGTAGTGGACACTAAGGGTAAAATAGTTAGTTCCCTCTTCAGTTAGAGGTCCTAGGTTAAGCTTTCATTTCGAGAGCCAATGCTTTTTGCTAGCTATACAATTCTGGTAGACTACCAGGTAAATATTTTGTGTTAGTCGTGTTACTTGGTCCAACTGCATGTATTGTACGTTCATTCATATCCTATCTTTAATTTGTATTATAGGTTTTGAAGACAATGCCTTGCCCGATAAGTCAAAACAGCAAGTGAATCACTGTTACTGACAAAATGTTTGCAATGCAATAATCGCTTGACAAGCACACTCAGAAAGAGATTTGAAAAAGTGCAATTAATTTGCATTATCTGCATCTTTAGTCAAAGTCAGGTACCAAACAACTTCACATTTCTTGTTAAAAATTGCGCGAGCGCTCTCACAATACTTTTTACAAACATTTTGAGACTCTCTGTTTGCTTTAAAAGGAGGATGTAAGGATGAAAATGTGTGCGCTTAGTTGACCGCTTCCTACAAGGGCTTTTCAAGGTCAACCGGCTCAATGGGATCGACCGAATGCATGTGAAGGTGCTCACGGCTGGCGCCATACGATCCATGTGTGATCTCAGAGCACCGCAAACCCAGCCAGATGTAATTGACTGGGAGTCGATTTTGAGGAGGGGGGAAAACCGGAGTAGCCGGAGGAAAACCTCAAAGTCAGGTTGAGATCAAGTGAAACTCAGCCCACATACGATCCGAGGCCAGATTTGAACCTGGGTGACAGAGGTGGGAGGCACGGTTGATGACCACTAAACCACCCTGACTCCCGAAGCACTGTACACAATATAGATTAAGGTTGCATAAAATAGTTTCTTGTTTTGAGAATTGGGTAGTGAATTGTCTGCAGATACCATCAATAATCAGGTTAAATTTTCATTGTAGATCATCGTAGAGAGGCTTCTGAAACAGTTTGTGTTGTTGTAACCTCTCTTCGAATTGTCTATTCATTTCTTTGTATTTATGCATTTTAATTAACCCATTGACGAGTAAAATCGTCTGGTGTTAGACAGAGTAAAATACTAAGTCTGACCGGTTTGGGCGTCAAAGGGTTAATTTTTGATGTTTCCAGTTTAATCCCCCAGCATCGCTAGAAGAGCTATGGTTTCTTTACACAATGCTTTATGTTTTGTGAAAAAAGCCATAGCACTTTAAGTGATTGCAATGTTAACTAACACAAATGTGATAAATTGAGGTGTGCCATTTTTGCTTGATAGACTGTGTTAGAGAGCACTTAAAGTTCGAATATCCTATCATTGTGCCACATGTTGTTTTTACGACCCAAAAGAATCCTTTTAAGGTTTCTTAATTTAAAAAATATATGAGAATATCTTAGAGTACATTACAGGACATTAACAATGCCTTACAGTATCTTACAGAACATTAACAACATCTTGTGGTACATTACAGTTTCTTATTTTAATGCATTACAAGTAAAAGATAATGAAATAAAATACCAACAATGCTAATACTAATATTGACTATATTAGACATCACTCCGACAGACAGGCAAACACTCAAGGTAACTTAACCTGTAAAGCTGCTCTGTTTTGTAGTGTTCTTGTTCATTTTCACGTCTTTGAAGCTTCTTTTATCCGTCCTAAATTTCATTGCAGCTTTCTGAAATACTTTTCTGTTTTAAGTTTTTTGGCAGCTTTGGTGAACACAAATAGGAAAAGCTGTTAGGCTGTACTAAAGTGACGAATGGTCAGGATTCTAAAATCAAAGTCGCAAGGTCTTGTGAAATTTTTCTATACAAGTTTACCAGTTCCATGCCGTCTTTCGTTTCAACAATGCAGCATTTTAAATTTCCGAATTGTACGCTTGCATGACACTATGATACAAAGCTAGTTGGTTGAAAAATGTCTGTCGCTAAGAATCTTAAAATCGTCTAATTACAATAAAATATGGGACGGGGGCAGGACTGAAAGGGGCGGGAACCAGGAGATAAAGGTATGGGGAGTGGGAGAGCAAGGTATGGGAAGGGGGAGGTTCTGACCCCCCTGTACCCCCCCCCCCCCCTCAAAAAAATTTTTTTTTTTCTAGTTAGAAAAGTTCTGTTAAAAGAGAACACAAACAGCAGTAACAAACATAGTAAAACCCGTATTAATAGCTTGATGTTTATGTTTTAAACTTAGTAACATATTGCTTGAGTTGACAATTTCAATAACAAAAGACATATATGTTGTAACTATCAAACTTTTTTGGGAAACTTGGCATAATTAACATTCATGATATGAACATTAAAAAAATGCAATAAAAAAATGTGGTCGCCGTGCTTGTTTACGGGTCAGCAGGTTCTTAAAATGGGGTAATTTTACTGGTTTCGCCTTAAAATTTTGAATCACCTTCATACTGAATTAAGTCTTGGTTACTTGAAAGACACGAAATTTTTTTTTGAAAATAAAGCTTCAGTTTTATTCACATAAGCAGTATTGCTTCATTTACGCCGTTTTTGGTTGCCTGGTTGTGGGAATAGTACACTCTTTGGGACAGTTCCGTGGTTAGCTTGAAGTCCTCGCCTTGGCCAAAATACACCCAGTACGGAACTGTTTTCCGAAAAAATTCATGTTCTACTATCAAACTTTTTTTCTTCTTCAAATATGTTCTTTATTAGACTGTTCTTAGCAAATATGTGAAAAAAAATTCGGGGGTCACCGTGCTCGTTTGAGAGAAAAGGAGCAATTATTTCGCTATCGGGCTTAGTTTGAGGGAAATCTCTTACGTTTTGTATGCGCATGCGCTTATGTGCGCGCGCTAATGACGAGAAAATCGTGCGCAGTAGGGATGCGCAATGCAATACTAAGGAATTACCTTAAGAGTTTTGAATGGCAAGTTCATTTATTGACAGTTTCCCTTCAAACCAACAGTACGGTGCAATGCAATCTATTTGATAATCTTGTCTCTACCCCAGGTAAAAATACCTTGTACTCCCTGTGCACACAATTCCGAAATCCAGTCCACTCAGGGAATGGCACCACAGAAACAGAAAGGTTGCTATATTTACCATGAGATAAAACTAAGGAGCTGTTGCTAGTAACATTGTAATCCAATTCATCCATGATCTGGCTTACAGGTGCCTTTGATTTTTTTCATTTTTAGAAAAAAATGACTTGAACTTGAATTTGAAAAGTTACTTGCGAAAATTTATTTTTGGTAGAAACTTTTCATGAACAAGTTAAGTCAATTAAGAAGAAATTCTCTAGACTTTGTACAGTCTTTTTTAATGTCTAAAATGTGAATTTTTTGTCTTTGAAAATGAACCTTTTTCATGCTTAAGTACAAAATTGTGGAGGAGGCAGTGTGGCCGAGTGCTTAGGGCGCTTCCCTTGAGATCCGGAGATCCCGGGGCAAGACCCGTTCTGACCACTCACTGAATTTGTTCCTGGCAGTCCCTGGTTTAACTTCCTAGCTGCACTTGTAAATAGCCAAATGGTTTGCCTCCGACCAGTTGGGATTCTTAACAGTTGCATTTGTTGTGTTTTGTTGTTTTGTTGATTGTGTTTCATTGGCCCCGAAAAGCCCCTATGGGGAGCGGTCAATGAAGTATGTATTGTATTGTATTATTATTTTCAGTCTATCTACAAGGGCAGAATGCATTGGATTACATTAGAAGCCACCCAACCATATGATTTCATAAACTTGAAAAATTCAACAACAATTTAAAGTGATGTTTCATAACATCACTCAGTTGGCACAAGTTCAGGATGGGAGATCTTTTATAAAATCGAATACAACTCCAAACCTATCAGATTTGGCTTTGTCTGGTGTGGCATCTACTGCGATCCTAGTATTACACACTATGGATGAATCAGGCCATAAAAACAATCATTTAAACATGAAATCCACTGGGGGCCTGCATTGTCCGTGGACAAAAATCCTACAATCCATAGTGTTAAAACGTTGTAGAACAAATTTTTGCCAATCATGGTGTTGTCTCCGAAGAATGGTAGAAAAATCGTAAAATTTTACAGCAGGAAGGCCATCCATTATGGTAATGCAATGCTCAGCCCATTAGAATCAGTGTCTTACATATGCAAGGTGGATTATGTGAGCTTCAGATGGAGATGAGCTGAGTTTGGGTGCTTTTACTAGTGTTGCTACCAAGTTTCACGAGGCTACAGCATGACTGCTGCATCGCAATACATTTGCAATTCAGTAAGTAATTTATTGCGATTTTCATGATTCTGCGGAATTCATCTTGAAGTGCCAACAGCCAAACTGTGTTTTGGCTTTCATCAATCAAACTTGCGACACCAACCACAGATAACGAAATAAATGGATGTGTGACATAACACACCAATCAGCATCTTTGGTTCCCGTGGTACATTCCTACATTTGAACTTGACGCCAATGGAAAGCAATGGAATCTGTACAAATCCTTTTACTAAAGAATTTCTAAAAACATATAATGGTGTCCGAACTGTGAACTAAACAAAAACTCCAATTCACTTTCAAGAGGCGGAGGAGGAGCAGATTTTTTTGGCTATGTTCGGAAATTTGATTTATGGAAGCCAAAATGCAGTTTGGCGCTTGGTGCTTTGCACTTGGCACTTAAAGGTAAGATTCTGCGGAATTATGAAAATAGCAGTAAGCATTTAACACATGGTGTTTTGATGAATACTACAAAGTTATGGTTCATAAAGATTAAGCAGGAAAAGTAATGGTGTGGTGACACAACCATCATGACACGATTTTAGTCATAGATCTGTGGTGAACATGTAACATCATAATGTCCTTTTGGTGGAAGCCATCTTGAATGGTTTATTTTTCTTGAATGTACACCAAGAGCAGGGGCTTCAAAAAGTTCTGAAGTAAGCAGCAAACCCTATTAAAGTAAGCGGCCGTAACCAGGGCTGTCACTAATTTTTCAAGTAGGTGGGGAAATGAAAAAAAAGTAGCTGGGGGACAAACATTTACTGCTGTTAGTATCAATGAGAAAGGGTGGGGCAGGGGGATAAGGGTTTTGGGAAACAACACAAAATTTTCCAAATACGTTTTTATTTTAATGCACCTTTTACATGAAGTAAATCAAATGCCACTACTGTCCCCTTTCTCTATGGCGTTGGGAAGACTCTGACAAGTTTCCAAGAGTCATTTTCCATTCTTATATGCTTTTGTCATGACAAAACAGGACTGCAACGAATTTAAACTTAACTCCTTAAAATTGATAACTCTGAGCTACTGTACTTCACTTTCACAAGAAAATTCTGAAATGTCTTGCTGAACAGTCAGTCAGTACAAAGACCACACTGTTCTAAACGCCAATACATTTTTAACTGTCTGTGTCTATAAATGCTTTATGTAAAAACATTGACAATAACTTAGCTTTACTGTAGATTCTACATGGGATGATTTAACAGTCATTCACTCATAAAACTCCTCGTCTTCAAAGCCCTCATCATCAAATTCATCAACATCATAAGGGACATCAGGAAGATCACAAGCTTTATAAAGAGCCTCCACTTCTTCTCTCGCCTTGCATCTCTTCTCACAGCCGACGTGAGTCAGTGACCACAACGTGAGTCATTTCATTTATTGATTCATTCCTCACGGGAAAATTAGGGCCCACAAATGACCAGCTCCCAACGTCAGTGGCTTCATAGCTCAGTTGGTTAGAGCGTCGCACTGGTATCGCGAGGTCACATGTTTAAACCCCGTTGAAGTCCTGAATTTTTCAAGCTTCTCTACGCAATTGCTAAAATTGCGTCTATAACTGCAAGGATCATAGCTTTAATTGATTTCATATCCACAGTTCAGTATATGATTAATTTCATATATCATTTCAATCGTGACTATTGGCATGAGAAAAAAGAGACTTTGAGTAAGACTGGGAACAGGTGAAAGTAGCTCGTGACCAAGAGGCAAGAGGAAAAAAACATGGCAGCAAGAACTTGTCAAGAACGTAACACATTTTCTCTTGAACCAACAGCATTGCCTTGAAAAAATAGAACAACGTAACTCTCTGCTCTGATAAAGAGTACATGCACGAACCAAATTTCTGTCCGACAAAGCAATAACTGGAATGTATACAAGCCGTGTACGACTAATACGTATTTGTTTGCATGAACGAGCAAGAGGAAGACTTAATAGGCCTTATTCACGATAGCCGCCATGTTGGTTTTCAAATTGTCATGCAAATTAGCCATGTGTTATGCTGGGGGGCAAACATTGGAAAAAAGGCAAATTGCGGAAAATCGGCTATTTGAAATATTGAAATAACA
>OX421451.1:21678426-21680926 GCA_949126865.1 Montipora capitata | reverse complement strand
TTTAACAATGCCTGCACACGCTTGAGGTGTAGTGTTGGATTCCATGATGTGATATGATGTGGTTTGGAGAATTGAGCTGTAGCTGTTAACATAATCAACCCTAGTTGTGGTTTCCATTTCCTCACAGTGTACACCACGACCTTTATGGGTATAAATGAATGAAGGGGTAGTTTCTAAAGAAACTGTGGTGCTGCGTCGGTGGGGAAGTAGTATACAAAAATTTGGTTTTATCAACGGAGTTGATAATGTAAATTGGCCACCGTACAGAGATTCTAAAAGCTGACGTTTCGAGCGTTAGCCCTTCGTCAGAGCGAATCACTCTGGGTTCGCTCTGACGAAGGGCTAACGCTCGAAACGTCAGCTTTTAGAATCTCTGTACGGTGGCCAATTTACATTATCAACTCTGTTGATAAAACCAAATTTTTTATGGGTATATGTTGTGTCCAGTCCGAAACCTGCTTGGTCATCCCTGTTTATCAACACTTTGTTGCGACCATCAGGTAGCTGCAAAACATCTAATGCTTTATAAAAGGCACCACTCCAGTGAGCATCAGGATTGTACTTAATGTTAAATCCTTTACGCAAACTCCTGCATGTCACCTTTGCGACGCCTTTGTACCTTTTAGCCGATAGCTTCCTTTTATTCCTTAGCGTACAAAGCTGAAGGAGGTCAGTTCCAATTACAGGACTCAAATTATTGGTCTTTGTTTAATATGCGCTTGACAACAACATTTTTATGAATGAAAAGAAAGTTGTTACCATTCAAGACTGTTATTATGGTACGTTCACTGTTATTATAAAATATATAAAAAGCTGTTGAGAAGTTTTTTTGAATACCCTGGAAATGTTTTAGTATATTTGTTATAAATAAAAGAGGTCAATTTTTTGCTCGATTTGTAAAATCTCTTATCCTATTTTTAATCCAATTTTTTCGTCCAACCCCCCCTTTTCCTTAATTTTTTTTCGGCTGGCCCCCCCTTTCAAGCCAATTTTTTTTAGTGGCCCCCCCCCCAAATCCCACCAGCCCCCCCTTTCTCCTAAAAAATGTACGGTCCCTAAGGCCCGAATGGGGAGTGGGGGGGGGGGGTGGGGGTTTCAAATGACTGGTGCATAATTGCCACAACTTTACAGTGTCCATCATAGCCAGTAGGATAGTGCTGCATGACGTTTTTATTCGTAACTGAGTTTGATGTACTGTGTTCGAATTTCTTTTGGTATATATCCACAATGATAAAAGAAGCGAAATTGTTCAGATTTAGCTAAGAAGAGAGTCATAATCTGAAATATGGTTTTTCCTGCTGCCATTGATAGTGTGACAAGGGCACGAGCGTATTTGTTTGATCTCGCATTGAAAGGTTTTCTCTTCGAAAGGCAGCTAAAATGCGCTACATTTCTCCTAAAAGCGCTTGGCGATTAATCAGTGACATTTTCCTGGAACGGACAGGATATACAAAGGTTTAACAGCTAAGAGAAACCTATTCAGCCGTTGTTTAACACAGGACGCCCATGGAAGTTGCGTTAAAGAAGGCCATGGATGAGAGAGCGAAGAAGACGGGGTTTCTAAAGTTGTATCTGCGAGAAACGTTTGTTGCTTTCTGACTTCTAAAGGATATTACTACTATGGCGTTCCATCCCTGCCAAAATTCAATGTTGCATTTTACATTGTACTTTTCACATTTTATCCCACATTTGTTGGGTCTGCCTAATGTGCGAGCCAGCGAGCCATGCGAGCCATGCGAATTTCGCATTTAAGTCTAGGCACCCATTTCAAATAGCGCTGATAAACAGTTATTAAGTCTAAGCACCCATTTTAAAACGGTTAGCTTTCAATAACTGTGTGACTCGCAGTCATGGCTCACATGGCTCGCATGGCTCGCAGCCATGACTCGGATTGCTCGCTTCTTGGCCCGCATGGCTCGCAGCCATGGCTCGCATGGCTCGTCCCTTGGCTCGCATGGCTCGCTGGCTCGCACATTGGTAAAACTCCATTTGTTGTTTGACATCCGAGTTTACACTTTCGTCATTCAACTTTCCTCATGCAACATTAAAGGTTTTCCTTGTACATTCACCTTTTTGTACACAATATTCAAGTTCATGTTCAAGTTGAGCGGGTTGTACTTCCAAGTTTTCGCATTTGATGTTGAGCATTTGCCAATGAAGTCTTTGCTTTCAACATTTGACTTTACGTATTTCACTTGCAAGTTTGCATTGTACATTCAACTTTTTAAATTGTACTTTCATCCGCTGGTCATCCACCTATGGTAATCGTGGACTCAACTGACCCAGCCCACCCCCGCTAACATTATTCGTGGCACTTCTTGTCAAACATGGCGGATCACCAGCAGAGGAGTTATGATTCTTGTAAAAGAGGGTTTTGACTGTGAATTTAAGGTTTGTTGCAAGGATACACAGGGTAGATTCATTATACTCAAAGGCTTTATTCAGGGTCACGAGTTTGTCCTTGCCAATATTTATGCACCAAATAGAACTAATGATCAAT
>OX421451.1:21670926-21673426 GCA_949126865.1 Montipora capitata | reverse complement strand
AAACACTGGGAAACGTGTATGTGTATAACTCGTTCTTTAAGCGTGAGCCGCGAACTAACAGTACTCTGCCAATACACCGAATTTCAAAATCAATCAGTGAAAATAAACACCGAGGATAAACACTGGGAAACGTGTATGTGTATAACTCGTTCTTTAAGCGTGAGCCGCAAACTAACAGTACTCTGCCAATACACCGAATTTCAAAATCAATCAGTGAAAATAAACACTGAGGATAAACACTGAGAAACGTGTATGTATACCTCGTTCTTTAAGCGTGAGCCATGAACTAACATTACTCTGGCATACACGTTTCCCAGTGTTTCTCCTCGTCAACAATCCAAACCAAACACTTCATTTTGATTATAAGTTATATTTGGACTTCCATCTGCTCATGCCCAGAGATTATAAAAGGCCATATTATCATTATAAATATTATTTCTGTGGTTCCTCAGGAATGTACAGTACTACTGATGACGATCAGTTGGATGACCTTGTTAAAATTGCTGCAAATCAGCATCCTGGCATTGGTATAAGAATGCTCAAAGGTTATTTGCAAAGCCAAGGGTTTCGCATTCAGCGTGAACGAATTAGATTATCCTTGTTGCGAAGTGATCCAATTGGCCTTATGGAAATATGGAGAACTACCACTAGGAGGCGACAATACAATGTGAGGTATCCACTCTCTCTATGGCATATAGATGGGAATCATAAGCTCATAAAGTAATTATACATGTTTTCACTACCTGACACTCACAGGTCAGTTATCCTGACCCAGTGCCTTGGAATACAATTGTGGGCAAAAGTCCTTGGGACACTAATGTAATGTCACAGATTATCTGTGTTTTGCAACTTAAGTTTGAAATAAGCGTTGCTATCCTTTTAAAAAAGCGTTAAAGTGTTGCCCCCCCCCCCCTTCCCTACCCAATAAAACGTTGAAAATCAGGTGAAATTGCAAGTACTAGTTTCCAACATTGTATGGGGTTGGGGGGCGAGGTTAGACAGGTGAAGTTGTATTCACGACCGGCATGTGCTGAAAAGCATCAAAAGTGCAAATGTGTTCCCCGACTTTTGTCCATGATTGTAGTTAAGTTGTGTTTAGAAATAGCAGTAACACAAATATAATAATCAGGAATCAGTTGTCTAGTACAAACTGTCGGAGAGTGCAAGGTAAAATGTGTACTGGTCAGTAACTTTAAAGACTTCTTAGGAACAATTTATGCCCAAACAATTACTGACATGTATGAGTCTGTGACATTGATTATAAATAACAACATACCAACACTGCCAGCAAGTGGAAAGCCATGCTTGGTCCGAAGGCTGTGCCTAACGGAGGTTTGACCATATCTCATGTACATGTAACATTCTGTTGGTGTTAACTGAGAGTATTTTCCATTTGAACAGATGGAGAATTGTCATCCATGGAGGAATTGATGGTTTGTCTAGAATCCCAGTCTATTTAATGGCGTCTAATAATAGTAAAGCGAGCACTGTTCTCTCTTGCTTTCGTGAAGCTGTATCAGAGTATGGTCTCCCATCCCAAGTACGTTCTGATAAAGGTGGGGAGAATGTGGATGTAGCGACCTATGTGCTAACTCACATCCAGCAAGGGCCAGGCAGAGGAAGTAGGATCACAGGTACACTGTACAGATCACATTCATTTCTTTCATGAGATGTTCAGGCATTAAATTGTATGTGGAGTTCAGGTCTTTCTTTACTAGGTATGTATTAAATGGTTGTCAAAGTACAATGCAGTAATTTGGTTAATGCAGTTTTACTATAATGAGTCCTGGTGAGTTTTGTGTCAGACGCAGGATTTTTAAATCACTGACAATGATCACCTAGCAAAGGAGCGAAGAAATCGAGAGCTTTCAACTGTTGATAGCCGTTTAAATAAGCTGCTCCCTCCCAAGAACAATTCAATACTTTCTCTTAGGCATAACAGATATTTTTCTATTCCAAAGTGGAAAACCGATCATTTCAAGAATACATTTATTATAACCTCCAGTCTTAAAAGAAACAATGAACATTGACTTTAACATTGATATTTTAATTGGATTTATAAGCAATACAATTTATCCTTAGTTTTGTAATTTTATCTATTCTAGTTTTACGAATATGTAATTCAGCCTTCACGGGCTGCCATTTATTCAGTCAATAAAATATCTATCTATCTAACTATCTATCTATCCACATTTACAAATTCTTGTTACAAATCTCTTTATTTATTCCTCATAGTAGAAGTTGGTATAATTTGTCGAAAGAATCATCAAAACCATTTTTTTGGGTGATCTCTTTTTAAATTCGCATCACCTTTTCAATTCATTTTTTGGAGGAGGAGAAATTTGTCTTAACCGCTCATAATTTGGGCCTCCTAATTTACAACGAAAAGAAATACACTATGCAGTCATTTTATAACCACAGAAATAAATAACATCATTTTACTCTGGTAAAACTGCAGTACAGTAAGCTTTTGAAACTAGGGTTTATATACTGTGCTGTA
>OX421451.1:21648426-21665926 GCA_949126865.1 Montipora capitata | reverse complement strand
ACATATATATATATACATATTTAGAATGAAGAACTGGAAATCCAACGATGTAGTCACGAGCCAGTACGAAATACTGACTGATCCATTTTGAATGAAAAACAGATATGCCGTGAGTGGGAATCGAACCCGCGTTCCCTGGATTACATGTCAGGTGTGCTAACCACTGCACCATCGCAACAACCCTGCTGGAAACAGAGCAATCAGAGAGGTGATTTGTTAGCCGCGGGGCTCCCCGGCGTTTTATCATTCAGGAACAGGACTACATCGGATCATCCGAAGAAGATTCACAGGCTACCAGAAATACCTAATTATATTTAGAATGAAGAACTGGAAATCCAACGATGTAGTCACGAGCCAGTACGAAATACTGACTGATCCATTTTGAATGAAAAACAGATATGCCGTGAGTGGGAATCGAACCCGCGTTCCCTGGATTACATGTCAGGTGTGCTAACCACTGCACCATCACGACAACCCTGCTGGAAACAGAGCAATCAGAGAGGTGATTTGTTAGCCGCGGGGCTCCCCGGCGTTTTATCATTCAGGAACAGGACTACATCGGATCATCCGAAGAAGATTCACAGGCTACCAGAAATACCAATTTATATTTAGAATGAAGAACTGGAAATCCAACGACGTAGTCACGAGCCAGTACGAAATACTGACTGATCCATTTTGAATGAAAAACAGATATGCCGTGAGTGGGAATCGAACCCGCGTTCCCTGGATTACATGTCAGGTGTGCTAACCACTGCACCATCACGACAACCCTGCTGGAAACAGAGCAATCAGAGAGGTGATTTGTTAGCCGCGGGGCTCCCCGGCGTTTTATCATTCAGGAACAGGACTACATCGGATCATCCGAAGAAGATTCACAGGCTACCAGAAATACCAATTTATATTTAGAATGAAGAACTGGAAATCCAACGATGTAGTCACGAGCCAGTACGAAATACTGACTGATCCATTTTGAATGAAAAACAGATATGCCGTGAGTGGGAATCGAACCCGCGTTCCCTGGATTACATGTCAGGTGTGCTAACCACTGCACCATCACGACAACCCTGCTGGAAACAGAGCAATCAGAGAGGTGATTTGTTAGCCGCGGGGCTCCCCGGCGTTTTATCATTCAGGAACAGGACTACATCGGATCATCCGAAGAAGATTCACAGGCTACCAGAAATACCAATTTATATTTAGAATGAAGAACTGGAAATCCAACGATGTAGTTACGAGCCAGTACGAAATACTGACTGATCCATTTTGAATGAAAAACAGATAAAAACGCCGGGGAGCCCCGCGGCTGACAAATCACCTCTCTGATTGCTCTGTTTCCACTAGGGTTGTCGTGATGGTGCAGTGGTTAGCACACCTGACATGTAATCCAGGGAACGCGGGTTCGATTCCCACTCACGGCATATGTGTTTTTTCATTCAAAATGGATCAGTCAGTATTTCGTACTGGCTCGTGACTACATCGTTGGATTTCCAGTTCTTCATTCTAAACATAATTAGGTATTTCTGGTAGCCTGTGAATCTTCTTCGGATGATTCGATGTAGTCCTGTTCCTGAATAATAAAAACGCCGGGGAGCCCTGCGGCTGACAAATCACCTCTCTGATTGCTCTGTTTCCAGCAGGGTTGTCGTGATGGTGCAGTGGTTAGCACACCTGACATGTAATCCAGGGAACGCGGGTTCGATTCCCACTCACGGCATATGTGTTTTTTCATTCAAAATGGATCAGTCAGTATTTCATACTGGCTCGTGACTACATCGTTGGATTTCCAGTTCTTCATTCTAAACATAATTAGGTATTTCTGGTAGCCTGTGAATCTTCTTCGGATGATCCGATGTAGTCCTGTTCCTGAATGATAAAAACGCCGGGGAGCCCCGCGGCTGACAAATCACCTCTCTGATTGCTCTGTTTCCAGCAGGGTTGTCGTGATGGTGCAGTGGTTAGCACACCTGACATGTAATCCAGGGAACGCGGGTTCGATTCCCACTCACGGCATATGTGTTTTTTCATTCAAAATGGATCAGTCAGTATTTCGTACTGGCTCGTGACTACATCGTTGGATTTCCAGTTCTTCATTCTAAACATAATTAGGTATTTCTGGTAGCCTGTGAATCTTCTTCGGATGATCCGATGTAGTCCTGTTCCTGAATGATAAAAACGCCGGGGAGCCCCGCGGCTAACAAATCACCTCTCTGATTGCTCTGTTTCCAGCAGGGTTGTCGTGATGGTGCAGTGGTTAGCACACCTGACATGTAATCCAGGGAACGCGGGTTCGATTCCCACTCACGGCATATGTGTTTTTTCATTCAAAATGGATCAGTCAGTATTTCGTACTGGCTCGTGACTACATCGTTGGATTTCCAGTTCTTCATTCTAAACATATATATATATATATATATATATATAACTGGATTTGTCAAAAGGTGGCTGCAGAAATTGTGAAAACAAGCCAATTCTGCTGAGGTCAAAAACTTAAAGAAAAGCTACCCGCCCCACCCCTGTGCTTTGGTCAGACAACTGCCAATCACCTACCCACACCACAGTGTGGGTTCACTCTAATTGGTGATCAAAAGCAAATTATCATTCAGCTCTACACTGGTGCAGGGAAAATTGTCAATGAAGGCATGCTATACTGTAAAGTCTCACTTAACAAGACCACAAACTCTAACTGCAGTTAAAGTCTCAAAGGAGCAACCCCCCCAGCCCTGTGCTTTTGACACACCACTCAGAGCTAAAACTGTCCCTGGGCTGTTTGGCAAAGCAGGCCTTGACAGCAAGCCCCCTCCATTTTGAGAGGCCACAATGGCTTGAACACGGGCCACGTGACCCTGTTTGACCTTTGTATTTGTTTACATGGGCTAGGAAGAGAGGTCGATCAGAGAAAAACCCGTCGTTGATTTTCAACAGGACGTAACACCTGACTGCCAATAATTTCCGAAGAACAAATGAACAATTCGTTCAGTTAGAGGCGAGGCATTTTAGAACAACGATTTTTTTTTCTTTCTGATGAATGCGGGATTTTCATGCGGTCTTGACTCGCCTGGCGTGACATGTGGGGTTGTGGCGTGAAGAATTATTAAGCGCCGCTAGATTTTTTCCCAACGCTGTCATTATAAAACCTTATTGTCGTCTCAAAATCGAACTTAATTTTTTTGATATACAAAATATTTCTTTCAGGAATAGAGGGTTTTTTAGTGCCGTTTTTTCTATGGCTTATTTACTGCTTTGTGCGTGATTTATGCCTGATTTCCTTCGCATTTCGTTATTATATTTTTGCACCTTTTTAAACAGCCCAGGGATTGCTGTGAGATCTGATATGAAAAGGGTCTTAGTTTTTCGGGTCTTAG
Organism: Montipora capitata; assembly: GCA_949126865.1. Classification (NCBI taxonomy): domain Eukaryota; kingdom Metazoa; phylum Cnidaria; class Anthozoa; order Scleractinia; family Acroporidae; genus Montipora; species Montipora capitata. The sequence continues at coordinate 21,662,564 of OX421451.1, read as the reverse complement.
GTCTTAGGTCTTAGATCTTAGTTTTCCGGATACCCCAATATTTGCGCTATTTTCGTCCTAGTAATAATTAAAACATCAACAATTCGTTACTTTCCTTATTTAGTTTGGGTTTTTTTTAATTCTCCCTGTAATAATTACTCGACCCTGTAGCATAATTGTTAAATATCGTTAGAAGGAAAGTAGCTGACTGAGATGAAATAGTCATTCAAAAAGATCAGTAATCTATAACAAAGCTTACTGAGGGTGTCAACTGTTGACATGCGAGTGATAAAAGGCTAAATTTTTGACCCGACAAGTGATATTTTCTCTTCCTTTGTGCAGAAACTTAATTCTGACATTAGGCTGCATTCAGTTTAAAATCTATACAACTGAATAACAGTGTGCTTTGGTTGTCGCGAGTTGCACAGAAGGTTCGTAAAGTCCTTTTCTCGGTCAGGGCTCAAAATACTTTCCGGAAAGTTGCCGGTCACCTTGACCGGCCAAACAAATTTTGGCTCGGCCATCTCTTGTTTCTGACCAGTCAAAAATTTGAAAATAACAATTTTAACCTCATAACCTACAATAGTTTACAGTGCAATGCAATACAATTTAGAAAAATAAGCAAAATGTTAAGCAAAAACTATCGCTTCACACTTTTAGATAGTCATTGTGGTAGCCCTCAAGAGTTTAATTAATAGTTCCGCATTAATATTTCAACAGCTGATGGCCTCAAATCATGAAACTTGCGCTCTGGACAACGAAAGACACTTCAAACCCGTACACCATAAACGGGCAGCCACTTTGAGAACAACAGTTTATCAATTTATCTGTAGCTAGACATATGAACGTAAGCTTACCTGCTTTCACCATCACATAAACGTCAGAAACGTGGGATCAAGCTTTCCTGGCGGTAAACGCTTAGCTGTAATCGGCGATTTCGCTCCAAACCTAAACATTCAAGCAAAGATAAATTCTGTGTATGAAAAGTTCTCACCAAAACTGGAGTTTATTTACCTCGCCCAGTGCTAATTTTCTCACAAACCGTGAGACGTGTTCTTCGCGAACGAACGAATGCAATGAAAAATTTCCCGCTTCTCGCAATTGTCACGTGCTGACATTTTTATTTGTTTGGCGTTACGCCCGTCATGCAGCGTCTGATCTAACTGTACAAGCTTTCTAATTTGAGAATTCTGTACCATGCAATTCCCTAATAATGTTTCTATCAGTGTCTCTTAAAAACAAGATCAATTTAAGAACAGTTTCAGTAGTTTCAGGCTGACATCACCAAAAAATGAAACAGATCGTACACTAATCACTGTTTTAAAACGATAGACAATTTTTACGCAATGCTGTATTTCAAAAAAGGCTGCACAAAAAAATGTACAGTTTTGAAAACGTCTCGATATTTTGCAAGCCAACAAGAGTATTACGAGAGTATTGGATCGGCTACTCATTTACAGCTGTATTTTAATATTCCATGTTCTTTTGTGAGGCTTTGCTTCGCAAACAACTTTCCTTTCTTTTCTTTCGTTACATGTTACGGTATTTTATTTTGTGTTGAATTCTCCAATTGAAGATAAAGTAATTAAAGCGTTGCTGTTTTTAAACTCCCCAAACAGGAAACTAACTTTCATACACAAATTGTCATCACCTGATCACTGAACTGTCAGTAATAAAGAGGTCAAGTTTGTATAAATGTGCTCTTGGAGCCCAGATTTAGTGACCGTTGGCCGAATTAGAGAGAGTCTGTATTATAGAGGCTTTCTTGTGAAAGGAAATGTTTGAGGATTCTGTCGGGAGATAGGAAACTGTACTTAATAGAGAGATATCCGTGGTGCAGAGGCTCCTTGAGGAGAGGTTCCACCGTATGTGACAGTTAAATCTGATAAGAAGGCCAGTCCTTGAACAAGTTACGCAAAAGCTGAGGGGCGTGACACATGCGTGTTATCTTCTTGTGGTTTGTGGTATTTTCTAGCAGTAATACGATTTTGTTTTGGTCGCTATAAATGTAGAACTCATTGCTCACGTTCATAAATCGTTTTCTTGCAAGTCAAATAGGGGAAATGGCCTGGGCTTCTACTTTGTCAGACACACCACAGGCGTCGATTTCTAGTTCATGCAATCAGCGAGTTTGCGACTTAAATAAGCTAGTTTATCGCTTCAATGCAGAGACCCCTTGGAGATATTTCCGAGACGGAGTTCCTCTCGCAAGTTCAGTGGAAAGAGGGCGGAAGAAAAGGGATCTTAAACTGAAGAAGATTTACACTCGCAAACGGAAAAAGATCAATGCCAGAAAAAACAGACCCTATAAAGACACAGAGGCAATGTCTTTGTTATGTTCGTGTGATAAGGGTTGCTTGATGCGTCGGCCAGCTCATGAATGTCGACGAATGATACAGGATTTGAGAACAGCTTTTTATCAAAAAAGTTACAACGAACAAAATTATGTTCTTTTAGGACTAATGGAAGTCAGAGTTTGTCCTACTGGGCGCAGAACGATTACTTACAAGGTACCAACGCTAGGAACAGTTTGCAGAGGGGCTTTTCAAATATGTTACGGATTTTCCCGTCGAAAACTCCAAGTTCTTCTTAAGAAATTAGAGGTGAATGGTGTCTCTATCCAACAAGACATGAGAGGAAGACACGGAAATAACGCAATGAGACTTTTGCCAGAAGCGAGTAGGGCTGTAACTGACTTCATTTGTTCCAAAAGGGCGACTGAATCTCACTACAGAAGAACAAGAACTCGAAAACGATACTTTGACTGTCGAACGTCTATGCGCAAGATGTGGAGAGAATTTGTTAAAGTAAACCCAAATCTAAAAACAAACCGTTCAAAGCTAAAAAATAAGGGACCTGTAATTAGTTTTTCCACCTTTAGAAACATATTTAACGAGGACTTAGGAGACTTACTCAGCTTTAGAAAGGCTAGGATAGATACATGTCAGTACTGTGATGAAATTCAGAACAAATTGCACATTATACGTTTAGAGGTTAAAAATGGTAACTTCAGTAATGTCAATGAATTAGAGCGATTACAAAACGAACACAACGCTCACTGCCTTGAAAGTGAAAGAAGATTCGCTTGTATGAAATATGACATGGTTATCCTCTCAAAGAAAAACTGAATAGTTTCAATGGCTTTTTCTTTTGAACTCTGAGAACTCAGTGGAACAGATCAGCATTGATATTGTAAAGTAACGAAGATGAACAGAGTGATAAAAATTAAACAACTGGTTTGAAATATGACTTCTGTTCTCCTGATGTATTATTTAAATGGCATCGATCGTAGGAACCTATCGTCAGGCTCGGGACGGCTGTTTTCAAATGAATAGAGTGGAACTCGGTAATACACACGCGAGCTCTCAGAAAAAAACGTCATGGACATGTGTTTAATCGGTCAAATTTTGAGCCCGGCCCAAAATTAAACATTGGATATATTTCAAAGCAAAGTTCTGTTATACCATGCGTGTTCCTTTGTGGGTTAATTTTTCTTTTCACACCCCATTCGATTTCAAGATGATTTGTATGGTAAGCATTTAGAATAAAACTAATCCCTTTCGCTATTCTTGTTACAATCCCAAGGGTCTGTGTGATCAGACGAAACCGCAGTAGTAGTAATTAAAGAAAATAAAATAAATAGAATTGAATGTAGAATAGTCAAACACCCGAAGAAAGCATGTCACGCCAATTTGAAACTTTTTTTGTGTGTGTGTGATAACATCGAATTAACAAATAAAAATCTGTCATTATTTCAACAGGGTAATTAGCAAGCGGTTCACGATGTTTAAGAGTTTGTCAGCTCGGAAAACAGATTAATTAAGCGGGTGTCCATACAGCGAGGTTCCACTGCACAAAAGGAGGATGGTGAGGGTAACGTTTCCAATTCAAGAAATTGGAGTCGCGAGCTCAGTTTTCCAATTATAACGTCATGCCGAGAACCCTCACGGGCCGGGCGGACCATGCTACAAAACCCTATAAATGTAGCTACTTATTGACTATTAGTTAATTCGTAAAAAAATCCAAACTTTGCAAGACATGTTTCAATCGACCATAGATGATCATTACCTAATTAAATTTCAACTTTTTCTATACCTTGTGCATTTTTAAGATTACATTAAAGGAAAAAAACTAAATCTGGGGATTCTTCAGTTGCAAGGCCTAATCTCGTATCAAGATTTTGAAATATTCGAAATCCTAGAGACTCGTTTAGCCGAGTAGATTTGATCTTCAAGAACGATCACCGTGCGAAAGTACGACGGAACCTTCAAAAAATCATTTACATTAAATAACCTGTGATTGACCGTTTTTACTAATTGTCCGTCTACCGGTACGGTATTTAAATATGTCTAGCATTTTTGAAAATTGTCTTCGTCGTTTATTTACAACAGCCTTTAGATGAGAGATCTTGATACCGAATGAAATCGAAACGAAATGTTAAATATTTTTTCAGCTCTAACTTCTTGGTTTCTCTCGGTTGTTAGTTTCCCGATCAGTTAGTTGACCCGTTAAGCATGGGCTGTAAAGTTATCGAAAACGTTGCGTTCAAATCGCCGAGAACACAAAGAAAGTAACGATAAAGTTAATGTTTCATCATAGTTTAACTTTATTCACACAGTATACATAGACCTAAAGAAACCTACATTCAAAGTGATAACAAGCAAAAAAAAAAACCTATTAATATGTCTTTACAGTAGTTCACCGCCTTCATTTTCTTCATTTGTCGAACTTGGCAATGATTCATAAAATCGAATAGCAGGTTGGGATAAGTACTTCTGGGCTAGTTTAACACAAGATCGTTTAACATCCTCGCGGATTGCCCTTCTTTCTCGTCTCACAGTAGTGAGAAGCTCTGGCCTAAGTTCCATGCATTGTTTTTTCTTTAGGAAGGAAATTTTCCTTGGAAACTGTCTAGAATCCATTTCAAATCTTACAAAGACATTGTGTGGATGATGTATCAATTAAAGGTCTCCGTTGTCGTCGACTGTTTCACCGTAACCGAAATTAAGCCAGGCAATGTTTTTAACTTCAAATCTTTCCCTCTCCAAGTCCTCATTTCGACTGACGTAACGCAATCGGAGGAAGGATTTATAGTCTTTTATCATATCCAGGGTAACCCAGTTAACTATGACGTTCGATAGCCCCTCGTTTTCTAAGACAGTTGCCCATTTCCTTGGAATGTCAATAATTTCGTGCCTTTGAAAAACATTTTGTATAGTTCCAAAGCGTCTATCACAGACAGAGTAAGTGTGACCTTCTAACAGAAATTTCAAGTCTGCCCTCAGCAACTGCCCACGTCGTACTATAAAGTCGAGGTAGAAGAATAAGAAACATTCCTTGAACTGCCCAGGGGCATTATCACATCAAATAATTAGGTGATCATGTTTTCCGAGCTTATTCTCAAGTTCAAGAAGTAAATGGTCCAACAGAGATATGACTTCATTTGGTCCCGTGGTGCCAACAGTCTCGTCATATAGGAAACAATAAATGTGGTCGTCGCTTGCACAGTACATACCCAGGTGGTGCGTTTTCAGCTTCGCACAAAAGTAGGAGTCCTGCGAAGAGACTTTAGGAGTCTTGAGCGTTTTGTCAAAATCCAACTGCAAGGTAAGAGTCTTTGGGAACATATCTCTCTGGGTGTGCGAACTCTTTTCACCAGACGCCGTTGTTTGTTGCATTGCTGTGTCAAAGTGAGTAAAGAGATCGGTTTTTCTCAAAAATTAAAGTGCAATATGCGTCTAGTGTACGCGAAATGTTGCATATACTGGAGTATACATACAGCTCACTTATACTGCGTATATTTAATGTTGTTTCATCCATGTTACAAAGTTTTGGTATTTTAGTCGGAAAGTGCTGGAATGATCTATACTGTTGTTACAAAAAGCGTTTTTCGTGTTAAGGTGTGTACAAGATGTCAGATCAACCTGCTTAAGTAAACGCATTCTGGAATCATCGTAAGGGACGTCACACAACGTTCGTTTCGCCAAAAAGAAGCTTCCAGTACATCAGTGTCACGACAGAGGCTGTTTGTAGAGTGTTAATGCTGGATGCAAGGAAAGTAATGAAGCATTAAATAATTGGTGCTTTGACTTCTCTCGAAAGTTCCACTAGATTCGTGAGTAAGCATGCATGCAGGAAACAAAAACGCTTCAAAAGACCGGATCACAGACTTTACATTCTTGATTAAAAAAATATATAGCCGAACCTCTCCATAACGGCCATCTTGGGCAGAGACCGCGCAGGAGAGCCCCCAATGATTGCGAAGTAAAAAAATGAAAATAAGAAAAGAAGAAAAAAAGGAGAAATTTCACAAGTTCGTAAAGGAAAAAATAGTCATATGAAATTATCATTAGCTAATTAGACACGCATTTAACTAGCAGGCAAAAAGAGTGATAAGAAAATATTATAATAATAATAATAATAATAATAATAATGTTTAATGCTTATATTGCGCTTTTTACATCTAGATATGACCAAAAGCGCGTAACAGTAACAGTAACGCGGCAATGAACATTAATAAACGTTTCTTTTTTACTGTAATGTTTTACTGCAGGTTTATGTCCTCTAACAGTTTTTGTTTTCGTCGAGCGGACCAATCAGGAAAACAAAGACTGAAAACTTGGCTGCGCTCAACAATGACGCAAAAGTGATTTAGTAAAAAAACGTACAGACTTTGTCGTATTGACAATGCTAGCGATTGTAACAAACACAAGACAAATTTCCGAACTTTTAAAGAATGTGTTATACAGTAGCCACCACTTTAGTGTTTTTCGTCAGGGATGTACTGTTTTGTTTATTTCTATTCTGATTGATACATTGTTTACTTCCCTAAGATGAAGTGGTTGACGTACAATTGTTGGATTCCTCACTTGTTTAAAAGTTAATACCGGGCAGTATTATCTACAGCGGAGGGCACAGTGGAGGGAATTTCAATCTACAATAGTGAGTGTAGACATCGGGTCATGTGATACATGTAAATGTTTGTCAGTTTCTATGCTGCGAAAGAATCGCTCTTTTAGCTCTAAAACTTGCAATTATTGCAATTTCGGAGGAATAAAAATGAAAGGTTTCAGGGGAGCATGTTCCCGGACTCTAGTGTGCCCGACTCCAACCCATGCCCTGTTGGGGACAGGGGAAAGTGGCCGTTATGAGGACTGTTCTGGCGGAAAAGGTACTTTTATTTTAAGATGATGCTTATTGTAGAATAGAAATATGAAACACAATCAAAATACATATCAATAAAAGAAACCAAAAATTAGTGTTCGGAAAAATGTTAACAAAATAAATCGAGGTAAAAACAAGTTCATCATCTTGCATCAGCTTCGTCTTCCGCAACCATGACTTGGAGTAGCTTATTTCTGACTTCGTTCCTCTAGTCAACATGACCTTTTACAATAAAAAAGTGGACTTCCTGATTAACTGGCCGTTGTCGAGAGGTTACTCTGGCAGTTGGGACGCACTTTAGTGGCTGTTGCCGTTGTGGAGAGGTTGCATAGAACGAACAGGATATTACACATGGCGGGATTTCAAAACGTGAGAATTGTTTGTCGGGATAGGAAAAATTCAGCGGCATTCACAAACAGGCAACAATTCTATTCCATAAACCTTCAGTTTGTGATAACAATTTTTACTTGACAAGTGTCATTGACAATTTTCATTTGCTCATTTGTATAAATGATAAGTTTTATAGGGGGGTGTGTTTTTAAGGAGAATCTGAAAAAGGATTTGTGATCTTGAATGATATGGATTCTTCATCAAAAAACGGAGGATCCTAAAATGGTTTTTTTGCCATGACAACGCACGCGCGAACGTGTGTAATCTCTCAGAAAGATTTCAGCTCTAACAAGAAGACACCAGTCATCACTGTATCATCTGCATATATCCTACTATAAGGAGTACTACGGATCCATTTAGTTAGAAATACAATACAAGAAAAGAAATAGTTTTGCGATCGATTAAAACAGGTGATTAAAAAAAACCGTGCCAGCTAAATTACAAGTCGACGACTGTCAACGGTATTTTAGCTGTAGGAAAGGTGCTTACAATTGCTGTAAAGTAGCTTTTCGTGTAAATATTTCCGTAAAATGGCAAGAATAAGACTATTCAGTGAGAACGCCACGTACGATAACTGTTGTGCACCACTTTTGTACCAAAAAACGCTCCTGAAAAATACCTTTTTGGAATCCTTTCCCTTAAAATTAAAACGCTCAAACGGTGAATCTCATGCAAAAATTTGATCTGAAGAATCCACCCGTAGTGTGATCCGTTTGAAGTTTTTAGATAACGACTTTGCCTGCATTAAAGTCTTTACCCTGAAAACTACCACTGAATTCTCCCAAAAATACTCACGAAAACGTTTAAAACTGTAAATAAAAATTGCCTGTTTTTGTGATATGTTCCTTTTTCTACCGTGGGAAAATTTTGTGTTACATTAAATAGCGCAAAATTCCCATGCTCTTTAGAGGCAACAATGCAAGCGTCAAGCCTTTCGTCATTTACAAAAACAGTGAAAGCCACGTCCTTTCTTTGTTGCTCTGCACGACGTAGCAGAGATCACTGAGCTACTGTGGGATTACAACGACCCAGACTGGATGTGTTATTCCAGCAGTCAGACTCTTCCTCAGACCACGTCATAAATCTGGTCCACCCAAATAAAAACGTAGAAGTCCACTCTGCAACGACAATAAAAACAATATCTTAAAAAAACATTAAAGCTAAACTAAGGAAAAGGAAAAAGTCTTGTGCAAAAAACAAGCGCTCTTGTCCAAATAAGCCTTGGGACGCTAACACCAAAATAACAGTAAACCTGAACTTAACTGCAGTCAAGACAAGAGACAATTCATTAACTTAAAATTGAAAACAAGCCAATTCTGCTGAAGTCACAAAGTTAAGCAAAAGCTACCCTCCCCACCCCTGTGCTTTGGTCATACAACTGCCAATCACCTACCCACACCACAGTGTGGGTTCACTCTAATTGGTGATCAAAAGCAAATTATCCTTCAGCTCTACACTGGTGCAGGGAAAATTGCCAATGAAGGCACTCTATACTGTAAAATCTCCCTTAACAAGGCCACAAACTCTAACTGCAGTTAAAGTCTCAAAACAGCAACCCCCCCAGCCCTGTGCTTTTGACACACAACTCAGAGCTAGGACTGTCCCTGGGCTGTTTGGCAAAGCAGGCCTTGACGGCAAGCCCCCTCCATTTTGAGAGGCCACAATGGCTTGAACACGGGCTACGCCCGTGCTCAAGCGAAAACTTCAGCAGCTACTTTTTAGCAAATTCGCTCAGATATCAAGGGCCAAACGCCTGAAATTCAGTCAAAAATCGGCTGATCACACTCGATTTACTCAGCCTGGCTCACAGAATGCCATTCTGGAGACAAACACGCAGATAATAATAAATTTCTAACTGGATTTGTCAAAAGGTGGCTGCACAAATTGTGAAAACAAGCCAATTCTGCTGCTGTCACAAACTTAAATAAAAGCTACTCTCCCCACCCCTGTGCTTTGGTCATACAACTGCCAATCACCTACCCACACCACAGTGTGGGTTCACTCTAATTGGTGATCAAAAGCAAATTATCATTCAGCTCTACACTGGTGCAGGGAAAATTGTCAATGAAGGCATGCTATACTGTAAAGTCTCACTTAACAAGACCACAAACTCTAACTGCAGTTAAAGTCTCAAAGGAGCAACCCCCCCAGCCCTGTGCTTTTGACACACCACTCAGAGCTAGAACTGTCCCTGGGCTGTTTGGCAAAGCAGGCCTTGACGGCAAGCCCCCTCCATTTTGAGAGGCCACAATGGCTTGAACACGGGCTGTGCCCGTGCTCAAGCGAAAACTTCAGCAGCTACCTTTTAGCGAATTCGCTCAGATATATATATATATATAATTTTCTTATTACATGAACATATTTTCAAAGTTAATTAGCGGGATCAATATTTTCCAAAAGGTTGTAATTATTATTTTAGTTTCATATAAGGTAGCTTTGTCCTTTTAGATTTTGCTTTTTTTTATCATATAGGGGTATAGTTCCAGTAAAATGTATATTGGTTTAGTCTTTTTTACTGAATAGATGGGGCATTGTTTTAAAAACTAAGTGATAATGCCCTGTGTTTCTGGCAGTTATTACACATGTAGTGAAATATGACAAATAAAGTACAACTTTTAGTGAATTGTGTTTTGGATTTTATTTTTCAATTGAAATATCTTTCTTAGTGAAAGTAAGCAAAGCCATTGGAGATCATTTATTTTATTGCATTTTAGCGGAGCTCCGCACGCACCTTTGGCGCGGAGCACCATAGTTAAGAAAATATGGTAACCCATCGATGTGAGGAAATTTGGTTTTAAAAGCCATGAGGTCATGAACGTCCATACGTACGTCCGTCCGCCCGTGTTTTCGTAAGCTGCCCGTCATAAACTCAATTGCTCTGTGAATTTTAATGGCCGAAACTTCTAAAGAAACACTAAACAAACGGAAAACTAGAGTTTCTTCGTCAGACGAATCTTCAACATCGAATGTTTCTCCAGAAATAAAAAAATTGAGAAGTGGCGAGCACGCTGTTGGTGTCCATGAAGTAAGCGAGCAAGACGTAGAAGAAGACGTAATTTTATCGGCTCTTAATATGACTGGAGAGCTTAGCGACACACTTCAAAATATTTTAAAGAAACTAGAAAAACTGGACAGTATTGAAAAATCAATGAACGATTTCCAAGCGACACTTTTGAAATTGGAAGGACGTGTGCAAAGTTTAGAGAGTTGTCACGCTACGACAAGATGCGATGTTGACGATATTAAAGAGAGCTTAAATTCAATCAAAGTAGATCGTCAAGAAACCTCGCAGAGTATAAAAAAACTGCAAAATGATGCTAACACGAAACTAAGAAACCTGGAAGAGGAGAACTCTAAGCTCGGGGCGAGAATTAAAGAAGTGGAAGACCAACATCTCTATCTTGAAGCCTACTCCAGGCGTGAAAATCTGAAGTTCGAAAATATTCCAGAGGACGACGTGAGCAGAGAAGATACGGAGCTGGTGCTACACTCTTTTCTAGAAAGGGAACTTGGTTATATGGACGCTGCCTCAGTAGAAATTCAACGAGTCCATCGCTTCGGAAAGAAGAAAGAAGGGAAACCGCGGCCTATTCTAGCAAGATTTTTGAGATTCAAGGATTGTCAAAGTATGCTTGCTTTAGGCCCCCGATTGCGAGAAACCAATTATAAGATGTATCAAGATCTGCCCTTTCAGATTGTGGAGCGACGAAGAGCACAAATGGACACTTTTAAGAAGGCCAGGCGAAACAACATCCTGGCTTCATTTAGCAAGGCACAGCCCGATAACCTGTTCATCAGAGGGAAATTCTGGCCTGTAGGTAAAGATCTTGATTTGTAAGCTTAATTTGGCTATAGTTTTGACTGTCTTTTGTTTATTTTAAATTAAGCCTGATAGATTCGGCCTTTGCTACATTTAGATTAAAGTAATATTGGGCGGCTTAAAAATGGAAAACACGAACAAGGTAACAAATGCAACCGTATTCCTTCAGCAGTCTTCTAATATTATTGGTTTTAAGTGTGTTTATGAGTAGATATGTTTGTTTATGTATTTTTGTTTTGTTTTTCCAGCTTACACCTTTAAGGTTTATTTCAGTAATGCACTCGAGCGCCTTCGATCCAATTTTCTTTAACAAAATATGCGAGAAAAATGGATCTCAGAATAGGATCGATTAACACGCTGGGACTAAGAGACAGGCTTAAGAGACAAGAAATTTTCAACTGGCTCAAACGCAAAAATATGTCGATGTTTTTTATTCAAGAAGCCCATTGTACGGAAGATAGTATACACGATTGGAGAGCTGAATGGGGTTATCAGGCATTGTTCAGTTGTTGTTCTAGTAACAAAGCAGGTGTAGCCATACTTTTTAACAATAATTTCAGCTTTCAACTCTCAAAATCTTATATCGATCCCAAGGGACGATTCATAATATGTGACCTGACCACAAATGGAAAACATATAACTTTAGCAAATTTATACGCTCCAAACGAAGATGATCCAAATTTCTTCACCTCTGTTTTTAGTAAGCTGCTCGACTTTAAAGGCGAAGAGATAATTATGGGTGGTGACTTTAACCTAGTCTTGGATGTTGACAAGGACAAAAAAGGTGGTCTTGCTAGAACTCATAGAAAGTCGCGGGAAGTGATAGCCGATTTCTTTGCAAACCTTGATTTAATAGATGCATGGAGAGTTTTAAACCCTGAGATTTCCAGATTTACGTGGCGACAAAAGAAGCCTGAAGTCCACTGCAGACTCGACTTTTTCCTGGTAAATCAGACAACTTTTTGCAACACTGTCAGTGCAGACATAGTACCAGGATATAAAACGGATCATTCCATGATTACACTACAAATTTCGGTGCATTCTAACAATAGAGGGCGGGGGTTTTGGAAACTGAACACCTCTTTCTTAAATGACACTGAGTATGTTAATCAGATAAAGTCAATTGTAAAACAGACAAAGGATGAATATGCGCAAGATGATACGGTTAACAGGGCTGGAAATAATTTTTCTCCTTTAAAAGGCCATATGTCCTTTCAAATTTTCATTTTGGTCGGACATCTTATCAATTTGACCGGACATTAATTTGCATAATTAATAAGCATAATAAAATTCATTGGTAAGAATAATGATTTTCAATACCAAGCATTCAAAACTGCAATTATATGTTTTTCTTTAATTAACAGTTATGATGAACTAGATGACGTTTACTACCATGACCACTTCATAACACAGTTTTCTTCATGAGACTGAGCTGAAACTCTCTTCTGAAGTATTTTTTGTTTGATATCAGTCCTTTATAGCAAACTGATATGCTGGGAAAAACAAAAGCAATGGTTAAAGTCCCTCCATGTGTTCACTTTCTTTTTATCAACATCTAACGGCACAACATCAATGTGTAGTTTCACCGCAGATGAAGAAAGAGTTCTCAAAAAGTTCTCAAAATGATTCGAGTTCGTCTTCCCCTTCACTCTGGGAAAAAATAGCATTTTCATCATGCTCTGCAAGTTCCTGCTCAGATTCAGAGTCTGAGAGTGGCTCATAGATTTTCGGTCGTCTTGATTCCCGCTACTTGTAGGACTTTCTTTCCTTCTGATGTAATCTTCTTGGCTTGCTCGAGTACCATGACAGGACAGCTGAAGTGGCATCATACTCTTCAAGTGGTGGCCCCTCGGCCATGATTGTCAAGATATCTTCCGTGGTTTTCTGTCCTATGGCTGCTCTTTTACCTGTTTTGACTCTCTTTAGGCTACCAAAGAATCTTTCGACAATGACATTGGATACAGGCAGACAAAACAGTAGTCTTATCAAAAGCAGTATATTGTTCCAACGATGGGATGCAATAGAGAAGTGGAAAAGCTTGTACCAAGTTACGCGGTAACTTCGTGAAGATGGCGCAAGGAATTCAACCGTGTAGTCTACAAGGTCATGCCATTCGTCTAGCACATCAGGACCACTTGAGCTAAAACCGTGTTGTTTCGAGGCATCCTGGAATTGGTCAGACGCTTTCAAGATGGTTTGGTCAATTTCTTCGCTAACTGAATATGCTCTTGACCACACTTCGCAATTTAAAACTTTGGCCATTGCCATCATGCCTTCAGTCCCCTTGCACCGTTCTTCAATAGCCTCTGCCATCAAATCAACAAATGTACCCCCATGTTGCTTGAGCTGATCAACTGCACCATCTAAACCCGAAAACAGCCACCGTTGACCTTGGCCAAATAGTACCTGACAGTTTTTAGCTTCTCAACTTCTCTCTCCTTCAGTGCGAGTAGATGTTTCTTGGCTTTTGCCATGGCAAGTGAAACAGTCACAGCATCAACTTTTGTTTCCTGGAATGCAGCTGAAAGACATGCTGCTGTCTCTAAGAGATCAACGAAGAAGCAAGAGACGATAAACAGTTTTCCTGACTTCCATTTCTTTAAATATCCTTTCAGTTTGGCTCGGTCATCAGCTTTCACGGATGTGTCACTGCTACAAGACTCGAGATGCTGAATGAAAATACCAAATTTATCTACCAGGACTTTAAGTGCGTTAAGTTTGTGAATGATCCATCGTGTCCCGCTCGCACGTTTTGGTTTCACTGATCCTTCCACAAACTCCAATG
>OX421451.1:21608426-21640926 GCA_949126865.1 Montipora capitata | reverse complement strand
ATGTCAGATTTATCAAGAGTTGATATCAAAAGCCCAATTAATTTTGTGAGCTGTTGTTGCAATTAACTCTTTTGTGGAAAGATAAAATGTGTTTCAGTCAACTTCAAATCACTCTTGCATCGGCTACATTAAGTTGTATCTGGCCAAATTAACAAATAAAGTTTGCTTGAGTAAAGCCCATTACGGCCCCAGGGTTTTAGTTCGTAATATTATTTTACAAAGTGGCAAATCCCGAATAACCTTGAAGATGCAAAACGGCTGAGTAGGTGCGTTACACGGGGACCAGAAGTAGTAATCTCTTGTTTTTTTATCCTTATAATACAGCAATTTCTCTCAAACTTCACCAGTTATGTTTTTAGTTATTACTTTATTGATTTCTTTTGTTTTGGAAGTGCTTTGTGGTTTTACAAGGCAATAAAGCTCGTGAATGCACGCATAGGTGCACATTTCTGTAACACGTTACATACCAAAGTAGCACATTTTGAACTATCATAAAATTGATTAATTCATTTGAAAGAACTGCCATTTCCTCCAAATACCTCAAAATCTTGCGGTGTTTCTTTGCACCTATTGCAAGATATTCGCTTGTAAACCTGGCTGACCATTAAATGGGAGGGGTGATTGTGCTACTCATCCTTATAGAAAAAGGCCCTCTTAGTCAACTCGAGATTGACTTTATTAATATCAGAAATTCGCCGTCGAAAATAATCTGAGAAATAACTTGGAGCTTGTCCATCAAGACAATTCTTGACAAGTTTTACGATACCTTTCTCTCTTCTCATCTTGAGTGGACAAATGCACCTTCTTTAGCACTATCTTAGCAGCACGTCTCTGGCGGCGTTCCAACTCTTCTTCAATTCCCTTACCACAGCCATGAAAAACAGCACAACAGTATTCCAGATTTGATAGTATCATCGATTTATACAATCGGTTCGATGCTTCAGTTGTTAATGATGATCTAATTCTTGAGAACATCCCTAGAGTTTTAAAAACTTTCTTCTTCACATAGTCAATATGCAGATTAAAGGAAAGACTGTTGTCCAAAACTACACCTACAATTGTAGGTACTTAACGGCATCACAGTGTTTCACAGATTCTCCACCCAACGTTATATGAGCCCCATCTATGTCTTGGCGACATAGTCTCTGGTGGGTGCCAAAAACCATGAACTCAGTCTTCGTTAAATTGAGAATTAGTTTATTTGTAAACAACCACTCAGATTAATCAGTTCCAAATTTAACTGTAACTCAATTTCCGATATTAGTGGAGCCAAAAAAAGCAGCTATATGCAGATGATCCTCTGGAGTTTGATCATAGTCTGGATTGGAAGTGGTAAGAGTTTCCCGGTGTGCCTTGAAACCAAATGTGGCTTCATATGGTGTTTTTATGGCACTGTGGTATGTAATATTCATGGTGTATGAGATTTCCAGAGTGCATTTACACCATTTGTCTATTTTGGTTTGCACTTTGCTCATTATTACCGCTCTTGCATTCTCTTTCCATGTTCTATTTGCTCTTTCTACCAGTCCTTGGGTTGTTGGAGTGCATGGTGACCCATGGGCTATCTGGATGCCATTTTCTTGACAAAATTGTTGCATGTCACGGTTGTCAAATTCTTTGCCATTATCTGTTGAAATTTTTTTTGGATAGCCATAGCTGAGACAATACTGAGTGAAGGCATCCAGTACATCTTTTCCACTTTTGCTGTGAAGGGGAAGGACATGTACAAACTTTGTGTAATGGTCAATGAAATTTATTGCCCATTTTTGTTGCTGTGCTGTGCAGGAGGAGTTTCTTAAGTCCATCAAATCGATTTCAAGCAAAGAGAATGGGGCTATCAAGCCATATTCAGCTGTTGCTCTAGCAAAAAGGCCGGGGTTGCGATGCTTTTCAACAACAATTTCAGCTTTAAAATTACGAAAGCCTTTTCCGACCCCATGGGACGCTTTATAATTTGCGATTTAGAAACAAACGGAAAACTTTTAACCCTGGCAAATTTATATGGTCCTAATGAAGACGATGCAATATTTTTCACCTCCTTTTTTGATCATTTGTCGGTGGCGATTTTAACCTAGTACTTGACCTCGAAAAAGACAAAAAGGGCGGCCTTGCCAGAACTCATCAAAAGTCTTTAGAAGTTACTAAAACCTTCTGTGAAGACTTAGATCTAATTGATGCGTGGAGGGTTCTACATCCCGATCTTTCCAGATTCACGTGGCGACAAAGACGACCTGAAATTCACTGCAGGCTTGCTTGATTTTTTTCTTGTTAATCAGAGCACTTTTTGTAACATCAACGAAGCTGATATCATACCAGGATATAAAACAGATCATTCGATGATTTCTTTGTTTTTCTCTGTACATTCCAATGCCAGAGGTATAATGAAGGTGAGAAAAACACGAAATATTTTCTGAATTTGGAAAAGAGGCACTGTAAACAAGCGACGATAGCTCAGCTCAAAATAGATGACAATGCTTTTGCCCTTACAGATAAAGAGATATTAAGTCAATGTGAAACGTTTTATAGGGACCTATATTCTACCAAAACAGCAAAGGAATATATCACAGCTTTCACAATGAAAAAGGTTTTGAATAAAGAAGAATGGCTGTTATGCGAAGGGCTAATCAATGAAAAAGAAGGCCTGGAGGCTCTTAAAAACATGACATCTGATAAAACACCTGGGACGGATGGATTGCCATGTGAATTCTACAAAGTCTTTTGGAGGGATGTGAGTGAAATCTTAATTAGTGCTTTAAATTACTCTTACGATGCTGGAAAGCTTTCAGTCTCACAAAGACGTGGTGTTATCAAGCTGATTGCAAAAAAAGATACCGATCCTAATTTGATAAAGAATTGGCGACCACTCACGCTCTTAAACTGCGATTATAAGATTGCAACTAAAGCTATAGCAAGCCGGATAAAAAGTATGCTCCCTAAGCTTATATCACATGACCAAACAGGCTTTATCAAAGACAGATTTATAGGGGAGAATCTACGGCTTATAGACAGCGTTATCAAATATACAGCAGCAAAAGATATTCCGGACTTCTCCTTTTTTCTCTCTTGAATGGCCTTTTATTCATAAAACCCTTGAGCGTTTTGGTTTTGGACCAACTCTCATCAAATGGGTAAAAGTGTTTTACTGAAACATTGAAAGCTGTATCCTTAACAACGGATGGTCGAGTAATTTCTTTAAACTCTGCAGGGGAGTAAGGCAGAGCTACCCTTTGTCACCTTACCTTTTCATTCTTGCAGCAGAAATAATGGCCGAAACCTTTTGCAAAAGCAGATGATCAGGGGCATAACTATAAAGGACACAGAGATTAGCGAAAAATGCTCTTTTTGCCAACCTGAAACAGAAAATTTGCTGCAGGTTTTTTGGAAGTGTGAAAACACCAGAACTTTTTGGTATAGCGTGTTTTCGTGGCTGCAAGATTGTCAGGTTATTGATGTTTTATTGCAAGAAGATACTGCGTTGGGTCTGAGGCCGGATAACCTGACTGAAAACAAACTCCAAATAAACTTTTGCCTTTTGAGCACCAAATATTACATCTGGTTATGCCGACACAGAGAAAGAAAACCCAAACTAGATGATTTTCTTCGTTATTTTAAGCGTATTTATCAAATTGAAAACAATGAGTATGTGAACGATTCCATTGAAAACACCCAAACAATTCCAAAGAAATGGGAGCCGTTTTTACCTTACCTATGATTCAACAATGCAATAAACCGAGTCCCCATACATACATAATACATAATATAGACATTTCTATCAAATCCTTAACATCAGGTTTCCTCTTGAGTGCCCTGTAATAATAGGACATATGGCCTGCTAAAGTGTTGTAATAGAGGTGAACTACTTTTGATGTATTATTTGATTTTTTGATTTATTAGTAAGGTTATTGTATTGTAATGTTAATAGTGTTTACCATTGCACTGTATGGCTATTGTATCGTAATGTACATTTTGTTTAGTATTGTAAAATAAAATAAAAAAAAATTTAATGTACCAGTCTAAAAAAAACTGTTTTTCCCAAAAAATGAACCTGTTTAAAAAAATTAAACTGGTTTGAAAAAAAAAATGAACCAGTTTAAAAAAATAAACTGATTTGAAAAAAAATGAACCAGTTTAAAAAAATTAAACTGGTTTGAAACAAAATGAACCAGTTAAAAAAATATTGAACTAGTTTAGAAATGAAATTAATCCAATTCAAAAATTGAGCCCTAACATATGTGTTACCCGGCCCAGTGTTACACAAGTAAAAACTTCATAAGACCCAGAAAATTTAAAACAATGCTTTTATGTTAGTACAGTTTTTAATTTATAACTCTTCAACAATTTCTGTCGGTAAGAGACGTGGAAATGCGGGAAACAAGTTACAGTTATCAAAAACACGAATAGACGATTTTACAGTTGTGTGTTTAGTTACCTGGCCTGTGAATGAAAGTGAGGCTGGAGTTGACCTTGCTTTCATAGAAACCTCACTTCTTTTCTTATGTTAATGATGTTGTTGTCATGCTAATAAGTAGGAATTTACATAAGAAAAGCTCTGAGGTTTCTATCAAAGCAAGGTCAACTCCAGCCTCACTTTCATTCAAAGGCCAGGTAACTAAGCACACAACTGTAAAATGGTCTATTTCGCACAAGAATACAAACTTATGACACCTGATGTAAAACTTGGTTACATAAGTTCAGTGCGTGAGCAACTTTGTACCAAAATGGTGACAGGAAATTTGAAAACCTTACAGTATTAGACGGTTTCTAGTGACTGTTTTTTTTTTCATAACAACTCCATTGTAGGCTAATGTTTTTCGAGGCTAATTTCGCTAGACAAAATCAACAAGAGAAGAAAACAACGACATTGTGCTAGTGTGCACGAGTCACCACTGTATTAATTAGTTTTAGCAGGATATTTTTTCTTAGTGCATTGACAACGTCACCATGCACATTTGCTTCGAAAATGGCTACAGTGTCAAAAACAATCGATTCACCTTCTGTGTTTACTGCCCTTTCTGACCCTTTTATCCTTGTGGTGCATATTTCTCACCAAAAGGCTTTCTTAAAAATGGTGACTCGGTGACTCGTTGAATTACAGATGCATGCTAATTAACTTTGTGAGAAGATCAAGGCAGAATAAAACGGGAGCATGGGGAAATACACTGTTGTTCTTTTTCGGGAATTTGTGCCGCATGAAATGAATGAAAAGACTTTCAACCAGCGAACACGCATTATTGCAGTTTCCCATTGGTCTAACAAAGGTGAACTCCTCCTTGCTGGTGCAAAATATTGGAGAATCGGGTGAAAAGTCAACATCCCGTGCAAAATGTTTTGAGTGCTGGTAAATGAACTTTGTGGCCTTCCAGAAGAAGTGAAAAATCATGCCGTGCGTTAATTTAGGGACACTAACGCACATCATTTGAGAAAATCACTTTATCGCTATCAGTACTGACAGTACCAACCAAAGCTATCGTGGTTGTACCAGGATTACAAAACGGTTCGAAAACAGAGTTTAAAGGATTTAATCTATAGATTTAGCCAAACCTAAAAGCAGAGCTCCTGGCTTGTTTATTCTTACTGGCTGTAGGATTAGTGAAAATAAAAGGCTTTGGAATTGTCTGCGTTTTGGTTTTCCCGGATATTGCTTAATTATGTCATTTTCTTCACTGCCTAACTAGTCAATTCCACAGTTAATGTAACCCGAAAAACCCACTGATTGCATGAATCACGAAGGGATGAGTGCGATATCGGTTTTTCCACCGAAATTTACTGTCGAACTCACCAGTTAGGCAATTAATTTTTCTTGAATCGTAAGAATTTTAAAAGAAAACAAGCAGATCCTCAGCAAGCGAACGGAAAAGGAAAGAAGCCATCGACTGTCAAAAGCCAGTGAATAGGAATCACGCTTAAGTTAGAAATCACAGACATACTATAGCTCGTGATGTGACAGATCGTCTTTGTCGGTTCAAGGTCAAACAAGGAGTGTTATTGATGTACTTAATATTCCACTTTATCTCTGAAAACGAGATCATCTACATTTTGATGTATTTCATTGAAACACACCAGCTTGGTTGAGCCTGTGATATAGACCAACTTGAAACAAGATCTTCAAAAAGTTACTTGTTCGTGCTATAAGCAAACTTCTGAAAACACAAGCTGGTGATATTTCTCCTTACTTTTATGAGAACACATTGAGATTACTTGTTTCTAACGTAAGGGCAAAATTTTTTTGTCGCTGTCAAGGCACATTGAAAAACAATTAAGGAAACGGAGTGAAAAAACCTGTTGTTCGCTTGCAGTTTAAAGCCAAACAAACCAGCAAAAAGATCACTTATTTCTGTCCAAAAAGAGTACAGATGATTGTTATTTAATTCCAGTTGAGAACAAAAATTCGAGTTTCATTCCTGAAGAAAGGAAAAAAAACGACTAAACCACTTCTTAGAAATATGCATCCACTTGAAATAACTCATCCATAGAAATAACAAACAGTTTAGTGTCCAAGAAAAGAATTTGCTGAGTAACTTCTTCCACCACGTTTGAGCTATTTTATATTACTAGTGTACCATTTTGTCGTTGTTGTTCTCTTTCTCTCTTCTTTCGTTACTGTTCTTCTGTCATAGGCCATCCAGGCATCTTGCAACCTTAGTAAATTCAAAAGTAAATATCTTAAGATAAGACTCGTGCCAAAAAATTGCAATTCAGAGAAAAAAGCAGCACTAAACAAATTAAAAATAAACACTCAGCTTTAAGTTTATATCTCTCCAATGCTTGACTTGAATAACTACGTAGTCACCAGTGTGTCCTGACCACAGCTATATTATGTCAACCCTGGATTGAAACCAGCAAAAAATGCAAGAAAAAAATATTTTCCAAACTGTACCTGAACATGAAAAGCATCGGCTTTCAAGATGTTATGTTGACATAGCATTGCCGTGTAGCCACGTCGAGCCAAAAAAAGAGCGTGAAAAATTAAGCCTCGTTTATGCTCAGGTGTGAGTCTGACCTGGCTTGAGCCTGTGATCCAATCAACAGCTAGTCCCTGGTCAGCAGTGAACTTAAAAAAACAGCTGACCTCGAGAAGGTCCAATTTGAGCCCGGGATATGGTCACGTGATACTGGTCAGGGGATACCTTGTTTTGACAGGTGTCAATTGACCATAACATTGATGTCCAATATGAAAGATGTATGCCGTAAACTAGCTAGAGTGTCAACTGGAGTATTGCCTCCAGGATGAGCTCTAAACTTGAGCCTGTGATATGGTTATGTGATACTGGTCAAGCGCTCCATCCTGAACATCAAGTGGCATGACTACGTGTCCAGTGAAGATGTCCTTGAGAAGGCTGAACTCCCCAGCATTGAGTCGATCCTGCTCAAACAGCAGCTGCGCTGGGCAAGGCACGTCGCAAGAATGGAAGACTCCCGCATGCCAAAAGCTGTCTTATTCGGGGAACTCAAGGCTGGGAAGCAAAACCGTGGAGCTCCAAAAAAGCGGTGCAAAGACCAGCTAAAGAAGCAACTTTCCTTGGCAAAAATTCCACCCAGTTCCTGGCAGGATGAAGCCTCCGATCAACAAACGTGGCGGTCAACAGTCCAGAAGGCAAGCCAAGAGTTTGAAATCCAGAGGAGCGAGGGAAAAAAGACAACGCCAGAAAGACCGGGCGCCGTCTCAAAATCCGGCCTCGCCACCTGCAGCCTTCATCTGCCCGCGATGCAGCAGGACCTGTGCATCACGCATAGGCCTCTACAGTCACCAGCGGGCGTGGAACCCATCAGCCCTTCCCTGATCTTCGTATGCGAAGAACCAGCCAGCCACTGGTCACATTGGCATACATAGAGGGGTGGACGGATGTACGGTCGTACTGTGACCAAAACCAACTTTTCTCGCATTGATGGGTTACCATATTTTCTTAACTATGGTGCTCCGCGCGTGCGGATCTCTGCTATGAAGTGTTTTGCCACAACCAGCAACTCCCATTAACAAGATGTTACGATATTTTCCTTCACGCAATAAAACTCTGCCTCTGCAAATTTATCCTGGTTAAGGTCGTTCTTAAGCAGAACATGCTCAGCCACAGTCAACCTTCTATGAAATGGCTTTTTTTTTGAACGAGAAACCAACCAAATTCAAACAAACCTGAACATGGTGTATGTTTCCATTTATTGCCGAATTTATCACAGATATGGTGCAACATCTCACTCTAGGCAGCTAGAGATCGAGGGTTTCCTTCTCCTAAAATGTAGCATATTTCCTGCCAATTATTTTCATAACTGAAATTCCTCAAAAATACAGTATCGGACAAAAGTGTTGAAACACTTTACAATCCCTTGCCTTTCCACAATGTTGTTTTGGGAAATGGGCTCAGAAACTTGCGTTAAAACAACATTTTGAGGGGAGAGTGAGCTGGGAAAGCCTCGGATCTGTATAGTCGTGTACTGTTCATTGGGGCACAAGTGGCGAAGAACCAAAGCCACCGAAGCCTTATGCCTGCTACAAACATTTTCCATTGATCGCAGAATTTTAAAGTCAGCTTGGACTCGGCCGGTGATTGCACAATGGTTATTTATTGCTTCTTAGCCTTGACTCTCCTGCTCCGCCCTCGTGTTACAGTGAAGCCAGTGTCCTGATGTTTCTCTACTGCAAGGTGCATACAATACCGGTAGTCCACTGCAATAATGAAGAGATAGGGAGCTGATGTATCGCCCTGGAGCATTCCCGTTGATATCTCAAATGGATCTGTTATGCTGTCAGGTGCAATCTGGGCTCTGGTGTTGGTGCAGAGTCAGGATATCATATCGACTATCTTTTTGGGAATTCCAAACGCCTTCACGATTATCATCAGGCAGTCTCGGTGCACAGAGTCACAGGCCTTCCTGAAGTCAATGAAAACCATGACAGCAGGAAGGTTCATTGCTCTCGCCCCCTCTAGGATCCCCCTCAGCAGCAGGATATAGTTGGTGGTAGATCTTCCATTCTGGTTTTCTCTTAGTTTCTCTTCCGTCTCACATTGGATCGGGTTGAGAGTCGTTTGCGTGTTGGATCCAGTCGAATCTTTTGCATGATCATGTTGGTAAGGTTTGCAGTGAGGATTTTCAAAGCCTTTATAATATCAAGCGAGTCAGACAATATCTCTCTGAGAATTGAAGAAAAGTACTTATTCATGCACTTGTCACCACAGGCAACCCAAGCAAATAAATTTGAATTCTCAGTCAACGTAACAGTTTGTAGGGTTTATATGGCAAACATGAATTGTACCAAAAAAATGGCTAATCCTAGTTTACAGCTAGGAAAATACATAAAATAAACTTACTCTTACTTCACCTTGTGTCCTTGTGTCGATTTGAGGCTTTCTAGGCTAGTTTTGAAATTTGCTCCTATCCTTCCTTACAGGGAGACAAGGCTAGAAACTCGGAACCTCTGAAGGCACTGATCACTCCTCGATTGAGGACAATTTAATCCCAAAAATCGGCTTGATCAGGCCTTTTGTCCACTCTCACGCGAAGATGGATAACAAATGATATAGCATAAGGGCCCAGGGTCCCAAAATGCACATGCTTAGAGAACAAGCCAGTTATCAGGGAGAACCCCCCGTATTCTCCAGGCTGAAGAAGCGTTAGCCTTTCAAACAGGACACGACCATTGGCCTGGTGACAATTTCACTTCTCTCTAAGGGTACGGATCCAAGATCAATCTTCTCCCATCTGGGCTTTTGACGTCTAAACCGTTTTTTCTCGAATAACCAATCACGTTGCTCAGATATGTGTAAACATGCAAATATTACTATCGAGAGTTTTCCCACAGAAAAATATTACTTGCTCCATGCTGTTCTGCCGTGTTTCGAAGCTGAAAGGAACGGAACTCAACGAGTCATCCTCAGCTGAAAGCAACGGAAAAAATCAATTTAAACCGGCCTATTCCTTGCAGATAATAGCTTTAGAGTGCTAACAGTCCGGTGTGTTGACCATGTTTAGAACATTGCTCTCAGGTTGGCAGAGAAACAGATCAAATTGTATTGTTATTATTAACTTCGCTTTTAATCAATGTTTGTTTTTACAACTAAACAGTTTTGACTGCTGGTCATTTAAGTCATCGTTACACTGTGAAATGTTTCATAACAACTTGTCCCGCCACAATGTCACCATTGCAAGGCAAGTATGAGTTTTTTCAGTCGTTTTATTCTTGACGATCAGTTATAATTATTGCAAACTACAAACCTTTACTACAAGTTGTCAATGGATCAGGTATTACTTTTGAAATCACCGATAATGAAACCATCTCATTGGCAATAACAACAGACAGACAACATACAAATGGCTTTCTGAAAAACTCATCAGCTGTAAACATTGAAGAAAAGATGACCTTAGTAAGAACGAAAATTGTTGCGACAGAAATTATTTCCAATGCTCATCTGTTAAAATCGTGCTTAGTTTGGCAAGGAGTTGTTGGTGTTCGTGACAAATTATCAAAATGTAAATCTGTTTTAAACTTCACCAGATTTTGCTTGCCTTTTCTTCAGTAAGTTTAACAAATAAGCAACAGCAGGAAAAACAAAGCGTCTCAGCACCCAACTAAACTAAATTGGGTAGCAAACATTTGGATAAAACATTTAAGCATTTTTTAGTCCAAACCAATTTAAGGTGCAAAGTGAATTCACAGTGTGTGAAAACAAAAGATTTGAAAGAAATCGAAGAAGAGATGCGAATTTTTGTTAGACTTTTCTTGGAATAATCGGAGAAATAAGACAAGTACCAAACAAATCTCGTATTGAGATAGACGAATAGGCCATTTCCGAGTTCATGTCTGCCTCCTCTTCAAAGCGAGTGTAAGTGCGAAATTTTTGTGATGATAATTAGTTCTACTTTACATGTGAATGAGAACTAATTTTAATGAGAAAAACTTTGCATTTAGACTCGCTTTGAAGAGGAAGCAGACATGAACTCGGAAATGGCCTATTGCCAAGCAATTTTGCCGTATAAAAGGCCAAAAAAAAAGGAATACCTACCTGGTGACAGTTAACAATGAAATGATATATGAATTGGATCATATACATGTATGAACCGCGGATATGAAATCAAGTGAAGCTATGATCTTCGCAGTTGTGAACGCAATTTTTGCAATTGCGTAGAGAAGCCTGAAAAATTCAGGACTTCAACAATCACTCATTTCACACAAAATCGTGGTTTTGCTAAGCACATACAAATTGTAAAGTGCCTTGATACTCTTTTTACAGTATCTTCCCATGTTCACAGAGTAACTACTTCTTTAAGGACGTTTGCGCCCAAAATGTTCCCACGTACAGATTTTTTTAAAACTTGCCACGCAGAAAGGTAATGATCTAATTTTGCCAAAAAGGCCAAAAAAAGAAGGGGTCACTGTGCTCGTTTTCGTTTTAAGTTTGATATAACGGGTCTCCACTGAAATGTCCAAACCCTCCGAAAAGTCCAAAGTCTATTTTAAAAAACTATGTACAGAAAAATCTGTTATCTTCATGGACACAAAGCATTAATTATAACTTTTTTCAAAACTAAGCAAATAACAAAGGAGTATAACAACTTCTTTATAAACTTCTACATATACATGCAAGGGAGCAGTCGCTCTTTTTATCAAGGCCAAACAAAAAGGCACCTTATTTTTGGTCACTGATATATATTATTGGAGAAAACATATAGTTGTTGACAGTGTACAATTATTTTTGAAAAAATGTAGATAATGATAAGTAGACAAAGTGAAAAACATTAACTTGTAGGGTATTCACACAAGATCTTTGAAATATTTGTACAGCTGTTGAACTATCCTTTTTGATCTTGTTACCCTTGCCTTTCCATTTATCGTCTCTGATAAAATACTGGCAATGCCCCCTAGGCCACCCCTTTGAAATGCAAGATTGATGTGGCATAACTGCAAGTTTGAACCTGCAATTTTCTCTGCCATTCCCTTGCTTACGACCTTGGCTACAATTAGGGGTTGCAGGGTATGCATGTTTGTAGCCCTGTTAACACAATATTTGGTACTCTCCAATGCATAATCTACAGTGAAGCTTGATTCAGAAATTTCCTTGCTATTGACATTTGCATGTGAAACAAGCTTCTGAAGAGCTCTTACATGTACGTCTTCGAGGGAGTCATGGGCCCCATAAGAAACGCCCAACAAATCTGTGACCAAGCTTTCCTGGGAATATGTTTTCCTTTCTGGAAGAACATTTTTGAACAGCGACAGTGACCGCATGCATGTGCGCCTGACAGGCTGCATGCGAGTTTCACTGCTCTCTAAACTTTATCTCTGAATTCAAGCAGTTTTTTGAACCAAATCTTTTTATCATCGAGTTAAGATCAGCCCTATGCTCGTGGTGTCATCCTTTGGTCTCCAATGGCTATAACCTTCACAAGGGAAAGCTCTGAAAACGATCTCTTCGTCAATGAAGGCAGAACCACTCAACCACAACTTGTGGCGTCTTCTTTCCAACTTACGAATTTCACGTTTTCAACCTATGCGTCGGGGCAAACGAGCCGGGCAACAAAAGCAAAGACCTGTCTCAGTTGCTATAGGGCGCAGAGACCTGAGGAACTCGGCGTTTTCTTCGATCTCCATCTCCAAAAGTAACGAAGGAAGTCATTTGCATATTCCAAGCCAGAACTTATTAAATATTCAACTTAACACTTCATCTGCTGGCAAAACCAACGATACGGAAACCAATTGTGCCAGATCCGGACCTGCTCCCAGAGAAGAATGTGCCAAAGTTCCCAACCTGATGGTAGCAAATGTTATGTCTCTTGCCCCGAAAATTGATGAAGTGAGTGAATTTGTTTATCGCAAGGAGGTTGATTTAGTGTTTATCACGGAGTCCTAGCATCAAATCAATGTCGACCAGTTCTCTGATCTCTCCAAGCCAGAGCAGGCTAACGCCATCAACGCCACCTTTCTTGAGCCCTTGGATCAGAATAGATTGCTAGAGCTGCTCACGCGCTTTCCCCTAGAGGATGAGCCGAGTTCTTAAGTGTTACTGAGGAACGCGTGCTGAAGGTGCTATCTAAACTCCATGCGCGGAAGGCGTCCGCCCTGACAATGTGCCGAACTGGCTACTTAAGGAGTACGCGGATATCCTGGCCTCCTCCACTGCGCAAATCCTCAATGCGTCATATCTCAAGCAGCATCTGCCAACTGTCTGGAAAATGGCTGATGTTCCTCCCCTCTCAAACAAGAAACCCGTGCTTGAACTGAACAAGGACTTGAGACCGGTGTCATTGACACCTTGTGTTTCTAAGGTGGCTGAGGAGTTCGTGGTGGAGGACTTGTCAAACCAGCTGCTCTCGATGTCATAGGTGAAAGTCAGTATGGGGCGATTCCAAAGTCCTCCACCTCCATGGCTCTTATTAGCATGATGCATGCTTGGGCTCTAGGGACAGATGGGAATGGTGCAACAGTAAGAACTGTGTTATTTGATTATCGCAAAGCTTTTGATTTTATTGACCACCGAATTGTGATTGATAAATTAGAAGGGTTAGTCATGCCCCGTAGTGTTCTTAACTGGATTATCGATTTCCTCTCAGATAGATCCCAGCGAATCAAGTTAGCAAAGGGTTGCTACTCTAAGTGGGGTCCAGTCCCCTCCAGGGTGCCACAGGGTACCAAATTGGGCCCATGGTTGTTTATTCCTTTCATCAGCGATTTGGACACAAATTCTCCATATTTATGGAAATTTGTGGACGACACCACGGTCTCGGAGCAAATCGAAAAGGGAAATTTTAGTAACGCTCAGGGCATGACCGTTCAGATTGTCGAGTGGTCTCGTGCAAACAGAGTTCTCCTTAATCGTAACAAGTGCAAAGAGATGCGTATTTCTTTTGCTCGTGATCCCGAGTGCTTTGACGCCATAACTATTGATGGCAAAGAGCTTGAGGTTGTTAAGAATGCCAAATTGTTAGAGTTAACTATCAGTGACAATCTCACATGGAACGCCAATGTAAATTAGGTCATTAAGAAGGCTAGTAAGAAATTGTATTTCCTGGTTCAACTTAAAAGAGCGCGAGTGCCCCCCTCAGATCTAGTTCTTTTCTATAAAGCTTGTGTTCGTTCCGGGGTAGACTATGCTGTGCCCGTTTTCTATAACGCCCTGCCGCAGTACTTGAAGAATGAGCTCGTGCGTATCGAGAAAAGGGTGTTATTGATAATTTTGCCCCGCACGGGCTACCAAAGTGCTTGCGGCTTGTTGGGCATAACGCCTATTACCGAACACCACAGTCTTTTGTGCAGTAAGTTATTCGACCAGATTTGCTCTGATACTGGTCACAAATTAAATAGCTTGCTGCCTCCTAGGAACGAACCCAAATATAATCTGAGAAACCATCGCCCTTTTGCCATCCCACATTTGAAAACAAATCGAACCAAAAATATGTTCATCTTTGCCATGGCTCGCAAATGTAATAATTAGATTGGTTTCAAACGATATTTTTTATGACTGCCGCCATCAATGAATTCAGACTTAGGTTTTTTATCAAATTTTTATTAATATTTAATATCCATTTACTTCTACATATATTTAAGATTTATCTAGTTTCTAATATAAAAAAATTATATATGCTAGATCTAGGTTACATTATTATATTATACAAAATTCATGTAAATAGTTCTTAATTTTTCCAATTGTTTTTAAGACTTGTAAAAAATTACTTAACTCAGCTTTTGTGGCTGCAATGTGATTTTTAAATAAACTATCTATCTCCAATGTATCAACAAATCCTGCCACATACACTCTAAAGTGATTGAGAAGGTTGCACCTTGTTAATGTGTAAATTATTCGCTCTGAGTCAAATGCTTTTGCATTATGTGCAAAAAGAAGTACTTTCTTATTTTTGGCCTTAAGCCAGTTGACAAATTTCTGTAGTGCATCTTTCATTTCAACAGCATCCACAGGTTTTCCCATGTGATACAACTTTCCCTTCCTCACAGTAAGCTGAGTAACTCTTGATGCTCCTGCACTGATTGGCTTTGTAGGTACCACGTAGCTGTTGAAGTCATGTTTGCCATCAGTTGCTGAAATTTGTGTTATGTCTGCATCAAGAGCTGAAATGAAGCATGTTATAAGTATGCCGAATATTTGTAAAAGAATCTCCATGGTAGAAGCATCTTTACCAGAGATTCAAAAGAATGAGCTCTGTAAAACCATAACAGAAATCAAAATGTCACGTGGTGTCTGTAGTAAAAATTAGATAATCAGTTAATGGGATCAGTAAAAAATTACATTCCCTCCCAGACATAAGAAACAGACATGTTTGGCACCACGGAGTCTAACCATGTTGGTGTAGCCAAAAATCATTCCCTTCGCGAATAGTTTTTATTCGCGTGCACAAAAGATTTAAAAGTGTTTGGAATAAAAACTCGCAAGCTCTATTAGAAAAGATTAGGTTATGGTGAAATTGCGACATAATGCACGGCACGGCAAGAGAAATTCACCTCAAGTGGTAAGGTAGACTTGGACAATTTCGGTAAACATTTCCATAATATATATACGTGCCGTCCCAAAAAGACTGGTATTTCGCTTGATCTATTTCAGTCATGTTAACAAACCAGTGTAAATGTATGAAAAGGCCACCAGCAAAATAACCGATTTTGCACTTTATTTGCACTTTGAAGACGGGGTAGAATTTACTTTTTCCTGAGCTTAATAACAATAACGTGGTCATCAGAAATTTCTTTACAATGTGACATTTTCCAGGCGTGAATATTCAGGAATGAAAATTCTTCTTCTTCTTGGCGTTGATCTGCTTCCACAGATTTATCGTACCCTGCGATCAGGCATTCTTTTTGTCCTTAGGGCAAGTAGATTATTATCATGGTGTGACTGATTTTTGAACAATCTGATCAGTTTCTTGCCTTGAACATTATTTTTCACTCCCAATTTCACGGTGTGATTAGTTTCACGCCAAGAGTGAAAATTGAAATTCATGCACCGTGACCGTGAAAAAAATTCACGGCTTCAGTGAAATCCATAAGCCCCCTTTTTGGGTCACATTTGATCATATCCACATGTTAATTTGCACCTAAAAAGCAATATAAAATTTTAATTATTAATAATAGTTATTACCAAGGCTTGTTGTCTCCACATCGAACACCATGTGAAGAAAGCTGTCCACTTCAGGAAGGTATTCCAGTTTTGGGACAACATTGGCCGGAGGTATCTCTTTCTCATCAGCCCAATGCTACATTGCTATTCCACTTTCATATGTTGGCCCTTCCCTCATCTGGCTCACTGACTGCCTGTTGCTTCTCTCTTCCATTAATTGTATTCTCCTTCTCTTAAGTTCCCGCTGTTCCTTCCTTTTCTTTATTTTTTCTGCCTTCCTGTCTAGTTTACTACCTCTAATTATGGCTGCTCTGCCAGGTGACAAACCGTTCTCTTTGTTTACCTGTGGTGTATTTTGATATCATTAATGTTCTGTATGCCGTGTAAGTTGTACAGTATTTCAAGAAGAATATAAATATAAGATAATACATGGTATATTGAAGATAGGGATTTTATTCAGTGGCAAAACAATGTGTGAGAATGTTGTTTTTTTTAGCATGAAATAATTTAATTCACATCTTGAAGCTGCCAAAGGCATCATAACACAATTTTTTTTTTGGTCTATTATATAGACACAAGTGTAGGTGATGAAGCAAATGTATGTGGGAGACTTATTGATATCATCCATATCCTCAGTACCAGTGATTTTGGCAATACCACTCAGGTCTTCGATGTAATGTGGTATGAATTGTACGAGTGGTCTATTCCACCAAAAACACTTGTGTCTGTATGTTGAACAGGAATATTACATAACTGACGCCCAATTTGACCCCGAAGAACTGTTAACTGCCTGAGACTACGGTGATGTGTGGTATATAAATATAACAGCATTAACTGTTGTAAAGCTTTATTCAAAAGTAAATGCGATATTGATCACAAGTCTAGTAAATCAGTTACTTTGCTGCCCATAAAGAAGAGTTGGCCAAAATGTTTTTCTTTTTTCTTTAAGTGGCTTTGGGAGTCAGATGTGACGAGGAATGAAGACTTACCAATGGAATGTAATTGTGTCCCACATTTTTTTGGCATGTGGCTGCTTTCACACGAAAATCGAGACTTTATGAACCACTTTACCCACCCCAGTTCAGCCTACAGTCATGTTTTTTTGGTTCTTTTTAGCTTGATGCAGCAGTACATGTCACACACCCTACAAGCTGTTATTCGAGTTCCAACACCAATTATCTTTCCCGTGTCTTTTCCTATGAGACTGCCATGACCTGCAAGATTAATGTAAACAAAATGATGACTCACAAATTATAATGTAGTGCAATTAAATTTTATACAGTGTTTTGTGGAGAGAAAGCTCAGTTTTATTTAAAAATAAGGAGTGGTGAAATTTATGGCGTGGCATATTATGAGTAATATTAATATCAACACATGATTCTGACAACAATTATTATACTAATAATACTTTCTTAACCTGAAACGCTGTTGTAGGTTCGACCGTCACTTCTTCTTTGCCAGGCCATATGCCATATGATGCCACAAGCTTTGTTTGTGAGTCATCTGTATTCAAACTGTAAAATATTTCCATAAAATTGAATTTGTTTTAAAAACAGTTTGGGGCAAGATATGTGCCTAGGGTATTTCAATTAACATTTTCATTTTTCTGAGGTATTAGTCTTTCGTCTTCTCTGTAAAGCTGTATGTATGTATGTATGTATGTATGTATGTATGTTGTATGGTCTTGTATGTATGAATGCATGACTTGGCCTTTATTTTCCTCCGCAATGAATAAAAAGGCAAACAAACTAGTTAATTTAGTTATAAAATTTGTTCATCATTGTGATAAGTCAACAGTTAATTAGCCGAATCATCTTTATTGATGAAGCGAAAGAACTGGTATACACTGACCTTTCTCGAGTCTTCGAAATTTCCATAACCAACGCATCACAAACTGACTTTTTTGTCAATGCTTCTAACCCTTTTCCGGCCTCTGTTTCTCTTCTTTTTAAAGACTTTTGATGTATTCCAGGAACATTCAGTGTCGAAAACAAATTATTGACGTGACTTTCACCGATACGATGCAGCAATCCTGTATCAGACGGTTTGATAAAATGTTACTAATTACAAATGTAAATTACCGGTGTACTGGAAGTTCATCTAGTAAACTGTTCAGTGTTTTTTTCTTTAAAGACACCTCTTTTGGCATTATAATACTCTGAAATATAACTTTTGACGAAAATCACATAATATGGAAAACGTCTTACCTGTGGCCAATTTGGTTTTAACGTCGTAAATCGGTAATCTGTGATGCAAACCCGACGGGCGATGTGATTTGCCGGTGTAAACAGTATTGTTGTTACTACATTCACACTGCACGTAAAGCAGGCTTGCTAGTCCGTATCTTTTCTCCTCTGCGATGTTCTTCAACTGTAACGGTTCCTTGCAGACACTACAGGCCTCAAGACCTTTCGCTAACAATCCCAGCTCAATAACTCTCTGTCCGTCCTCCCAAGTAATTTCTGCATCCTCATGCTCGTATTCACCCGGTTTCTCCTCATGGACATCTGTTGAACTGGTATTTTCTCTACTAGCATTAATTTTTTTACAGCAGAGTGAACTTAATTGTCTTTTCCTGATGGAGGCTACAGGCGCAAAGCAACCCTTTGCCCGAGGGAGGATCAAACACTGGGTCGATGCCATGTTTGTTTACCTTCGTGGTCAGCGGTGCATGACGAGTGTGTGACATGCGCGAAAAAATGCGCAGTAGCAATGGGCGTGAACGTCCTTAAGTAAGGATTCCCCAAAGGCCATCTTTCCTCCCCACCTCCACCCCGACAGTCTGTATGGGTGAGTGGGTGGGCAAATGTATGCTGACATCATAAACAAAATGTTTTCAAATCGAAGTTCCCAAAATTTCCCAAAATTTCTTACCCATGGTACTCTGCTGGCGTGCTTGGTGCTCCTGAGCTCCGCTATAAATGCTATTCATAGGCCAAATATCCAATTTGCTATGTCTTCAGTTGAATCATGCTGGGCTGAAATTGACAATGGTACAAACAAAAAAACAAACCATAGTTGGCAGCATTTACCGGCACCCCAATCATGATGTAAGGGAATTTAATGCACAACATGATGATATAACAAGGAAACTAAACACCTGTAATGGTCAAATTTTAATTTTTGGTGACATTAACATTGCTTTTTTATGCTTTTGCAACATCATTGCAACAGTCGATATACCAGATAATCTCCCTGTTTTTTTGTTGGTTAAAAATAAAGCTTAAAGTGGAAAACTGTAGAAGGTTTTGTACAGACTAGTCAGTTGCGAAGAAGAAACATTCCAAGAAGAGGTAGAATCCTAATCAAACTTCAACTTACAGGTAAGTCTCGTTTAATTGGAGAATTCTATCTGTCTTCAGTCTGACGTCACTATGGAGGACCATGAGAGTTCAAAGAATGTGAGTGCTGGCAGGTCATTTGAGATATAAGTAACAAGACAGTCAGTCAAAAATGCTATGGTTGAGTGGGTGACTGCGTTGTGAGGTTTGGCGTAGCTGATCGGTAAGGAGGAGTTCTTGTGGAGCACTTGGGTCTTAATAAGATAGTGCTTTATGTGTGTCACCGGGGTAGAGTCATTAAGGGCCAAGATTTCAATAGGTTGGAGATGTCTGCCGGGACGAGTTGTTTTTATTGTCTCTCTAATCGTAAACACAACCTTACCGGGTAACTCCTGCATGATGTTCGTGTCAAGCTTTAAGAGCATCTGGGTTTGTTGAGTTGTTACGAGAGCAAGCAGCGTTGTTAATTTCTCGGTAAGCTGTTTTAATGTAAGGCTGCTAATGGGGGATAAGTTCTGGAGAATTTGAAGGACAGTGCCGACATCCCAAATAACCATATATCTAGGCAGAGAGGGTTTGAGTTCGAATATCCCTTTCAGAAAGTGAGTGACCAGAGAGTGGTCTCGGAAAGTCGTCTTATCTTCTTGATTAATTGCTGCAGATAAGGCGGAATAGGCAGTGTTTAAAGTTCTATATCCCAAGCCTTGTTGATATAGGGATGTGAGGAATTCCATGCCATCATAGACAGTCGCCTGGTTCATGTTAATGTCGTTTGTGTGAAACGCCAGAACGCCATAAGAACGCCGATTGTGTCAAGTGATAGGCCTATTTTGTTGAGTTGCTCCTGGATAAGAGGCACCCTGGTAATGTGAAGGACCTGTGCAGTGGGTGCAGTGCTGTTGGCAAGCCTGGGAGGATCAGAGGGGTTTTCCCTGGACCCAGTTTTATTGGTGAGGTTGCACAAAGTTGCATTGCCTTGGGATACCATTCCTGTGTCAGCCAATCTGGTATTATGCAAATGTCTGTCGCTTTGTTGTCCTGAATCTTTTGTAGAAATGTACTGATCACACTGAAAGGAGGAAAAGCATAAAAGTGAAGGTGTGACAGGTCTAGCATAAAAGCATCAATTTCAACTGCCCCAGGGTCAGGCCGGAAAGGTTTGTAACGAGGGACTTGAGGGTTGAACCTGGAGGCAGAGAGATCTATATTTGGGTGGAAGTCTATAGTCTCCTGCTAGAGAGTGCTGTCAATCATCCACTATGTGCTTGAGTTCGTTTTCCTGGATTCCAAATTGGCCGTTTTATTATGAACCCCCAGGGATGTGAGCTCCGCTCACTCAAATGTTCCTATCGATACATCATTCCCATATTTCTTTGCCAAGCTGGTTACATGGGTTGGAATGACTTTGTCCCCATGTGTTTCAAGACGGCTATGGCCATGGTGTCGTCGATAAGCAGTCTAACGTGAGTGTTACGCAGCAACTTGTAGAAAGTTTGCAAATGCATTAAAACTGCCAAGAGTTTAATTAATGTGGAAAGATTTTACATGGTCAGACCAAGAACCCCCTGTGCTATTTGTCGTACATTGCTGCCCAACCGTTGTGAGATGCATCAGTAGTTAGAGTGCTGGCAGGTTGGCGGTGGGAAATAACATTAAAGGAGCGAGATTAACGTTTTGAATCCACCATTTGAACCCCTGGCGCAAGTCACATTATCTCAAAATGTTTGTTTTGTCATGTTCAAGGAATCTGTAGTACAGGGGCCGTACATAACCCCCGGAAAGGAGGACATTATTTTCCCTATCACCCAAGAAACTTGCCGTATGGTCTTTGACCCCGCAAACAAAGACAGGCAGGCAACCTGCAGGGGGTGAGGGTGACAGACATTGCAACAGAATCAACTAACTAACTAATCGTTGGGAGGGAATAAAGACCAATTTATCAGGGTGGATAGTAAACCAACAAAGGAGACTTTTGTCTGATTGGTTGATGGTTTTTCTTGTACCCAGGTTTTTTCACACGCGCGCGCGAAGTAACAAACAAGATGGCGGCCAAAGATGTCTTGTTCGATCACTTGCTGCAGGGATTTTTATGGCAGCAGCAACGTATACACGCTTTCTTCTTTCGGAATGGCGGTATTTCAGTGGCAGAAGCTGTTTTCTTTTAAGTCTTTCACTTTCGCGCGATCGATTTTTCATCTGTGGCTTCATGCACTGTAAGCACAATTGATTTGGGCAGATTCCCGAGTTAAAATGTTCCTTAATGTTGTCATAGATCGATTGAGGTGGTTGTTCAGCCGAGGCCATGCTGTCAAATCTGCTAAGGTAAGATTCGCTGTTCCTTTCATTTTGTATGTAATCTCAAGTCAATATAAGCTAGCGCAGCCCATTAAATGTTCTTTAAACAATTAATGTATTTTACCTTCCTTCTTGTCCACAGAAACCTTACAAGAAATGCCAGCGTTATTAATGCCTTCTTCTTCTTTTCCAGTTCCCATATTTTAACTACCAGTTACAATTAGCAACGTGAATGGAGGATTTACTAAGTCGCCATGGAGTGAAATCGGAGGGTAGATAATAAGGGTACTGTAGTAACCTGTAGGTACATGTAGTTGATGAATGTGCAAGCTATTGTTATTTCCTATATTTCTGAGCCTTTTAAATTCGCTGGTTTTTCAGGAAAAATTAACTATTTTCGTGCTCATGGCTTGAGAAAAATGTAGCAAGCTTCTGCTTCATGTTGATTTAAAAGCAATAGTTTTGAACCTCTCAATGATGACTTAATTAGGCATTTACATTACTTTACCTATTCTCGTGCAAATCCTGCAATTTTTTTCCTACGTTTAGGTAATAAAAAACCCGATTTTCTCATTTTCTGACCATTTTACCCACTTTACACCCTGTAAATAGCAATGTGTTTAAATTATATATATTATTTGGAGGGGAAACCTCTGCAACATGGCCCACTGAAACACTGTAGGGAAGATACTGTTTACCTATTGTCATTAATGTGCCAACCAGAGGCTCACTGGCTGTTGAAACAAAGGGGCTGTTCCTGTGGTTTGCACATCAATGCTTGTCAACAGATATCTTCCCTATTATCTATATGTAGATGACCTTCAAACTCACATTAGCTCTGAACTACCAAGATTTATTAACTTTAAATTTAACAAAAACTAAATATCTTATCTTCAATCCTCATCAGAAAGTAAATTTCAACTTACTTCCTTCATTAACTTTAGCTGGTCAATGCCTTGAGCAAGTTTCAATCTTAAGATACTTGGGTATGATATCTATATTGGCCATCACCTTTCCTGGTATGATCATATTCATTATATTTGTCACAAAGTTAATAAATTTATATTAACATCATCATTACGGTTAAGCAATATCAGTAAACATTGTTTAATCAGTATCTATTATTCGGTTATTTAGCCAGTTACTGTATGGCTGCATATTGCGGGGTATTAATTACGAAAACCCATTGTCACAGCTTATAAAATTGCAAAATAAAGTTATTGGAATCATCAATGATGTTTCCCTACCCCACATTGTTTCCTTAGGTCTATTGAAATTTCATGATATTTATGCATAATTGTCTTTGTGGTGATAAGCCATGTAATTTTTTCCTTATCAATAAAGGGCAAAATTACTGAGCGTTGATTGGCTGAGACAGAGGGCATTTTTTCTTAATCAAGGGCATTTTTGGTAATCAAGAGAGGGCTTGATTACCTGTCAATGATTGGTTAATCAATTGCATAGCAACGTATAAATTTTGCCCTTTATTGATAAACAAGTAATCGCATGAGTCCTCGTACTATTAAGGATTAATTGCACTTGTGTTTGGGAAAATTTCCAAATTGCCCTTGTCGCTTCGCGACTCGGGCAATTTTGGAAAATTTCCAAAACACTCCTGCAATTAATCCTTAATAGTACTCGGCCTCATGTGATTACCTATACATATTACTGGTTTCGGAGCAACGTAATCATTCAACTCAGGATTCATCTTTACAGCATTTATTTCTTCATACTATAACCAATATATGTATAAGAAAATTCTGCCTATCCATTATTGGAAAATACTTTTGGAATGACCTTCCCCTTTAAAATCGAAACAGCACATCTAAAATCCCATTTTGGAAAAGCAATGTTTGAACTTTATTTTGCACAGGACTGATTAACTTACTTGCTGGTATGTACTCCAGTATTGCTTGTTTAAAAGTCTAAATATTTCAACTCAATGGGATATCCTGTTCTGTAGATTGAGTACGATTTAAAGTTAAGAATATAATCTTATTCTTTGTCTGAGATAGTTGTTAACTTGAATATATTCACATTATGGATTACATTCACAAATGTTTTACGTGTTTGTCATTTTGAAATGATTTTAATAAAGCATTTCAAGCAATATTTACTAGTAAAATGACTTTCAAAAATGAATTTATGCTTTCTTGAAAATTCTTGTAAATAAGATGACAAAGTTTGAATACGCTTCCTTCAATGTTGCAATAATAACAGTATATAAATTATTCAAGTATAGCCCTTATAAATTTTTTAAATGGAAAGAGGTAAGGTGCATAATGGTAATTATTATAGCTCTTTTTCAAAGTTAGTTAACAACTTGAACACATTCACAACTAATTGTTTAGGGGATTCTTTCGGGTAAGAGGGGAGGGGGGGGGGGGTGGCTGGAAGAGAAGGGCACTTTGTAAGCTTTAATACCCAAACAAATGTGTAATTTATTTAAAATATAAATCAGAGTCTTTCTTTTTTTTTAGTACAGTTGACTATATGCCATTTATTTCTAGTGGTGGCATAGTGCGTGTGATGTTCTCTGTAATATTTTCGGGTTTTAACATTCCTGTGGTAAGCAGTTTTATGTAAGTGTAAATAGTACTTCGCCTCAGATGAGCAAATTTTGTGCAAATAAATAAATAATTTAATTATGAACCATTGTCAATCTCCAAGTTTTTCCCTGCAAAATTAGTTTATGATGTATCCACACTGATTGGGATTTTTTTAAATTTATTGCAAAGCGTCGAAACTCACTAGGCAAGATATCGCTGGGTAGCATTAAGGAGACGTCTGATCAAACAACTGGCTCGAAGTGACAGATTTCAATAGGACAATGGGCTCACTTTGCTGGTCGCTTGCGCTCGCCTTGCCACTTTTAAATTTAAACTGTTTAACTCAAATTATTCTTATGATATTTGTGTGTCGGCGGTTAAAGGCGATTCCCGTATCACGAATTATTTTCTAAGATTTGGCCACGAGAACGGGTGAGCTGCCGACTTGAGTCTCGTTCTCCGAGTTAGAATTTCTTGTGCGTGTCATTTCATCAACTTGAAACTTTCACAGCTTAGGGCAATATGACAATATACAAATTGAAAAAAGCTTCAAATTTAATGCTTTCTCAGTGGTTTAATTTTCAGACGTTAAAGTTTGCCAAGTCAAAGACACAATGGGGCAGAGTGAGATGATATCATAACAAGATTTGGAGCCACTTTGTAGACAACACCGTATCACACAAAACCTGCTGTGTTGAGCCTTGCCACTTTAAATGACAATTTCTTCACACAAATCTTTTCTTTGGTTGTTGGGCTTACTGCAGCAAGCGGGAATTCCCGTATCACGGCCTATGACAAAAGTCTCGAATAAGGGAATCAAAATATTTTTTGCCAAGGAAATTTAAATAATCTGGAGCACTCGTAAAGGAAAGCCTTGCGTCTTGGCTTATCTGTTCGCTTCACGATTCAAAATCATCCCTATTTCTTCTCCAGAACAATTCCCGACTCTATTTCAAGCATGTGGTTCAA
The DNA here is from genome assembly GCA_949126865.1 of Montipora capitata. Taxonomy (NCBI): domain Eukaryota; kingdom Metazoa; phylum Cnidaria; class Anthozoa; order Scleractinia; family Acroporidae; genus Montipora; species Montipora capitata. Next base: position 21,615,777 of record OX421451.1, on the reverse strand, counting down.
GATTTCAAGGTTGGGAAGCTTTATAGCGAATTGAGATGTTCTTCGCCAGTGGGCTGCCATTTTTCAACTCCATCTTGTCAGCTGATTTATCGTTGTCCTCGCTTCAAACGCCAGTTTAGCCACACTTTTTAATGTAAACTCACATTTCAATTTAAATCCGACTTACTTTATTATTAAGCAGCACTCCATTCTGAGTTGAAGTCTCTTAAATAAGGAAAAACAGGAAGGCAAAACTATCCTCTGCTCCTTGCAATTTCTCCACTTCATCGCCACACTTTTGACTCGTCATCTTCGCTTCATTTGTGATCCTTCGCCGTATTTTCCGTTGTATTGAACCAGTATCAGTCATAAAGATAAGGTAATGCCCAAGTCTTTCAATTGACTCATCATTTTTGCATTCATTGTGTACCGTCCTTTTGGAAACAGGCGATGAATATTAAACGATGCCAGCAGTACATCCGCCATTTCTCATGTTCCCGCGTTTCGAATGAATTTGACTAAATTTCAAGCGATTTTCGGGGTGATGAGGCGCATGCGCAACATTAATCTCCTTTGTTTAGTAAACCCAAGTACGTCCAACTAGATGAAAGTATCCGCCATGTTGGCTACGCAAAGGTCGTATGTTTTGGCTAAAAGGAAAAAGTCGTCAATGTAGCTTGAGACCACATGGCCTTGCTTGTGCAGAACTGTCAGAGGTGGTTTCAAGAGTTTGGTAAATAAACATGGGCAGGAGGAAAGGCCATTGTGTAGGCTGTAAAAAAATTGGTAGTGGTAATTATTGCAAGCAGAGGTGTTTCCCGTGGGTCGGCTTTTTCTGCTACCCAATAATGGGCATCTTTCAGGTTCAGGAAATCGTGACAGGCTGGCTCAATGATTCCCTTCCCCAGTAATTTGGCTATTTCAGCATGAATAATGTCAGTTTCTTTAGCTGAAAAATTGTGTGAGGTTGCCACACATGATGACGTGGGGCGTCAAATTCAATCATTGCACCCTTGGCTGTTGTCAAGTTTCTTATTGGAAGTAATTTCCAGCTAATTATCCATGAAATGGGAGATACAACCAGCAGTAAAACAATCACATTTATTCACTTAATAGATCATAAGATCAAGGTTAGGAAAATTACTGAAGTTTTGATGTCATCCAGAGATTTCTTGTCTGCCTGATACTTGAAGTTTAGCTTCTTGTGCCCCTAAAAAGGGTTGCTTGTAATGGCTGTATCCCTTTGCGGCCTTCTCTTATCGAAAGAGCGATAGGAGTGGCGTGCAGTCCTTTGGGCGCCATTTTCATCGCCATAGTTCAGCTTTTTGGTGGCTGGCATCCTTGGCATCGCAAATGGATTTCGCCAAGTCTGTGCCAAAGAGGAGATTCGTTGGTGGTGTTACAAAGCGAATAAAATTTAGGTTTTAGGGATGGCTTGATTTGCTCCCAGCGGAGGCGGGACAACTCACTGACTGCATTTCTGATGAGCGCAATGGCATCAAGGGTATGGCATGACGTTAGAATGCCAAAAGTGGCATTTTGCAAGGCCTGTTGAATATTGCCTAATCTAAGGTCAGCTTTGCATCGGGCATTACCACAGAAATGCTTGAGCAGTTTCCAGGCTTAGAAAGCATAGCCTTAAAGCTTATTGGATTTTGTTGAATTTTAGGCCCCAGCCGTTCCTCATCATCAAGGTCAGCCTGGAGACATTTGAGGCAGTCCTCTTCGCTGGTGGGTTGACTTCAGTGCCTTTTGTCTCCGCAACAAGGTCCTGAAAATCGTCATCACTAGCTGTGAGGCTAATTCCATGGTCTTGCCGGGGTCTCTTTTCACATACAGTATGACCGTCTTCATCATCTGATTCATTAGAATCAGAAAGTTGGTCCTCGTGGCATCTTTTTTTGTGCGGGATGGGAAGAGCAATGTTGCTCACATGGATTATTCTGGACAAACTTCTTCAAAAGATCAGTCAATCAGCTCATGTTGGAGTTAGCGCAGTGAGAGTTTTGCTCACATCTAAGCCAGGTTGGCTGGAGATTGTAGCCGGTGGTAGCGTGAAAACGTCTGGATGACTTTGAGAATCACTCAAAGTGCCAGGTTTCAGTTGTGCAACGTTGGCGTCTGCGGCCATTGTGAGTAATAGACTACTAGGAACGTTGATCTAAGTACAAAAGGAACTCCAGAGAAACTCAATGCAAAGATATGCAAATATACCAGGAGAAATATATGTGAAACAATACTCACGTAACCAGTGGTCACGCTGTAGTGCATGCGGCTATGAAAGCGAGCAAACAATGGCTCAATAAGCAAGCGCGCATGCTGCCCATGGTACTTCCCAGTGACGTAGGACTGATGACAGAATACAGTAATCTCCTTCACCCCCCCCCCCCTCCACCCTGACAGTCTGTACGGGTGGGTGGGCGCCCACTGACGTCATAACCAGAATTTCTCTCATCAATCGATTTCCCAAAGAATCTTACCCATAATGCTCCGCTGGCACGCTTCATGGTCCTGAGCTCCTCTGTAAAAAGGTCAAAAAATATATTGCACACACTTCCTTGGTAAAAGCCCTGCAAAATGGAGGCAATACAAAAAATATGGAAATATTCTAACATCCTTGAAAAATAAAAGTAAGAGGAGGTCTTATACATTCTAGCAACAGCATATTTATATAATTTCATGATCCGGAACAGTATAGTCCATAGCGTCTTTGGCAGAGCCAATGTTATCAGCAATGGATGAAAAATAATCACCCATACTCTCTCCAATATGTAGTTGATTGGTGGTTATTGAATTGCTAATCTTCAGTTTCATTTCCAAGGATTCTTTTACTTTTTTAGATCCAAGAAAAGGCATGAAAGTTCTGTAGAACTTGTGTGGCTTGTTCCTGAGATCTTCGGACTTCGTATTCCAATAATCTTTGATAGACTTATGTCTGAGATGTGATGCTTCGTTCCGTAATTTTTTATGAAGTTCCCTGTTCTCGGGGGCTTTGGTTTTATGAAATCTTCTAAGCGCTTTTCTCCTTCATCCTGATTGCCTCTTTCCACTTAGTTGTCACGTATGGCACATCACAATCTCTGACACGCATTCTCTTCCATGGCATACGTTCATCTACAATGTCCTCTAACAAGAGGCCAAAAAATTCAGATTGATCATCAACATCATCAAAAACATCAGCAACATGCCATGGTTCTGTAGCTAAGTCATCCCTGAGTGCCTGCTCATCCAAGTTCTTACATGATCTAAAATTCACAACTTTTGTTTTAAATTTAACCACCCTTTCTTTCTTAAAAGCATAGACAATGGTGTGGTCTCTTAATCCTGGATCAAAAACGCCACTTTTGATAAAAGCATCAGGCAGGTTAGTTAGAATAATATCTTTAAAGTGGTACTATGATCAAAAAATCATATCCTTTTTTTCTTCAGATTTTGAAAGCGTGTTCGCTTAACTCCTAACTGGCAAAATTTTGAGCTTTGAGTTTATTCCGAGCGATTACTCACGTTCAAAACTGACCGATTGGGCATCAGAGGGTTGGATCTAGAGAAAATGACGTCATTTACTCACTAGCTTAAAATTTCAGCGTGTAAACGCAATTTATTGTATATGCAAAACACGGGTTTAAAAGTCTGAAAGCCCGAAACTCCCGTGCTGCATATTAATTCAGCCGCGTACACACGCATTGCATTCTTAAACTAGTGAGTCTTTGAAGTCATTTTCTCCTCGACCCAACTCTCTCAAGATTTTAAAGTTAGTAATGGCGGACCAATAAATAAGAAAATTGCAGTTAAAATAAACAGGTGTTTTTTTAAAATCAGAACTTAAAATTTGGATCATTTAGTGTTTAGTTAACATAGTTTTGAAATCCAAAGAAAAAAAAGAAATCTTTTTTTGGTCGTAGTACCACTTTAAGTGTCTCGCTGACTCGCTCTCCAATTTTCTGGACTCTGGTTGGTTTAGAAATGAGACAGTCGGGTTCATGTGTTTCTTGTAGATCAAGAAGTAGTTTTCCTTCATCACTAGTTGGTCGAAGACGATCGAGATTCAGGTCACCAAGCACTACAATAGATTTTCTTTGTAGATTTGCCCAGTTACAAATGTGATTTAACTCGTCTTCTAACTGTTGGCGGTATGATAATGTAAAGCTATTTGGAGGTCTATACAGGCCGATCACAATTATACTTTTCGCTTTCAACTGGATGTCTAATACAATAACCTCGATGGTTTTGTAGCTTTTAACAGGCTTAGATCTTTTACATATTAATTCAGAAGATACGTAAGCTAGAATCCCTCCTCCTCCTTTCTTCCTATCATTCCGGTGAAGCCCGTAACCCGAGATGGTAAATTGACTGTTAGGATAGGTGGAGTCAATTTTAGATTCGCTGACGATCATCAGCTGAGTTCTTGATTTCTTTAGCAGACTAGCAAGTTCTTCGAATTTATTTTGAATACTATTGATGTTTAGGTGGCACATCAAAACCTCCCTGTTCAATTTATTCTTTTCGGCAAACAAATCATTGTTTGCTGAAGCTTGTGATTCCCCAAGAGGATTTAAAATGTCATCCTGATTTGCATAGTCTCTGCAAGCAAAATTTTGACCCAATTCCAGTAAATCATTTCTATCATTTTCGAATTCGCTCGCAAGTTCCTCACTGTCCAAATTGCAAAACGGAAGTTCCCAAAACAAATAATATATAATTTTGGTTAATAATGCTGCCACTTCTTTAAACATATATGTTTGAAATATATTTATGTCAGTTACATGTATCCTATGCCTTTTAATTTGTTTCTTTTTTTTTGGAAATTAGGAGAAAAAAATTAAGAAAAAACAAACTGAACTTAGACCTTGTAATTATCTCTAATATGCAGTGACCACCTCTAAAGCCTCAGCTTCTTTGGTCACTGAAAATAATAATATATATAAATATATATTTTAATCCTCAATCTTCTTAATTTTGTAATGTTGAAATATTAAAGTGTGCCATAAAGATTTATTCATTCCTCTCTTTGCAGAGCACTAAATCTGTTGTTCAGCTCCACTGTAACATGTCCTTTGACGAAAATGATCAATACAAGCATTTGAGTCAAACAACAGAAATTACTGTAATGATCATCGTAGATCAGGTATTTTCCTACCCAATAACCTCTGCATTGCGTGCAGTGTGGATATTCCTCCAGCTGCTGTACATTGTGATGATGTTACAAAAGATCAAAATCAATAACCCTGGTGAGAAATCTCACCTGTACCTCTTTGAATATACCCTTCAAAATTAAAACATGCGAAAGTGATCCCGGTCTTTAAGTTTGATGATGAGACCCATCCAAATAACTACCGTTTGATCTCTCTTCTCTCAATTTTTCATCGAATTTTTGAGAAACTTATGTATAATCGTCTAAAATCGTTTATTCAGAAAAACGAACTGTTATATGAAGCGCAATATGGTTTTTGAGAGAAATCCTCCACCCAACATGCAATACTTGACATTGTGAATTCTATTCAGATGAACTTGGATATGAACATTTTCTCATGTGGCATTTTCATTCATCTTAAAAAGACCTTTGACACAGGTGACGATTCTATTTTACTTAGCGAGCTGTATCATTATGGAATTTGGGGTATTGTCTATAACTGGTTTTCGTCTTCGTTGGCTCACCGTATTCAGACAACTCAAATTGATAATCATGTATCTTCCAAGAGGAATTCGGTCACTGGAGTCCTGCAAGATTCTGTTCTGGGACCATTACTCTTCCTAATTTATATAAATGACATTTATACTTGTTCTGATAAACTCAGGTTTTATTTGTTTGCTGATGATACAGATTTATTATATGCTGACAAGAATTTGCAGTCTCTAGGAGCCGTAGTTAACAATGAATTGAAAAATATATGCGACTGGCTGAATGCAAATAAACTTATTATTAATGCAAAGACCCATTTTTAAACCCATGCAAAAGAAACTTAATTATCGGATATGTTTGAAAATACAAGATAACAATATCAACGCTGTAACAGCTCCACAAAGCAAGGATTATGTTAAATTTCTTGGGGTCCTAATTGTCAAGCAGTTCACTTGGAAACAACACATTGAGTACATTGCTTCTAAGATCAGTAAAATAGTTGGTTTAATAGTGAGGTTGCGGCACCATGTACCATTAAACACCCTTCTTCAAATTTATGGATCACTCATATTTCCACATATGTATTACGGTATAGCTGCTTGGGGCCAAGCTGCTCATTCTGATTTAAGGAAGATTCTTTTTCTTCAAAAATGAGCCCTCTGCCTTATTTTTTTTTTGTAACAGTAGATCCCATGCTATCCCATTGTTTGTCTCTTCTAATATTCTGCTAATGGATATGCTTTACTTTGAAACATTATCTACCCTTATGCATGATATCTCTAATAATTCTGTACCGAAGAACATTCAGAAACTATTTAATTGTTCATCTAATATTCATAAATACATGATCATCAGCTATGGGCAACTAATACTTATGTATGGGGCGTCGATTGTAAATAAATTATATACCTTGATATTCTCATTTTTTTCATTATATAATAAATAATTTTTTTTGATATGATGCCATACTTTATTATTTGATATAATAAATCCTGATTTCAAATCAGTCGTTTATTATTTGATGTAAGAAATCCTGATTTCAAATCATGTGTTTATGATTTGATATAATAAATCCTGGTTTCATATCATGCGTCTATGATTTGAAATCATGACTTCATGATTTTAATTTAACTTTCAGATTTGATATCAGAGAAATCATGATTTAACTTAATACCTAATCGGTGCGAGCAAGTACATGTGACAAGTCACACGACCATCTATTGCGTGGGAAAACACAAACATGTCGGATGAACTTTCAAGGTCAATTGCTTCTGCCATATCCCAGGCAGTTCAAAGGGCAGTTGATGAGGCTCTATCACGTCTTCCAAGTCAGGGAGTCACTTCAACCAGTTCAAGCTCCACCTCAAGCTCCACCTCGATCTCCACATCGAGCTCAAATTCAAATTCTCAAGAGGTACGGCTAGTACTTCACATGGTTGGCTGGCCGACAAACAGTCATTGTGTTCGTCTGGAATCTCGTGTGTTATTTAATACTGAAATTTGGCCATTTTCATTTTTCATGTCTTACTGTAGTGTTTGATGCTGATTTCTGTGGTTTGCGTGTTGTTCCAGCAGCTCTATAAACGTTGCGTTTGGAATGGAAATCCCCCACCTTTTACACATTGTATTTTCTCGCCGTTGCGTGACTTTGTTGATAGTCGCCAGCTTATCGCTCTTCAACGATTTGAAACGAAACCTTACAGCTAGCATAGATGATATATATTAGGTTATTCTTAAACAAACTGTCTCTTG
>OX421451.1:21585926-21590926 GCA_949126865.1 Montipora capitata | reverse complement strand
CATGAAAGGTTTGAGTCAATGACAACTCCAAGGAGCTTTTCTCCTGCCGCTTCCTCTAGTTTGATGTTATCGATATAAATTTCCATTGTAGTCTCGCTGCTATGGTTTAGCTTTTGAACAGAACCAACCAGCAGGTGTTTGGTCTTCTTTGTGTTTGGTATCATCCTGTTCAATTTAAACCAACTGTTGGCCTTATCTAGACTATCATTGAGAGTGTTTTGAATATCTATACAATTAGTTCCGTTTGACCAGATCGTCGTGTCATCAGCATATATGTCGACTTCGGTGTCCTTTAACAAGAGGGGTAGATCATTTATATAAATAGAAAACAGAAGTGGTCCTAAGATGGAACCTTGTGGTAACCCGACATCAGGATTTAAAGGGCTGGATAACACACCAGAGATGGATACAAGAGATGGATACATCTAGTCCCAGGTCTTCGCACACGCGCTGTAGCATAGGCAGCTTCAGGTTCTTTAGATTCCCTTCCATCGCCATGGCACAAAGATCTTACTGGTCGTACACCAAAGGATGCTGGAGATGGATTGTCTCTACAGCTTCCTTTGCCTGAGTAAAATTAATCTCCTCTTCACATAACTTTATATCAGTCTCATCCAGATGTCTTTGGCGCAATGCGGCAATCAGCATTACCTTAAAATCTCCTTTAATGTATGATTTGGCGGCTTTTAGCAGCTCGACGTGCTGTACTTGCCACTCGTTTCGCAGACCAAGATCACCCAGTTGGCGAACTAGGTTGTTGAGATCTTCGAATGCACGCTCACCATCTGCAGCGAAATAGTCTAGCCCCTGAAGAGACTTCCGGACAGAGGCTTTGCATTCTGGCAGTACACACAGCATGGTTCGCTTGCTAAATGGTTTGAAGTTTGTCTCCTCACAGTGGTGGCTATACTGGCGCGCTATTCTCTGCTGTATCATTGTTCAGATGACATTTGGTATCTCTATTAGCTTGCCAGATGAGAGCTTCAAGGTTTTCTGTTGGAAGGCTAGATCTTGTACCAAATGTGGGCTCATTATGAATGACAAGAAATGGTCAAGTTGCTGTCGATCAACCCTTATCCTTTGCGAGGGCTGGTGGGTTACTGGAGCACCGCGTCCATACTGTAGGCGATGCAGGTTGGCCAAAGTAAAGCGATATCTTGTCAGACCAGGTATAAAGCCTGAGATAGCCTTGAAGGTGGCAGCGCCGGACATGATAGACAGGATCTGCCTTCTCGTATCCCAACCGTGTGCATGGTCGTATGCCTTGGTTAGGGCTTGTCACTAGCTTTATCCCATTCCATCCAAGGTTGAGTTATTGGTGCGGTGTTCGTCGAGACTAAATACTCATTCAATATTTCAGAATGCACTGAGTGCAACGCGACTGGCTTTGCGGCTGGTGCCTCCTCGCTTGTACTTGACACGAGGCTTCCAGTATCTGGACTGAGAAACGTCTCATCATCCCGCCGACTGGTCGATATTTCAAGACTTCTCAGTTTAGTTTCGAGGCCGTTGGATGAAATGTCACTGTCAGTCGTTTGCGCAGTTGAAGGGCCTGTTTCCATGTGCTCCTACAAGGTGAAAGATATAAATATGGGTCATTGACCAAGCTTGTTCGGTGAAGATGGCTGGATATTGGCCTCAGTTTTTTTTGGATTGTTTATGGACTGAGACGAAGTCTTGCTGGACATGACGGGGAATCTCGAGTGGTTAAGATGGCTCCTTTCTGTGAGCTTGGGTGGCCAATCACAGCGTAGGATTTGATTCACCTTGGCCGCACAGAGCTAGTTATCAGGGATCACCAAGTCAGTCAATAATAAATATCAGTTTGTTCCAAATATCTGTTCTTATGATATTAATCAGTGTGGAGTCAAAAGAAGCCCTAAAAGGTTAGTGCCCCCCCCCTCCCACACTGATGCTCTTTGGGTCTAATCTCGTGCCATGTGTCGTCCTAGGGAGGAACAAGGGACAATCCCAACAAGCGTCTGCGTGGGACCCTACAAGTACAACTTAATCGGTGACAAACAGTTCCTCTCTCGTTTTCCAGCTCAGTATACTCTTCGAAAAAGCCGTTGTCATTTTCTGCTCTAATATCTTGAGAAGAACCATAACAAGAAACATTTTTCCTTGAACTCCATCACCTTATGAAGAGAGTTCCAGCAACCTCCCACCCACCCCACCCCCCCTAGTGCACACCCACCCCACCCCAAGACCCAAATCGTGCAACTCAGCGATCAACAATATACAATTACGGTGCAATCTCAGAGAATCTTTTAGTTTAACATCTTCATAGTCGAGGAAGATACCCTGGGGAGTACACTATCAACGGTTGCCATTTTCAACTTACCCCTTCAAGTTCATGTGACTCGACCTCCAAAGGAGCCTCAGTGACAGGCTCGGGCGTGGGTGGGGCTGCAGCAGACCCCCACATCTGATTCAACAGGGCTTACTTGCTCAAAACTTCATTGCACTGTTAGCAAATGCTGAACAGCAAAACAAATATATTTAAATTAACAAAGATGGGTTAGGCCTATTCCGATTTATTAAAATTCTTGCTTGGCTCCAAGGGGAATAGAGCAAGAGAAAATGAGTATTCATCCATGGTTTCTTTTGTTTGATTTTACCAAGTCTCGGAGCCAAGTAAAAATCGTACTGTATTGAAATCCGTCTATTAGAAACCTTAGTGAGGTAATATAGAAAGAAGAAGCAACGCAAGATGCGTTCCCGAAATCGTAGACGGCGAAGAATTTTCTTGACAGGGCATGTACAATGTTTAGTACTAGAGTAGCCTGTGCCACACGGTTGTTTTGCAATAGCTTCAAAATCGCCACAGTGAACCCTGTATTAAGCGGACCCCACATTAAAGGGACACCCTGTATTAGTGGACACCTGCTTAAGTCCCAAAATTTTCTTCGCACATTTACTGTAAATTAAACCTGCATTCAGCAGCAGACACCTGTTAAGCGGACATGGACACCAATATTAAGCCATCTTTTTGCAAAAAAACCCTGTAAAAACTGGACACTTCAAGGGCATTTTTCGCTGAGACACCTTTAACAGTGTTCAGTGATGTCATTTTAAAGCTAAGTGATTATTCGAGATTGATGATTGTCTGGACATTGTACTACAGAACCTCTCGTAAGTGACCACCTCCTGTAAGCGACCACCTAGGCTTGATATTTTGGGTGGTCGCTTACGGGAGGTTCAACTGTGTATGCTAGTCATTCATCTTAAACTCTGTTACACGGTGTTATAAAAGGGTTACAAATCAACTATTATTTCACAAAATATTAGAACCTGTTTCCAATGGACACCGTGTATTAAGCGGATGCTAGTGAGGGTCCCAAGGATTTCTGCCTAGTACAGCTTTCACTGAACTATCCCGCAAAGCTCTGTCATAGAATATTTACAGGCAGGCTGAACTTTGTTCAACCAGTTACCTTTAGTGAGATTAACTATGAAGCAAACTAAAATTGATACCCTATTTAAGGCCCAAACCCAAAAATGACACTCTATTCAAGAGAAAAAGAATGACTAAAAGTACCTTGAACGGGTCAACTTTTTGAACAGGTGAACGTTTTCCACTTAACTGGGTATTTACGCACTCCCATTTTAGTTGATCCAATTTAAGCACCCTATCTAAGGATCACACCGGGAACACTATGCCAACATGGGCAAAATTGATACGCTAGTTAAGGATCGAGAACCTCAAAAACCATACCCTATCCTGGCACATACCTATATAGCCCATATATGGGAGTATCCCCCTGGGGACCATTGAACCATTAGGTTCTCAAGATAACTTCCCTAAATTAGCAATCATCATCTTCATCATCATCATCATCATCTTTATTTAAAAACACAGTAAAATACATAAGGCTAACACTACAACGTAGAAATTAAGCGTCGTTTAATTAACTTTTCGTTAATATTTATTCATAAATGTGTCAACTGGTTAACTCTGGCCTATGTTTAACACTGGCCTATGTTTAACTTATGTGATCCAAGTGGAATAAGTGTGTCGCTGTTTGTAAAAATATACTCAGATTGCCTGCTATCCACATGATGACTTCCCCTGGCATTCTTGGATTTATGGACTGCTAATTCCGCAGCGACTGTGCAAAGGGTTTTTCTTGTCCTCCAGTGGATACCGAAGTTGGCTCTATGGCATGGACAAATGTTCAGGTCATAATGCCTTTCTTCCGTTGAGAAAATCCCTGAAAACAATTACTTTAGTAGAATTTCTCTGCGCACGCAAATACATTCATAACATCGCACAAAGGCTATTTGCTTTTAAAAGCTAGTTACCGGCTCTAGCTAACAGCAAGTTCATTTCCGTTCCAATGCCTTCATCAGCGCTGAGTTTAAGACTACTCAAGTGCCCAGTCACATCTTTCCTACAGTCCTTGACAGCAACACATTCAGGCTGGGACGGATAATCTTTTGAGAGCCCACAGGGGCTAGGATTGTTCAGTAGCGCACTGTAGCTACAACTAAAAACCATTCAAGGACAAGATATAATTGCTCCGGGATAGGACAACTTTCAAAAGCTCATTCCAATCTAATGTTGCTGCACGCAAGAGCAGTAGCGTGACTGGGTTGGTAGTGCGATTGTGTGACTCTTTAACTAAGTTTCAAATGTCAAGCACACAGCACGGTTAATTGAAGAGCTTATTCTTGGCGAATAGCAGAAAGCTTGGGCGCTTTAAGGAGATATGGAGTGGTATTGAGGGGAATCAACAGCATTTAGGTACGTTTCCTGTAAGACTTCTTGTTTCCAATTTATTTATTCAATCGGAATTTATTTCATTGGAACTTGCAGGTTTCTAAACTACTTCTAAAAACGGTTTCCATGTAGTAGACATTATGTTCCAATGCTAGCAGTGAATTGACGGGATTTTAATCAATGTTAGCATTTTATATGAACCATTCAAATTCATTGGTCACATTGGAACCCTAGTTTATGCATATTAATACTGTGTCGATTGCACCTAATATTGACT
>OX421451.1:21573426-21578426 GCA_949126865.1 Montipora capitata | reverse complement strand
TGTTTTTGTTCATCTTCCGTCAATCTGGGTGATGGCTGACTCGGTACCGGGGATTTAAAGGCGGCTTTACCAGTGCTGGCATCTTTAATAATAATTATTGGGGAGCTTGTGGAGAACACAGATTTTATTGGATGATGATGATGGACTTTATTCATGTGTCGATGTATTCAGCTGACACTAATTGGGGACACAACATAAAGATAAAATAAATAATGACTACTATGATAACTAATAAATAAGAAGTAAGCTATACATTATATAAAAATTTGGTTTTATCAACGGAGTTGATAATCTAAATTGGCCACCGTACAGAGATTCTAAAAGCCGACGTTTCGAGCGTTAGCCCTTCGTCAGAGCGAATCAAGGGATTATGGGTTACGTGTAGTTTTTATAGTAGAGTAGGAGCTACGCTATTGGTGGTAACATGGCAACGTGAAAAATAGGAATATATTAGTTAAATGAAAAGCGTTCGTTAATACCGTGAGGATTAAGGGTGCCGATTTGAAAGATGAATTTTTGTTCCAGATTCTTGCGGCTTTCCGTCGTACCTAGATGTAGGGAAAGGCCGCAGATAGCCATGTGTTTTTTGGAGTGGTTAGGCAGATTAAAATGGCGAGCGACTGGCTTAGATGCATCCTTGTCATTCTTCTCAACGTCGCGAAGGTGTTCGCGGAATCGGTCGCCTAGTCGTCTACCTGTCTCACCAATGTATAATTTATTGCATAACGTACAGGTTATGCAATAAATGACATTTGCGGAGGTACATGTGAAACGATCGGTGATCTTAACAGATCGCTTAGGTCCCGATATCTTGCTAGTGTGAACAATGAAAAGACAAGTTTTGCATCGTGAGCGCGCGCATTTGAAAGTGCCGGGTTGCTCGTTAGTTTTGAGCGCGCTTCTAACTAAAAAGTTGCCTACGTTTTTGTCGCGTTTGAAAAAAACACATGGCTATCTGCGGCCTTTCCCTACATATAGGTACGACGGAAAGCCACAAGAATCTGGAACAAAAATTCATCTTTCAAATCGGCACCCTTAATCCTCACGGTATTAACAAACGCTTTTCATTTAACTAATATATTCCTATTTTTCACGTTGCCATGTTACCACCAATAGCGTAGCTCCTACTCTACTATAAAAACTACACGTAACCCATAATCCCTCGATTCGCTCTGACGAAGGGCTAATGCTCGAAACGTCGGCTTTTAGAATCTCTGTACGGTGGCCAATTTAGATTATCAACTCCGTTGATAAAACCAAATTTTTGTATACTACTTCCCCACCGACGCAGCACCACAGTTTCTTTAGAAACTACCCCTTTATACATTATATATACATTTACAATATGCTAAAATAATCAAAATAATTCTAACAACACTCGCACACCTTAAGAGGTACAAATTACGCACGTGGGGCAATTGTTACTATTTACATATATCAGTTCAGTAAGATCCTTACATCTAATATGAAACTTAAACTTAGATAGGCTGCTCGTTTCAGTGATGTTTTTATCTAGCTTGTTCCATAAAAAGGGTTCAAGATATCTAAGAGAGTGTTTACCATACAATACAGAATTAAATCTAGGAATATCAAAATTTGGTTTCTAAAATTATATTTACAAGACTTTGTACTGAAAATATCACAAGTGAAATCAGGAACTAGCCTTTTATTGTACATGAGTATAACTATGTCTTGCAATCTCCTATTAAGAAGGCTTGGTATTTTAGCACGATCTAATAAGTTCATATACGTTTCTGAATGTGAATTATAAACTATCGTTAGTGCCCGCTCTTAAATTCTTTCAACCTTTTTTGTATCCAACGCCTTACAGAAATGCCATATGAGATGACAGTAGGTGAGATATGGCATGATAGCAGTTATATAAAGTAATAGTTTAGTCTCTGTAGTCATTAAGCTTCTTAACCTGGCCAGAACGCCCACCCTTTCACTGGCCTTTTGCATAATTCGCTAATATGTTGGCTAAAAATTAGATTCTCATGGAAGTTCACACCCAGTAGCTTGATATTATCTATTGTCTTAATCGCTTGATCACCGATCTTGATGTTAATCTGTTCAGTTCCATTACATTGTTTAATCCCTATAGCGTGAAGTTTTTCTGGGTTGGACAATAAGTAATTGTCTTTATACCATTTAAGGGCAGAGTTTCCTTCTTTTTCCATATCAGTACACATAATGGACATATCGCTGCCAACTATATACATCTGATGGTCATCAGCATACATATTTAAATTTGCAATCTCATTTATGTCATACGATAGATCATTTTGGTACAAGTTCCACAGTGTTGGACGAAAGGATGATCCTTGATGGCATCCATGTTTCATCACATTCCAGTCACTAGTAGCTTTGCCAACTTTGACCTTATTGAGCTGATCTTTGAAATATGAATGCATTAATTGTAATGATTTGTCATTAAAACCGTAAGCGCCAAGTTTGGCCACAGTTAATGAGGGAAGAACTGAGTCAAAAGCCTTAGACATGTCCATCGATAACAAAAGTGCTTTCTGTTTGTTATCCAAGGCTAGTCTCCAGTCTTCCACCAGGCCAATTAATACAGTCTCACAGCTATGTGTTTTTTTCTATAAGCTGTCATTTTAGAGTACATGACATGTGACCCTCCACGGGAAAACAGTGAATAAGGTGAACACACGCGCACGGCACGTTAGCACGAATGTTTTCTTTTCTCGAGTGAGGTCGACCCAATCTAGCGTAGCATTCAACAGTTTTTTTTTACTGGCTACGTTTAAATTTCTTATAATTAAGCGTCTTGTGTTCATGTGTGCTCTTATATATTCGCACCTTTCGGTTCACCTGATTTCAACTGTCCTGTTGGGAGTGATAGCTTTTGTCTTCCATGCAACCAGTTTTTAAATACCACAAATTGCAATCATGGATTGCAACAACTTAAAGTTCAAAGCCATCTCGCTAAACGTTCGAGGTATTCGTGCATTCGAAAAAAGAAAGTCTATACTTAATTGGTTGATTAATCAGAGCGCAGATATTTCTTTTCTACAGGAAACGTATAGCACGGTTGAAATTGCTAATCATTGGAGAAAACAATGGCCCGGTGAGTTTTTCTTTTCGCATAGTTCTAATCATAGCTGTGGGGTGGCTATCCTTGTTCATAAGTCGTTGGACTTCAAGCTTATATCGTCGCATGTTGACAATGAAGGCAGGTATCTGATCGTAGAAGCAATAATTCAAGACACCCCTTTTCTTTTAATAAATATATATGCGTCAAATAAAACGTCGAATCAATCCTCATTTTTCCAGGCTTTATCTGAACTTATTCTCGTTGAGGAACTCCGGCAGTCCAATTATAAGTTTGTAATTGGGGGAAATTTCAATGTTGCCTTGCAACCTTAAGTTAAGGTTTTGGAAGATTTACTTATACAGTATGACCTAGTAGATATTTGGAGAGTTCGTAACCCAAAAAGCAAAAAATTCACTTGGCGTCAAAGAAAACCAATTATCCAAAGGAGACTGGACTACTGGTTCATTAGCGACTTGCTCCAGGACGATGTAGCCAAAATTGATATTATTACTAGCATCAAATCAGATCACTCCGCTATCGTTCTTGAGGTGGATTCTATGGCTGACCAGCCCAGAGGTCCCTCCTTCTGGAAGTTTAACAACAGTCTCCTAGACGACCCCATTTTTGTCCAGAGCATGCGCGACAACTGTCCTCTATGGCTTGAAGAAATAAGCTTTTGTGAAGATTTAAGAATTAAATGGGATTATATCAAGTATAAGATTCGTCAAGATAGTATTAAATATAGTAAAGTAAAAGCAAGATTGACGAAATTGAAGGAAAACTAAAGGCATGCGAGGAAAAAGTTGCAGAAGCGCCTTCTCCTGAGAACCTCGAAAACCTTGAAGCCTGCAAAACGGTTTACGAGAGAGAATACGATTATATGGTGAGGGGGTCAATAATTCGGTCGCACGCCAGGTGGTATGAACAAGGTGAAAGGAATACAAAATATTTCCTTAACTTAGAAAATCGTAATAAAAAGAAAAGTTGTGTTAGGAGGCTGCTAAACTCAGATGGTGCAGAGATAACAGATGCGAATAACATATTAGATGAATTTCACACTTTTTATTTGGATCTTTATGACGAAAAGACAGGGATTCAGACTGATACTTACTGCCCATTCTTGGTGGACTCCTTAACAATTCCGAAATTAAACGATGATATGAGGAAAATATGTGATGGTCAGTTAACATACTCTGAGTGTTTTAAAGTCCTTTCTACTTTTGAAACTAACAAAACCCCTGGGAATGACGGACTCTCCAAAGATTTTTATCTTTTTTTTTGGCCAGAGATTGGTAATTTGTTGGTACACTCATTAAACTACTCTCATGATCACGGCGAACTTTCAAAGTCACAAAAAGAAACTGTTATAACCTTAATACAAAAAAAGGATAGGGACAGAAAACTGATAAAAAACTGGAGACCAATTTCTCTTGTAAATGTAGACGTAAAAATAGGCTCGAAGGCTATCGCAAAAAGATTAGAAAAGGTCCTACCATATATAATACATCGCGATCAAAATGCATTTGTGAAAGGACGTACAATTTTTGATGCGGTTAGAACAATTAACGATGTCATGGACTTTACGGAAATGAAGGGATGTAAAGGCATAATGTCCGCCGTCGATTTTGAAAAGGCATTCGACTCTCTTAGATTGGACTTTCTGTTTAAATCTCTTGAAACGTTTGGCTTTGGTGCGTCCTTCATAACATGGATCAGGACATTTTACAAGAATATAACGAGTTGCGTAGTTAACAATGGTTTTTTCACACCATCCTTCCAGGTTAAACGAGGAGTTCGCCAGGGTGATCCTTTATTGCCATCTCTTTTTATTATCGTTCTCGAATTGTTAGCAATATCCATCCGCAACAATCATCGAATAAAAGGAATAACAGTGGGGGGGATTGAAATAAAACTAGTAAATTTTGCTGACGATATGACAACCTTC
>OX421451.1:21558426-21560926 GCA_949126865.1 Montipora capitata | reverse complement strand
ACTCTACGATGTCCTGAGCCATACGCTTCATATTTTCCTTGTGTTCCTTGCTACCGGGAGACCCCGCTTCATGAACTTGTTTCGAGGAGAACGGACTGTGATCGGAAAGGACTTTGTTCTCCACTGTATGAACACGTTCCACGAAATTTCGTTTACTTAAATATTCTGCAAATGACCTTTGAGTTGCCTTGTCCAGATCAAGAAACTTTACCAGCCTGACTATTAACATTTGAACTAAGAAGTTACTTGGGGCTTCCGACGGACCATTATCTACAATGAATCCCATCATTTCCTTTAGTTTCCCGGTTGTCTGAATCCAGAAGAAACCGTCAAGGGAAGGAATACACATTAAAAGAAACAATTCATTAAACATGCGAAACACAGTTTCTGGCTCCGTGAAAGAAAGGTTTGTGAGAGTCACAGCCTTTCCTGTTCTTGTGACATTGATAACGTCAGTTTTTGGAATAAGAAGAGACGTGTCATCTAGCTGCAGTTCCTGTTTGATATCCATAAAAAGATGAGTCATGGGTGTTACAGCATTTATGCTCGATTGGTCGAAAGTGTGATCTGGAGTGTCGTATGTCTTCCAAGTTTTCCCAGGTTTCAGGACGGGTGGGATATCCCAACAAACGATACATTTTGCGTCCTTTGAGTCCACAAAGAATCCATTAGGATTTTCCACGTCCAAATCTACGAGGTAATTAACATTGGAGGTAGTCCAATGAGAGTTAAGGGGGTGTAGCTGCTCCAAAGTATTCGGGGCTTTATGTAACGAAACATTAGCATTTATTTCCCTTCCATGATGGTGCCTCTTGGCTTGCAGCGTACCCTTTCGATAGTTTTTTGTATATGTATACAAACAAGAGATAGAAATACTAAACTCAGGCTTGACAGTTTTCAGCATTTCTTTAACGTCACGCATAACTGTAGCATTGTCTGCTGCTTTAAAAAGCCTTGGGTCGATCAATCTTGGATCCGCTTGAAGGCCTCCTCCTCCTCGCAGTATTCTATCTCCCTCTCCAAAGGCAAACTCAATATATCTTGCCAATTCAGGGAATTCTTCGCACTTCAACTTTCGCCCTCTTCCTTTTGCAATTGAATTCATGTTATCTTCCTTGAGTTTCTGTATCTTCCGTTGAACATAAGAGTGTTGTTGAGTGACAGTCATGTCATTCCTTACCGATTGTGAGTTGACTTTAATGTCCTTAAATGTTTTTGAGTTGGTATTTAAAGTGGCATGGTGCTTGCTAACGCTGCCCTTGAATTGTGCTCCTTTAATGGAAACAACGCTTTTCACACTTGTAATTTTCGCAATTATGGCCTCCAGTACATCCCTGTCCCTTTTACTGTCAAGGGTTTGTAATATATCCGCAAAACTATCTGTCAATTTTGCCTTCACGATTCCTTTCACTACATTCTCATTGATCTTTTTTAACCTTCTGCTGATAACGTCCACAACCTTCTCTATATCCATATTCTTTCCTTCCACGAGGTAAGCTTTTTGATCAATATATATTTGAACAATGTTAAGTTTTTTAGATAATTTTTCATAGGTATAAACAGGACAAGAATACGTTCTCTCTTCTTCATTCAGGATAGAGGCCTTTGGCTGCTGAGGTCTCCAAAAGAACTCTCCTTTGTAATTCTCTTCCAACGTCCACTGTTGCCAAACGTTCAGCCCTCCTTGTAAGGTTCTTGCAAGTCAAAAGTTCCCTTTCTATGTCTCTAATATTTTCTTCTAAAGATCCTTCCACTCTGCTCCGTTGCATACCGATGTTTTTTGTTTCATCACGTATAACCGGTTGTTGCTCACGCTGTCTTGTTCGCTTCATATTCGCACTTGTTGTTTTGTTTTGCCTTTGGTAGAAACGACGAGAAGCACCAGGGAATGGCAAAGCAGAACGATCTTCTATAAAACTATCTGCGGCATTTGAAGGAATGTAGGCGGAACTTGGAGTGCCTTGACTATGTAAACGCTTCCTTTTTGCGGATAAAGTGGTATCACTCTCTGGAACATGTGTGGTATTCGCTCTCTTTCTTGTGGGACTTGTCTTGTTTTCTTGAGGCTTTTTTGTTTGTCTTTCGCGTTCCTTTTCATCACAATTCATTGTACCATCACTGTCACTATCCCGTGTCCCTTTGCAACTGATATCTCTTTTACTCTCTTGTTTTTCTACATCACAAATTTCTTTTTCAGACTCGCGTGTATCTCCGTCGTCGATATCTTTCTTCACTGACATATTTGCACTGCCGTATACCTTGAGATATATCCTTCACGTCCTGAGGCTTTTGGCCATTTGCAGATTTGCTGTCACCAACAGCATGAGCATTCAAAGCATCTGTGGAACAGTTCTTTTCTTCGTAATTCGCTTCTTTCACACATACGTGCTCTTTCTTTTCTTTGGTGTTTTCCCTGTTCATCTGCTGCACGTTTGAAACGTCATGCCTATGATTGTTCTTTACGTCTACGTTTTTTTCCTGCAGCGAGCTACTTCCTCCA
>OX421451.1:21550926-21553426 GCA_949126865.1 Montipora capitata | reverse complement strand
TTGTCTCTTGAGACCTCATGCACTGCTAAAGAAATCCGATCCCCACCCCAGAAAGTCATCTGAGCCGACGTTTGAGCATTGACTGATATACAGTACCGTGCAAAAGTAATGAGAGTGAATTTCGACGAAATTCGTGCTTTGTTCTCATCGAAATTTGTCGAAAATTCCTAGAAGATTCGCTGGAAATTTCGCACATTGGACATGCGAAATTTCATGGAAGTCGGCGAAATTTTGTAAGATAGAACGAAATTTCGCTCAGGGCTTCGAAAAATCGGAGAAGCGAAATATCAACGAAAATTCGCGCTAAAGGGAACGAATATCAGCGAAATTTCGCAAAAATCGAGGAGGCGAATTTTCGAACAACGAAATATCAGTGAAAATTCGTGCTCATCGATCACTGGAACGAAACAGCGGTGAAATTCCGCAAAACCGCTACACTTGCAGTGATTTTTGGACAAAGCGTTCCCATACAAGAGAAAATATACTGAAGAACTCGGTCCTACAATGATTTGCTAGATCTTTGTTACTTTGTCAATTAATTTTCATTGCCCGTGAAAACATAAACATTACACGCAATAATAAAAATAACATACCGTATCCAATCAGCCACTGATCCAGGCAACCCAAAATCCCACGTGTGTGTTCGTGACAAGCTTAATTAATTCCCTGGCCTGGGCAAAGGAACCAAGAGTAGTTTTGCGTAATTTCTTGTTACATTCAAAACTTGTTGAAATGCCCTTCTTTTGCTAAATCGTCCAAATACACTGTAAAAGATTAATAAAAACCTTCCTCCATCTGTAAAAAAAAAAACACGCATCAAACCCAGGCTCTCTCTGTTCTCAGATGAAAAGAATCTGTGACTTGATAAAGGCCTTTGCTCCTTCATTCAACCTCCTTGGCCGTCCCGAGTATGCAAGATTCTCTGTAGATCCAGTAAGCATCATCTTTCCAACAATTCTAGCAACACTTGGATAACTTACTGATAAAACGGTCTTCAGTCTCTGTAGTCCTCTCTCTTTAGTTGCTGACAGCCAGAAATAAGTTTGCATTGGCTACCTGAAGTTGTGTGGTTTTGTTGTTATCACTGGCATTTCATGTGAAGGAAACTTGTGAATTGACATTACTGATGCTTGACTACACTGCATAAAAACGCTTTGGTAGGAATATTACGTACATGCTTTTTTTTTTGGCATATGGATTGTTTTGTTATGCACATTGTGGGTTAGGTTTAACCGTCCTCACAAGATCAAGGTTTGCGAAATACAAATGCGAAGCTGGTGAGTTAAATTTATTTAAAAAATCCACTTAAATAGAACAACTGTTAGAAATACTTTAAAATGTAGACGATTCTGCATGTTTATCACAAATTTAAACCAAACAGCAATTTAGAACAATTTCCTGTGACTGTGTCTCGGAATGAATTCATGATTTGCTTTTAAAGATAAGCGTGTTTTGCTCGCTTGTAAACAAATTATTGGTAACAGCAAAAGTGACAAAAGTGAGCTGTACTGAAACTAGCCTAAGTGCATACAGTTTGCCAAATGCCGATACAAATATCGTGTCATGAAACTGTAAAGTCCAAAACCTTAACCTAAACGAATTTTGCTCCGCCAAACGAAATGTCGCACGAAATTTCGCTCTGCCAAACGAAATGCAACGCGAAATTTCGCTCCCCGACACGAAATGTTGCCCGAAATTTCGTGCATCTGCATGAAATTGCAATGATATCAGAACAATAGTTGCGTTGACTTTTCATCGAAATATCGCCGAAAATTCGCCTCCTTCGAAATATCGCACAATTTCGTCAAATTTCGTCGAAATTCGCTCTCATTACTCTTGCACAGTACTGTACCAAAAGCATGTCCGACATGAACTCAGGAAACCACATGAAAGACAAATAGGCTTAAAAGAACTGGGCTCGTGTTGGCTTGTGAACTAAAATAAAAGGGAGAGGACTATAGACTATCTGAGTGAGATTTAGAAAGAAGGCAACACCGCAGATACATTTCTTCACCATTTACCACATCCTAAAACTTTAAATTACTGCAAAGCCCATAGTCTTGGAAAACCGCAATACCGCAGGTTAAAATAAAATTTTCCAAAAAACTGTATCACCGCAAACCCTTACACCCCCCTCGTTTGAAGAGTCCAGCCAAGCTTTTTTCAACATCTGCGCACTGTGGATGCATGGACTCTAACACCTGTCTGGCTACCTTTTTGTGGAATTGGCTGCTCATTGTTTCATCGTCTCTTCACATCTGGTCTTTGATGAAGCATTGGGATGGGGAGTTTCATGGATCCAGTAATCTTGTATTTCTTGATTATTCAAGTAACACTGGCAGAGCTGACTTCTAACTTTTCTGTTTTGAGCTGCTTAAATGTCGCTGCTGGGGGAAGATTTCTTTTTGTGAGATGCGATTCTCTGTCTGGTGTAGCGCGATACCTTCGGCATAGCCTGCAAGCAGGCTCTTCTGTTGAAAATGGAGCATGCTCAAAACAT
>OX421451.1:21503426-21535926 GCA_949126865.1 Montipora capitata | reverse complement strand
AGATTGAACCTAGCTAACAAAGGCTGACAGAATCACAGAAGATGTTGATGTAGTGCAGTGGTGGAAAGTAAACGAACAAACGTTATGTTCTCTACCATCAATAAGAATTTCGGCAAAAGATCCCAGAGACTTTTTCCGAAGGCTCTCGTAAGCAACCACCCTCTATTGTTTACAATTCTGGTCGCTTACAAGAATCAGCTCACGTTCCCAGCGTGGTCGCTTATAAGGGCTTCAACTGGCCTTTGTCGAACATTAACTTAAATGCAAAAGGCAAATGCTCACTGCAGACTTTCAACAAGCATTCTCAAAATTTCGTTCGAATATTTGTGCGGCTGTTGGGAAAGTTTTGTGCATTTTCGTTTTGACTGAAACAATAGGCGTTTTAAAAATTTGACAAAGTTCGAACCAAAATTCGTTGTGCCCAAAATTTTGCTATATCTCATCAAAAAGTGGCAAAAAGCACAAAATTCGTTTTTCATTCTTTTTACACAGAACAGTAGGTGGTGTATGTACTGCATTGTAAGTAATATAAGTAGTGTAAGCCTTTGTATTGTAAGTGATGGAATAAAAAAAAAAAGATGGAAATGGTATTATTACAGGGAAGGTGAGAAAAATGCTCATTGCTGGGAAATCCTCAGTTTGGAACAGAGAATCAAAATTACAGATTGTAATGAGAAGTGCTTTCCTATCCCAAAAAATAAATTTTCGGTTTTCTCCAATCATGAATGCATTCAAATCAAAGTCAATGGTTAGTAAAGAAATTCAGACACTTTTTGCCCTCATTTGCCAACCTGACCCCATCAAAAGTAACAACGAATGACACAAATAATTATAGTTTTTAAAACTTAAAATATCTGACTTGAATAAATATCCAGTCCCTATCACTGTCATAACCGTGTTAGGTTTTTAGGTTATTGTATTTATGGAGTTCCCCTGTCAGCAGGATATTTATATGAAACTGATCAAGATTCAGCATCCCATGTTTCACCTTAGTATCTTACAAGGTGATGCCCTTTTTCGCTATGAGGTAGTTCCCCGTGAATTTTTAACAAATTGCCCATAATTGAAATTTGAAAGCTGAAATCCGGATTTTGCAGTATTATTATTGCAAACATAGCTGGTCTATCTCCTCATGAGCAGGGAAGCAAGCCCTCCATTTCATTCTCAATTCTTTTGAACTTTTGACAGTCTCCATAGCATCATCAACATGCAGCTTGCTTTCATTTAGATTGTCAACTGTCATGCACTCAAGTTTAAGGAAAAGTTCATAAGCAGCATCCTCTATATGACTCAAACCCCTGGATCTATACTGTCTCTTCTGTGACTATCAATGCATCCAGGTGTTTTGATGTCTGTTGCAGCTGGGAGAAGTTTACGATTACATATTTTCCAAGCACACCACTCATTTCCAGAGACTTTCTCACTAAAACCTGGGTTGTTTGAATCCGAGATGTCATATGTTATTAATTTAAATTCGCATGAAATAGGAACAGCCCAGGCACCAACATGTCTGATTTTCGCCCTCCCTTCAATGGGCATTTCCCTGAAATTGATTATTACAGCATTTCCCATTTCTACACTCTTCACCCTCTCAGCAATTTTCCCAACTACTTCTCCATACACAGAAATAATGATCTTGTTGCCAACTGCAACTTGAAGATCTGACATTTCAGCGGTGCCAAAGAATAACTTCAAAAGTGACAAGAAATTTGCAGATCTCTTTAGCATCATATACAGTTGTCTAGTATATAAAGACCATTGCTTCCAAGAGATGTCATCATGCGAATCATCTGCTAGCAGTGATTCTTCTCTAAGATTATTTGGCATGCCTTACACCACAACACCTTGCCAAAAACAGCTTTGGTTTCATTTTTATCTAACAGCTCTTCAATCAATCTGTTTATGTTGCCAGCATACTCACTCAGAGGCTCAGCAACCTTCATTGACTCCAACGTGGCCCTCACACTAAAATTGTCAGGAGGGGTGAGGGTCTCATCTGCCAAAACAGCACAAACTGTCTGTAAGTCCAGCATCAGGTCATCAGGTTCTCCCCTTTCAAAAAAGGATGCCACAATGTGTTCAGTTTTCTCATTCAGCTCATCCATTGCATAATCTCTGGCTGCTTCAGAATCATCTTTTGTGTCTTCATTGATCTCAAGGCATTGGGCTGGAAGAATTGTGTGTCTGCAACAGCTGAGGTCACACTCATCTCTTCGTGGTTTGGGTCAGAGATATTAACACATTCCAGCACAGGTGGGATAATTTGATGCCGGTGAAAGTTCAAGACCTGTACATGTTGGGAATTTTTCACGTGGGTGAAAAGAACATACAGAAGGCCTGGAGTGAACTCTTTACAAATGTGTACAACATCAGATTTAAGGGCGACGCCTTGACCTTTGTGGCAGGTCGTTGCATACATTAGAATCACAGGGAATGGAGTACGGGTCCCAACAACTTCACCATGCTTCCCCCTTTTCTCCCACCTTCTCTCCTACCTTCTCTCCTACCATGGCAAACTCTACTACAGTATCACTACCATGCTTTCCTACATAAATTCCGGGACTTCCATTTCTCAACTCATCACTTTTGTTCCAGATCAACATTATTTTGCAATCAGGCCTCAGGACTGAGATCTCTTTTGCAGGACAGTCAATGTTATCAGTGTTTTCACTGTCAACAGCATCAAACCGGTCTTCCTCAGTTGCAAGTTGGCTTAGCTTGGTAAAGTTAAAGAGCCGAGCCGGTACCTTCCAAAAAAAAAGTGAGTAGCTTTTTTGTCCAATTCTTCGGGCAGCTCCCTCTTTAATCCTTGGATGAGAATCTCAAACTCTTTACTGCCAGTTCCGGCTCTCAATTCATCCAGGCAAGCCAGCAACTCCTTTTCAGATTCATCTTGATGCATTGACTGAGTAAGCTTGAATCAATGTGGAGTGGCTTACATGAAGACTGGAGATTAAATGATGAACTGGCCTTTGTCAAACAAACTCGGTAGTGGCCTAAGCTGCTGAAAATCCCCTACCAAGACGAGTTGTATGCCATCAAATGGCAATGGATTATGCATAATTTTTCCAAGAAGATCGCGTGCCACCATTAACATCTATTATTTAATTATTTTCCTGTATCTTGTTGCGTTGCACTGATTTGTCTCTTGTAGAATAAAGAGAAATACATACCATTACTAATTTGAGCATGTAAGATCTTCTCTCCAGTTTTGTATCAGAAATTTCGTTAGATCCTCTGTATATGTGTTTTGGCAAACATGTTTTGAAAAAGAACAAAGATGGTGCAAGGAAATCCCACATTCTATCCATCTTGGTGCGTGATTGGCTGTTGGGTAAGAATGGATTCAGGGTAATATTCCCGAGGGTGTAGCTGGACGGTGAGTTTTATCTTTGAGCAATGTGGGACTCCCTTCCTCATAGTGGTCACCAGGTGCCGAGCTCAGTGTCAATTTTGAATTGGACCAATAAATTGTGATCCTAACGGCTTCAGGCCGCCATTTTGGTTGGTCAACTTACAAGTTCTATGGAGCCTGCGGGGGGAGGGGTGAGGGAGAGGTATGGGCACTTCTGTAACAGTTTAACGCACTTCAGTAACTATGATGGGGCACTTTTGCAACTGTAGGGCACTCTGGTAGCCCAGGGTAGGGCACTTTTGTGATTAAGGGCACTTTGGCAACTTTATAGGTCTGTTATGTGTAGGGCATTTCAGTAACTTATGTAAGGCTTTTTGGTAACTCTGCTTTTTTACGTTCTGGTTCGTCTTTATAGGGCTTGGGCACTGTTTTCAAGGAGAGACTGTAAACAAAACTATATGCTGGTACTTAAATATGAAGTTTGTTTGTCTTGGCAGGGTATTTTTGCTAAGGTTTTCTCAATGTAATGCACAGCTGACAAGGTATATCACATACCATAAGATGTTTAGCAGGTAATTGAAAAAGAAAGTCAAAGCACGGCTGATGATTAAGAAAAACAAATACTCTTTAATAATTTAGCTGACTGGCTAAAGGCAGGGCACAAAATTAAATTGTTATGACAACTTTGGCATCAAGCAAGGAACAGATATACTAGACATTAACAATCACATCGGCATTTATTCTACCTTTAAACTGGAACACTATTCACAATATATATTTTTTGAATATCAACAGATCATTGTAAGCCACAGAGCCTTAATTCAGAAAATAATGGTTACTCTGTTTGGAAGCTTGCAAAAGTAGTTTAATTATTAAGTGGCTATTGAGGTCTGTCAAGCATCATCAAGAGCAAAACAGGTAGGACACATGTACCTGGACAGCATAATGAAATTTTTCTCTTACTATAGAACTAAAACACAAAATGTGCTTGAGATCAATGTTGACATTACAGAGGCTGTGGAGCTTACAAAAATGCTACATGTAAAGCTTCTGCTGCAAGTGCATTTGTTGGTTGCAGAATGCGCTGTTTCAGTATTAACCTTTTGCATAATTGAAGGTGAGAGAGTGCACCTGTAGCCACCCTTGACTTGGTTGCACAATAGCTGAAAAAATATATATATTTGTGGCAAAATCACTCACATTGTTTCCTGTGCTGCCACTCTGTGTTTCGAACTTTTCTCATAAGATACAAAAACGGAAACTTGAGGCTCATGTTTTGGCTAGAATATATATATATATATATATATATATATATATGCAGTTAGTTATATATATATATATATATATATATATGTGTATATATATTATATATATATATATATATATATATATATATATATATATATATATATATATCTAACTGGATTTGTCAAAAGGTGGCTGAACCAATTGTGAAAACAAGCCAATTTTGCTGCCGTCACAAACTTAAATAAAAGCTACTCTCCCCACCCCTGTGCTTTGGTCATACAACTGCCAATCACCTACCCACACCACAGTGTGGGTTCACTCTAATTGGTGATCAAAAGCAAATTATCATTCAGCTCTACACTGGTGCAGGGAAAATTGCCAATGAAGGCATGCTATACTGTAAAGTCTCACTTAACAAGGCCACAAACTCTAACTGCAGTTAAAGTCTGAAAACAGCAACCCCCCCAGCCCTGTGCTTTTGACACACCACTCAGAGCTAGAACTGTCCCTGGGCTGTTTGGCAAAGCAGGCCTTGACGGCAAGCCCCCTCCATTTTGAGAGGCCACAATGGCTTGAACACGGGCTACGCCCGTGCTCAAGCGAAAACTTCAGCAGCTACCTTTTAGCGCATTCGCTCAGATATCAAGGGCTAAACGCCTGAAATTCAGTCAAAACTCGGCTGATGACACTCTATTTACTCAGCCTGGCTCACAGAATGCCATTCTGGAGAGAAACGCGCAGATAATAATAAATTTCTAACTGGATTTGTCAAAAGGTGGCTGAACCAATTGTGAAAACAAGCCAATTTTGCTGCCGTCACAAACTTAAATAAAAGCTACTCTCCCCACCCCTGTGCTTTGGTCATACAACTGCCAATCACCTACCCACACCACAGTGTGGGTTCACTCTAATTGGTGATCAAAAGCAAATTATCATTCAGCTCTACACTGGTGCAGGGAAAATTGCCAATGAAGGCATGCTATACTGTAAAGTCTCACTTAACAAGGCCACAAACTCTAACTGCAGTTAAAGTCTGAAAACAGCAACCCCCCCAGCCCTGTGCTTTTGACACACCACTCAGAGCTAGAACTGTCCCTGGGCTGTTTGGCAAAGCAGGCCTTGACGGCAAGCCCCCTCCATTTTGAGAGGCCACAATGGCTTGAACACGGGCTACGCCCGTGCTCAAGCGAAAACTTCAGCAGCTACCTTTTAGCGAATTCGCTCAGATATCAAGGGCTAAACGCCTGAAATTCAGTCAAAACTCGGCTGATGACACTCTATTTACTCAGCCTGGCTCACAGAATGCCATTCTGGAGAGAAACGCGCAGATAATAATAAATTTCTAACTGGATTTGTCAAAAGGTGGCTGAACCAATTGTGAAAACAAGCCAATTTTGCTGCCGTCACAAACTTAAATAAAAGCTACTCTCCCCACCCCTGTGCTTTGGTCATACAACTGCCAATCACCTACCCACACCACAGTGTGGGTTCACTCTAATTGGTGATCAAAAGCAAATTATCATTCAGCTCTACACTGGTGCAGGGAAAATTGCCAATGAAGGCATGCTATACTGTAAAGTCTCACTTAACAAGGCCACAAACTCTAACTGCAGTTAAAGTCTGAAAACAGCAACCCCCCCAGCCCTGTGCTTTTGACACACCACTCAGAGCTAGAACTGTCCCTGGGCTGTTTGGCAAAGCAGGCCTTGACGGCAAGCCCCCTCCATTTTGAGAGGCCACAATGGCTTGAACACGGGCTATGCCCGTGCTCAAGCGAAAACTTCAGCAGCTACCTTTTAGCGAATTCGCTCAGATATCAAGGGCTAAACGCCTGAAATTCAGTCAAAACTCGGCTGATGACACTCTATTTACTCAGCCTGGCTCACAGAATGCCATTCTGGAGAGAAACGCGCAGATAATAATAAATTTCTAACTGGATTTGTCAAAAGGTGGCTGAACCAATTGTGAAAACAAGCCAATTTTGCTGCCGTCACAAACTTAAATAAAAGCTACTCTCCCCACCCCTGTGCTTTGGTCATACAACTGCCAATCACCTACCCACACCACAGTGTGGGTTCACTCTAATTGGTGATCAAAAGCAAATTATCATTCAGCTCTACACTGGTGCAGGGAAAATTGCCAATGAAGGCATGCTATACTGTAAAGTCTCACTTAACAAGGCCACAAACTCTAACTGCAGTTAAAGTCTGAAAACAGCAACCCCCCCAGCCCTGTGCTTTTGACACACCACTCAGAGCTAGAACTGTCCCTGGGCTGTTTGGCAAAGCAGGCCTTGACGGCAAGCCCCCTCCATTTTGAGAGGCCACAATGGCTTGAACACGGGCTACGCCCGTGCTCAAGCGAAAACTTCAGCAGCTACCTTTTAGCGAATTCGCTCAGATATCAAGGGCTAAACGCCTGAAATTCAGTCAAAACTCGGCTGATGACACTCTATTTACTCAGCCTGGCTCACAGAATGCCATTCTGGAGAGAAACGCGCAGATAATAATAAATTTCTAACTGGATTTGTCAAAAGGTGGCTGAACCAATTGTGAAAACAAGCCAATTTTGCTGCCGTCACAAACTTAAATAAAAGCTACTCTCCCCACCCCTGTGCTTTGGTCATACAACTGCCAATCACCTACCCACACCACAGTGTGGGTTCACTCTAATTGGTGATCAAAAGCAAATTATCATTCAGCTCTACACTGGTGCAGGGAAAATTGCCAATGAAGGCATGCTATACTGTAAAGTCTCACTTAACAAGGCCACAAACTCTAACTGCAGTTAAAGTCTGAAAACAGCAACCCCCCCAGCCCTGTGCTTTTGACACACCACTCAGAGCTAGAACTGTCCCTGGGCTGTTTGGCAAAGCAGGCCTTGACGGCAAGCCCCCTCCATTTTGAGAGGCCACAATGGCTTGAACACGGGCTACGCCCGTGCTCAAGCGAAAACTTCAGCAGCTACCTTTTAGCGCATTCGCTCAGATATCAAGGGCTAAACGCCTGAAATTCAGTCAAAACTCGGCTGATGACACTCTATTTACTCAGCCTGGCTCACAGAATGCCATTCTGGAGAGAAACGCGCAGATAATAATAAATTTCTAACTGGATTTGTCAAAAGGTGGCTGAACCAATTGTGAAAACAAGCCAATTTTGCTGCCGTCACAAACTTAAATAAAAGCTACTCTCCCCACCCCTGTGCTTTGGTCATACAACTGCCAATCACCTACCCACACCACAGTGTGGGTTCACTCTAATTGGTGATCAAAAGCAAATTATCATTCAGCTCTACACTGGTGCAGGGAAAATTGCCAATGAAGGCATGCTATACTGTAAAGTCTCACTTAACAAGGCCACAAACTCTAACTGCAGTTAAAGTCTGAAAACAGCAACCCCCCCAGCCCTGTGCTTTTGACACACCACTCAGAGCTAGAACTGTCCCTGGGCTGTTTGGCAAAGCAGGCCTTGACGGCAAGCCCCCTCCATTTTGAGAGGCCACAATGGCTTGAACACGGGCTACGCCCGTGCTCAAGCGAAAACTTCAGCAGCTACCTTTTAGCGCATTCGCTCAGATATCAAGGGCTAAACGCCTGAAATTCAGTCAAAACTCGGCTGATGACACTCTATTTACTCAGCCTGGCTCACAGAATGCCATTCTGGAGAGAAACGCGCAGATAATAATAAATTTCTAACTGGATTTGTCAAAAGGTGGCTGAACCAATTGTGAAAACAAGCCAATTTTGCTGCCGTCACAAACTTAAATAAAAGCTACTCTCCCCACCCCTGTGCTTTGGTCATACAACTGCCAATCACCTACCCACACCACAGTGTGGGTTCACTCTAATTGGTGATCAAAAGCAAATTATCATTCAGCTCTACACTGGTGCAGGGAAAATTGCCAATGAAGGCATGCTATACTGTAAAGTCTCACTTAACAAGGCCACAAACTCTAACTGCAGTTAAAGTCTGAAAACAGCAACCCCCCCAGCCCTGTGCTTTTGACACACCACTCAGAGCTAGAACTGTCCCTGGGCTGTTTGGCAAAGCAGGCCTTGACGGCAAGCCCCCTCCATTTTGAGAGGCCACAATGGCTTGAACACGGGCTACGCCCGTGCTCAAGCGAAAACTTCAGCAGCTACCTTTTAGCGAATTCGCTCAGATATCAAGGGCTAAACGCCTGAAATTCAGTCAAAACTCGGCTGATGACACTCTATTTACTCAGCCTGGCTCACAGAATGCCATTCTGGAGAGAAACGCGCAGATAATAATAAATTTCTAACTGGATTTGTCAAAAGGTGGCTGAACCAATTGTGAAAACAAGCCAATTTTGCTGCCGTCACAAACTTAAATAAAAGCTACTCTCCCCACCCCTGTGCTTTGGTCATACAACTGCCAATCACCTACCCACACCACAGTGTGGGTTCACTCTAATTGGTGATCAAAAGCAAATTATCATTCAGCTCTACACTGGTGCAGGGAAAATTGCCAATGAAGGCATGCTATACTGTAAAGTCTCACTTAACAAGGCCACAAACTCTAACTGCAGTTAAAGTCTGAAAACAGCAACCCCCCCAGCCCTGTGCTTTTGACACACCACTCAGAGCTAGAACTGTCCCTGGGCTGTTTGGCAAAGCAGGCCTTGACGGCAAGCCCCCTCCATTTTGAGAGGCCACAATGGCTTGAACACGGGCTACGCCCGTGCTCAAGCGAAAACTTCAGCAGCTACCTTTTAGCGAATTCGCTCAGATATCAAGGGCTAAACGCCTGAAATTCAGTCAAAACTCGGCTGATGACACTCTATTTACTCAGCCTGGCTCACAGAATGCCATTCTGGAGAGAAACGCGCAGATAATAATAAATTTCTAACTGGATTTGTCAAAAGGTGGCTGAACCAATTGTGAAAACAAGCCAATTTTGCTGCCGTCACAAACTTAAATAAAAGCTACTCTCCCCACCCCTGTGCTTTGGTCATACAACTGCCAATCACCTACCCACACCACAGTGTGGGTTCACTCTAATTGGTGATCAAAAGCAAATTATCATTCAGCTCTACACTGGTGCAGGGAAAATTGCCAATGAAGGCATGCTATACTGTAAAGTCTCACTTAACAAGGCCACAAACTCTAACTGCAGTTAAAGTCTGAAAACAGCAACCCCCCCAGCCCTGTGCTTTTGACACACCACTCAGAGCTAGAACTGTCCCTGGGCTGTTTGGCAAAGCAGGCCTTGACGGCAAGCCCCCTCCATTTTGAGAGGCCACAATGGCTTGAACACGGGCTACGCCCGTGCTCAAGCGAAAACTTCAGCAGCTACCTTTTAGCGCATTCGCTCAGATATCAAGGGCTAAACGCCTGAAATTCAGTCAAAACTCGGCTGATGACACTCTATTTACTCAGCCTGGCTCACAGAATGCCATTCTGGAGAGAAACGCGCAGATAATAATAAATTTCTAACTGGATTTGTCAAAAGGTGGCTGAACCAATTGTGAAAACAAGCCAATTTTGCTGCCGTCACAAACTTAAATAAAAGCTACTCTCCCCACCCCTGTGCTTTGGTCATACAACTGCCAATCACCTACCCACACCACAGTGTGGGTTCACTCTAATTGGTGATCAAAAGCAAATTATCATTCAGCTCTACACTGGTGCAGGGAAAATTGCCAATGAAGGCATGCTATACTGTAAAGTCTCACTTAACAAGGCCACAAACTCTAACTGCAGTTAAAGTCTGAAAACAGCAACCCCCCCAGCCCTGTGCTTTTGACACACCACTCAGAGCTAGAACTGTCCCTGGGCTGTTTGGCAAAGCAGGCCTTGACGGCAAGCCCCCTCCATTTTGAGAGGCCACAATGGCTTGAACACGGGCTACGCCCGTGCTCAAGCGAAAACTTCAGCAGCTACCTTTTAGCGAATTCGCTCAGATATCAAGGGCTAAACGCCTGAAATTCAGTCAAAACTCGGCTGATGACACTCTATTTACTCAGCCTGGCTCACAGAATGCCATTCTGGAGAGAAACGCGCAGATAATAATAAATTTCTAACTGGATTTGTCAAAAGGTGGCTGAACCAATTGTGAAAACAAGCCAATTTTGCTGCCGTCACAAACTTAAATAAAAGCTACTCTCCCCACCCCTGTGCTTTGGTCATACAACTGCCAATCACCTACCCACACCACAGTGTGGGTTCACTCTAATTGGTGATCAAAAGCAAATTATCATTCAGCTCTACACTGGTGCAGGGAAAATTGCCAATGAAGGCATGCTATACTGTAAAGTCTCACTTAACAAGGCCACAAACTCTAACTGCAGTTAAAGTCTGAAAACAGCAACCCCCCCAGCCCTGTGCTTTTGACACACCACTCAGAGCTAGAACTGTCCCTGGGCTGTTTGGCAAAGCAGGCCTTGACGGCAAGCCCCCTCCATTTTGAGAGGCCACAATGGCTTGAACACGGGCTACGCCCGTGCTCAAGCGAAAACTTCAGCAGCTACCTTTTAGCGCATTCGCTCAGATATCAAGGGCTAAACGCCTGAAATTCAGTCAAAACTCGGCTGATGACACTCTATTTACTCAGCCTGGCTCACAGAATGCCATTCTGGAGAGAAACGCGCAGATAATAATAAATTTCTAACTGGATTTGTCAAAAGGTGGCTGAACCAATTGTGAAAACAAGCCAATTTTGCTGCCGTCACAAACTTAAATAAAAGCTACTCTCCCCACCCCTGTGCTTTGGTCATACAACTGCCAATCACCTACCCACACCACAGTGTGGGTTCACTCTAATTGGTGATCAAAAGCAAATTATCATTCAGCTCTACACTGGTGCAGGGAAAATTGCCAATGAAGGCATGCTATACTGTAAAGTCTCACTTAACAAGGCCACAAACTCTAACTGCAGTTAAAGTCTGAAAACAGCAACCCCCCCAGCCCTGTGCTTTTGACACACCACTCAGAGCTAGAACTGTCCCTGGGCTGTTTGGCAAAGCAGGCCTTGACGGCAAGCCCCCTCCATTTTGAGAGGCCACAATGGCTTGAACACGGGCTACGCCCGTGCTCAAGCGAAAACTTCAGCAGCTACCTTTTAGCGAATTCGCTCAGATATCAAGGGCTAAACGCCTGAAATTCAGTCAAAACTCGGCTGATGACACTCTATTTACTCAGCCTGGCTCACAGAATGCCATTCTGGAGAGAAACGCGCAGATAATAATAAATTTCTAACTGGATTTGTCAAAAGGTGGCTGAACCAATTGTGAAAACAAGCCAATTTTGCTGCCGTCACAAACTTAAATAAAAGCTACTCTCCCCACCCCTGTGCTTTGGTCATACAACTGCCAATCACCTACCCACACCACAGTGTGGGTTCACTCTAATTGGTGATCAAAAGCAAATTATCATTCAGCTCTACACTGGTGCAGGGAAAATTGCCAATGAAGGCATGCTATACTGTAAAGTCTCACTTAACAAGGCCACAAACTCTAACTGCAGTTAAAGTCTGAAAACAGCAACCCCCCCAGCCCTGTGCTTTTGACACACCACTCAGAGCTAGAACTGTCCCTGGGCTGTTTGGCAAAGCAGGCCTTGACGGCAAGCCCCCTCCATTTTGAGAGGCCACAATGGCTTGAACACGGGCTACGCCCGTGCTCAAGCGAAAACTTCAGCAGCTACCTTTTAGCGAATTCGCTCAGATATCAAGGGCTAAACGCCTGAAATTCAGTCAAAACTCGGCTGATGACACTCTATTTACTCAGCCTGGCTCACAGAATGCCATTCTGGAGAGAAACGCGCAGATAATAATAAATTTCTAACTGGATTTGTCAAAAGGTGGCTGAACCAATTGTGAAAACAAGCCAATTTTGCTGCCGTCACAAACTTAAATAAAAGCTACTCTCCCCACCCCTGTGCTTTGGTCATACAACTGCCAATCACCTACCCACACCACAGTGTGGGTTCACTCTAATTGGTGATCAAAAGCAAATTATCATTCAGCTCTACACTGGTGCAGGGAAAATTGCCAATGAAGGCATGCTATACTGTAAAGTCTCACTTAACAAGGCCACAAACTCTAACTGCAGTTAAAGTCTGAAAACAGCAACCCCCCCAGCCCTGTGCTTTTGACACACCACTCAGAGCTAGAACTGTCCCTGGGCTGTTTGGCAAAGCAGGCCTTGACGGCAAGCCCCCTCCATTTTGAGAGGCCACAATGGCTTGAACACGGGCTACGCCCGTGCTCAAGCGAAAACTTCAGCAGCTACCTTTTAGCGAATTCGCTCAGATATCAAGGGCTAAACGCCTGAAATTCAGTCAAAACTCGGCTGATGACACTCTATTTACTCAGCCTGGCTCACAGAATGCCATTCTGGAGAGAAACGCGCAGATAATAATAAATTTCTAACTGGATTTGTCAAAAGGTGGCTGAACCAATTGTGAAAACAAGCCAATTTTGCTGCCGTCACAAACTTAAATAAAAGCTACTCTCCCCACCCCTGTGCTTTGGTCATACAACTGCCAATCACCTACCCACACCACAGTGTGGGTTCACTCTAATTGGTGATCAAAAGCAAATTATCATTCAGCTCTACACTGGTGCAGGGAAAATTGCCAATGAAGGCATGCTATACTGTAAAGTCTCACTTAACAAGGCCACAAACTCTAACTGCAGTTAAAGTCTGAAAACAGCAACCCCCCCAGCCCTGTGCTTTTGACACACCACTCAGAGCTAGAACTGTCCCTGGGCTGTTTGGCAAAGCAGGCCTTGACGGCAAGCCCCCTCCATTTTGAGAGGCCACAATGGCTTGAACACGGGCTACGCCCGTGCTCAAGCGAAAACTTCAGCAGCTACCTTTTAGCGAATTCGCTCAGATATCAAGGGCTAAACGCCTGAAATTCAGTCAAAACTCGGCTGATGACACTCTATTTACTCAGCCTGGCTCACAGAATGCCATTCTGGAGAGAAACGCGCAGATAATAATAAATTTCTAACTGGATTTGTCAAAAGGTGGCTGAACCAATTGTGAAAACAAGCCAATTTTGCTGCCGTCACAAACTTAAATAAAAGCTACTCTCCCCACCCCTGTGCTTTGGTCATACAACTGCCAATCACCTACCCACACCACAGTGTGGGTTCACTCTAATTGGTGATCAAAAGCAAATTATCATTCAGCTCTACACTGGTGCAGGGAAAATTGCAAATGAAGGCATGCTATACTGTAAAGTCTCACTTAACAAGGCCACAAACTCTAACTGCAGTTAAAGTCTGAAAACAGCAACCCCCCCAGCCCTGTGCTTTTGACACACCACTCAGAGCTAGAACTGTCCCTGGGCTGTTTGGCAAAGCAGGCCTTGACGGCAAGCCCCCTCCATTTTGAGAGGCCACAATGGCTTGAACACGGGCTACGCCCGTGCTCAAGCGAAAACTTCAGCAGCTACCTTTTAGCGAATTCGCTCAGATATCAAGGGCTAAACGCCTGAAATTCAGTCAAAACTCGGCTGATGACACTCTATTTACTCAGCCTGGCTCACAGAATGCCATTCTGGAGAGAAACGCGCAGATAATAATAAATTTCTAACTGGATTTGTCAAAAGGTGGCTGAACCAATTGTGAAAACAAGCCAATTTTGCTGCCGTCACAAACTTAAATAAAAGCTACTCTCCCCACCCCTGTGCTTTGGTCATACAACTGCCAATCACCTACCCACACCACAGTGTGGGTTCACTCTAATTGGTGATCAAAAGCAAATTATCATTCAGCTCTACACTGGTGCAGGGAAAATTGCCAATGAAGGCATGCTATACTGTAAAGTCTCACTTAACAAGGCCACAAACTCTAACTGCAGTTAAAGTCTGAAAACAGCAACCCCCCCAGCCCTGTGCTTTTGACACACCACTCAGAGCTAGAACTGTCCCTGGGCTGTTTGGCAAAGCAGGCCTTGACGGCAAGCCCCCTCCATTTTGAGAGGCCACAATGGCTTGAACACGGGCTACGCCCGTGCTCAAGCGAAAACTTCAGCAGCTACCTTTTAGCGAATTCGCTCAGATATCAAGGGCTAAACGCCTGAAATTCAGTCAAAACTCGGCTGATGACACTCTATTTACTCAGCCTGGCTCACAGAATGCCATTCTGGAGAGAAACGCGCAGATAATAATAAATTTCTAACTGGATTTGTCAAAAGGTGGCTGAACCAATTGTGAAAACAAGCCAATTTTGCTGCCGTCACAAACTTAAATAAAAGCTACTCTCCCCACCCCTGTGCTTTGGTCATACAACTGCCAATCACCTACCCACACCACAGTGTGGGTTCACTCTAATTGGTGATCAAAAGCAAATTATCATTCAGCTCTACACTGGTGCAGGGAAAATTGCCAATGAAGGCATGCTATACTGTAAAGTCTCACTTAACAAGGCCACAAACTCTAACTGCAGTTAAAGTCTGAAAACAGCAACCCCCCCAGCCCTGTGCTTTTGACACACCACTCAGAGCTAGAACTGTCCCTGGGCTGTTTGGCAAAGCAGGCCTTGACGGCAAGCCCCCTCCATTTTGAGAGGCCACAATGGCTTGAACACGGGCTACGCCCGTGCTCAAGCGAAAACTTCAGCAGCTACCTTTTAGCGAATTCGCTCAGATATCAAGGGCTAAACGCCTGAAATTCAGTCAAAACTCGGCTGATGACACTCTATTTACTCAGCCTGGCTCACAGAATGCCATTCTGGAGAGAAACGCGCAGATAATAATAAATTTCTAACTGGATTTGTCAAAAGGTGGCTGAACAAATTGTGAAAACAAGCCAATTTTGCTGCCGTCACAAACTTAAATAAAAGCTACTCTCCCCACCCCTGTGCTTTGGTCATACAACTGCCAATCACCTACCCACACCACAGTGTGGGTTCACTCTAATTGGTGATCAAAAGCAAATTATCATTCAGCTCTACACTGGTGCAGGGAAAATTGCCAATGAAGGCATGCTATACTGTAAAGTCTCACTTAACAAGGCCACAAACTCTAACTGCAGTTAAAGTCTGAAAACAGCAACCCCCCCAGCCCTGTGCTTTTGACACACCACTCAGAGCTAGAACTGTCCCTGGGCTGTTTGGCAAAGCAGGCCTTGACGGCAAGCCCCCTCCATTTTGAGAGGCCACAATGGCTTGAACACGGGCTACGCCCGTGCTCAAGCGAAAACTTCAGCAGCTACCTTTTAGCGAATTCGCTCAGATATCAAGGGCTAAACGCCTGAAATTCAGTCAAAACTCGGCTGATGACACTCTATTTACTCAGCCTGGCTCACAGAATGCCATTCTGGAGAGAAACGCGCAGATAATAATAAATTTCTTACTGGATTTGTCAAAAGGTGGCTGAACAAATTGTGAAAACAAGCCAATTTTGCTGCCGTCACAAACTTAAATAAAAGCTACTCTCCCCACCCCTGTGCTTTGGTCATACAACTGCCAATCACCTACCCACACCACAGTGTGGGTTCACTCTAATTGGTGATCAAAAGCAAATTATCATTCAGCTCTACACTGGTGCAGGGAAAATTGCCAATGAAGGCATGCTATACTGTAAAGTCTCACTTAACAAGGCCACAAACTCTAACTGCAGTTAAAGTCTGAAAACAGCAACCCCCCCAGCCCTGTGCTTTTGACACACCACTCAGAGCTAGAACTGTCCCTGGGCTGTTTGGCAAAGCAGGCCTTGACGGCAAGCCCCCTCCATTTTGAGAGGCCACAATGGCTTGAACACGGGCTACGCCCGTGCTCAAGCGAAAACTTCAGCAGCTACCTTTTAGCGAATTCGCTCAGATATCAAGGGCTAAACGCCTGAAATTCAGTCAAAACTCGGCTGATGACACTCTATTTACTCAGCCTGGCTCACAGAATGCCATTCTGGAGAGAAACGCGCAGATAATAATAAATTTCTAACTGGATTTGTCAAAAGGTGGCTGAACCAATTGTGAAAACAAGCCAATTTTGCTGCCGTCACAAACTTAAATAAAAGCTACTCTCCCCACCCCTGTGCTTTGGTCATACAACTGCCAATCACCTACCCACACCACAGTGTGGGTTCACTCTAATTGGTGATCAAAAGCAAATTATCATTCAGCTCTACACTGGTGCAGGGAAAATTGCCAATGAAGGCATGCTATACTGTAAAGTCTCACTTAACAAGGCCACAAACTCTAACTGCAGTTAAAGTCTGAAAACAGCAACCCCCCCAGCCCTGTGCTTTTGACACACCACTCAGAGCTAGAACTGTCCCTGGGCTGTTTGGCAAAGCAGGCCTTGACGGCAAGCCCCCTCCATTTTGAGAGGCCACAATGGCTTGAACACGGGCTACGCCCGTGCTCAAGCGAAAACTTCAGCAGCTACCTTTTAGCGAATTCGCTCAGATATCAAGGGCTAAACGCCTGAAATTCAGTCAAAACTCGGCTGATGACACTCTATTTACTCAGCCTGGCTCACAGAATGCCATTCTGGAGAGAAACGCGCAGATAATAATAAATTTCTAACTGGATTTGTCAAAAGGTGGCTGAACCAATTGTGAAAACAAGCCAATTTTGCTGCCGTCACAAACTTAAATAAAAGCTACTCTCCCCACCCCTGTGCTTTGGTCATACAACTGCCAATCACCTACCCACACCACAGTGTGGGTTCACTCTAATTGGTGATCAAAAGCAAATTATCATTCAGCTCTACACTGGTGCAGGGAAAATTGCCAATGAAGGCATGCTATACTGTAAAGTCTCACTTAACAAGGCCACAAACTCTAACTGCAGTTAAAGTCTGAAAACAGCAACCCCCCCAGCCCTGTGCTTTTGACACACCACTCAGAGCTAGAACTGTCCCTGGGCTGTTTGGCAAAGCAGGCCTTGACGGCAAGCCCCCTCCATTTTGAGAGGCCACAATGGCTTGAACACGGGCTACGCCCGTGCTCAAGCGAAAACTTCAGCAGCTACCTTTTAGCGAATTCGCTCAGATATCAAGGGCTAAACGCCTGAAATTCAGTCAAAACTCGGCTGATGACACTCTATTTACTCAGCCTGGCTCACAGAATGCCATTCTGGAGAGAAACGCGCAGATAATAATAAATTTCTAACTGGATTTGTCAAAAGGTGGCTGAACCAATTGTGAAAACAAGCCAATTTTGCTGCCGTCACAAACTTAAATAAAAGCTACTCTCCCCACCCCTGTGCTTTGGTCATACAACTGCCAATCACCTACCCACACCACAGTGTGGGTTCACTCTAATTGGTGATCAAAAGCAAATTATCATTCAGCTCTACACTGGTGCAGGGAAAATTGCCAATGAAGGCATGCTATACTGTAAAGTCTCACTTAACAAGGCCACAAACTCTAACTGCAGTTAAAGTCTGAAAACAGCAACCCCCCCAGCCCTGTGCTTTTGACACACCACTCAGAGCTAGAACTGTCCCTGGGCTGTTTGGCAAAGCAGGCCTTGACGGCAAGCCCCCTCCATTTTGAGAGGCCACAATGGCTTGAACACGGGCTACGCCCGTGCTCAAGCGAAAACTTCAGCAGCTACCTTTTAGCGAATTCGCTCAGATATCAAGGGCTAAACGCCTGAAATTCAGTCAAAACTCGGCTGATGACACTCTATTTACTCAGCCTGGCTCACAGAATGCCATTCTGGAGAGAAACGCGCAGATAATAATAAATTTCTAACTGGATTTGTCAAAAGGTGGCTGAACCAATTGTGAAAACAAGCCAATTTTGCTGCCGTCACAAACTTAAATAAAAGCTACTCTCCCCACCCCTGTGCTTTGGTCATACAACTGCCAATCACCTACCCACACCACAGTGTGGGTTCACTCTAATTGGTGATCAAAAGCAAATTATCATTCAGCTCTACACTGGTGCAGGGAAAATTGCCAATGAAGGCATGCTATACTGTAAAGTCTCACTTAACAAGGCCACAAACTCTAACTGCAGTTAAAGTCTGAAAACAGCAACCCCCCCAGCCCTGTGCTTTTGACACACCACTCAGAGCTAGAACTGTCCCTGGGCTGTTTGGCAAAGCAGGCCTTGACGGCAAGCCCCCTCCATTTTGAGAGGCCACAATGGCTTGAACACGGGCTACGCCCGTGCTCAAGCGAAAACTTCAGCAGCTACCTTTTAGCGAATTCGCTCAGATATCAAGGGCTAAACGCCTGAAATTCAGTCAAAACTCGGCTGATGACACTCTATTTACTCAGCCTGGCTCACAGAATGCCATTCTGGAGAGAAACGCGCAGATAATAATAAAGTTCTAACTGGATTTGTCAAAAGGTGGCTGAACCAATTGTGAAAACAAGCCAATTTTGCTGCCGTCACAAACTTAAATAAAAGCTACTCTCCCCACCCCTGTGCTTTGGTCATACAACTGCCAATCACCTACCCACACCACAGTGTGGGTTCACTCTAATTGGTGATCAAAAGCAAATTATCATTCAGCTCTACACTGGTGCAGGGAAAATTGCCAATGAAGGCATGCTATACTGTAAAGTCTCACTTAACAAGGCCACAAACTCTAACTGCAGTTAAAGTCTGAAAACAGCAACCCCCCCAGCCCTGTGCTTTTGACACACCACTCAGAGCTAGAACTGTCCCTGGGCTGTTTGGCAAAGCAGGCCTTGACGGCAAGCCCCCTCCATTTTGAGAGGCCACAATGGCTTGAACACGGGCTACGCCCGTGCTCAAGCGAAAACTTCAGCAGCTACCTTTTAGCGCATTCGCTCAGATATCAAGGGCTAAACGCCTGAAATTCAGTCAAAACTCGGCTGATGACACTCTATTTACTCAGCCTGGCTCACAGAATGCCATTCTGGAGAGAAACGCGCAGATAATAATAAATTTCTAACTGGATTTGTCAAAAGGTGGCTGAACCAATTGTGAAAACAAGCCAATTTTGCTGCCGTCACAAACTTAAATAAAAGCTACTCTCCCCACCCCTGTGCTTTGGTCATACAACTGCCAATCACCTACCCACACCACAGTGTGGGTTCACTCTAATTGGTGATCAAAAGCAAATTATCATTCAGCTCTACACTGGTGCAGGGAAAATTGCCAATGAAGGCATGCTATACTGTAAAGTCTCACTTAACAAGGCCACAAACTCTAACTGCAGTTAAAGTCTG
The DNA here is from genome assembly GCA_949126865.1 of Montipora capitata. Taxonomy (NCBI): domain Eukaryota; kingdom Metazoa; phylum Cnidaria; class Anthozoa; order Scleractinia; family Acroporidae; genus Montipora; species Montipora capitata. Next base: position 21,516,199 of record OX421451.1, on the reverse strand, counting down.
AAAACAGCAACCCCCCCAGCCCTGTGCTTTTGACACACCACTCAGAGCTAGAACTGTCCCTGGGCTGTTTGGCAAAGCAGGCCTTGACGGCAAGCCCCCTCCATTTTGAGAGGCCACAATGGCTTGAACACGGGCTACGCCCGTGCTCAAGCGAAAACTTCAGCAGCTACCTTTTAGCGAATTCGCTCAGATATCAAGGGCTAAACGCCTGAAATTCAGTCAAAACTCGGCTGATGACACTCTATTTACTCAGCCTGGCTCACAGAATGCCATTCTGGAGAGAAACGCGCAGATAATAATAAATTTCTAACTGGATTTGTCAAAAGGTGGCTGAACCAATTGTGAAAACAAGCCAATTTTGCTGCCGTCACAAACTTAAATAAAAGCTACTCTCCCCACCCCTGTGCTTTGGTCATACAACTGCCAATCACCTACCCACACCACAGTGTGGGTTCACTCTAATTGGTGATCAAAAGCAAATTATCATTCAGCTCTACACTGGTGCAGGGAAAATTGCCAATGAAGGCATGCTATACTGTAAAGTCTCACTTAACAAGGCCACAAACTCTAACTGCAGTTAAAGTCTGAAAACAGCAACCCCCCCAGCCCTGTGCTTTTGACACACCACTCAGAGCTAGAACTGTCCCTGGGCTGTTTGGCAAAGCAGGCCTTGACGGCAAGCCCCCTCCATTTTGAGAGGCCACAATGGCTTGAACACGGGCTACGCCCGTGCTCAAGCGAAAACTTCAGCAGCTACCTTTTAGCGCATTCGCTCAGATATCAAGGGCTAAACGCCTGAAATTCAGTCAAAACTCGGCTGATGACACTCTATTTACTCAGCCTGGCTCACAGAATGCCATTCTGGAGAGAAACGCGCAGATAATAATAAATTTCTAACTGGATTTGTCAAAAGGTGGCTGAACCAATTGTGAAAACAAGCCAATTTTGCTGCCGTCACAAACTTAAATAAAAGCTACTCTCCCCACCCCTGTGCTTTGGTCATACAACTGCCAATCACCTACCCACACCACAGTGTGGGTTCACTCTAATTGGTGATCAAAAGCAAATTATCATTCAGCTCTACACTGGTGCAGGGAAAATTGCCAATGAAGGCATGCTATACTGTAAAGTCTCACTTAACAAGGCCACAAACTCTAACTGCAGTTAAAGTCTGAAAACAGCAACCCCCCCAGCCCTGTGCTTTTGACACACCACTCAGAGCTAGAACTGTCCCTGGGCTGTTTGGCAAAGCAGGCCTTGACGGCAAGCCCCCTCCATTTTGAGAGGCCACAATGGCTTGAACACGGGCTACGCCCGTGCTCAAGCGAAAACTTCAGCAGCTACCTTTTAGCGAATTCGCTCAGATATCAAGGGCTAAACGCCTGAAATTCAGTCAAAACTCGGCTGATGACACTCTATTTACTCAGCCTGGCTCACAGAATGCCATTCTGGAGAGAAACGCGCAGATAATAATAAATTTCTAACTGGATTTGTCAAAAGGTGGCTGAACCAATTGTGAAAACAAGCCAATTTTGCTGCCGTCACAAACTTAAATAAAAGCTACTCTCCCCACCCCTGTGCTTTGGTCATACAACTGCCAATCACCTACCCACACCACAGTGTGGGTTCACTCTAATTGGTGATCAAAAGCAAATTATCATTCAGCTCTACACTGGTGCAGGGAAAATTGCCAATGAAGGCATGCTATACTGTAAAGTCTCACTTAACAAGGCCACAAACTCTAACTGCAGTTAAAGTCTGAAAACAGCAACCCCCCCAGCCCTGTGCTTTTGACACACCACTCAGAGCTAGAACTGTCCCTGGGCTGTTTGGCAAAGCAGGCCTTGACGGCAAGCCCCCTCCATTTTGAGAGGCCACAATGGCTTGAACACGGGCTATGCCCGTGCTCAAGCGAAAACTTCAGCAGCTACCTTTTAGCGAATTCGCTCAGATATCAAGGGCTAAACGCCTGAAATTCAGTCAAAACTCGGCTGATGACACTCTATTTACTCAGCCTGGCTCACAGAATGCCATTCTGGAGAGAAACGCGCAGATAATAATAAATTTCTAACTGGATTTGTCAAAAGGTGGCTGAACCAATTGTGAAAACAAGCCAATTTTGCTGCCGTCACAAACTTAAATAAAAGCTACTCTCCCCACCCCTGTGCTTTGGTCATACAACTGCCAATCACCTACCCACACCACAGTGTGGGTTCACTCTAATTGGTGATCAAAAGCAAATTATCATTCAGCTCTACACTGGTGCAGGGAAAATTGCCAATGAAGGCATGCTATACTGTAAAGTCTCACTTAACAAGGCCACAAACTCTAACTGCAGTTAAAGTCTGAAAACAGCAACCCCCCCAGCCCTGTGCTTTTGACACACCACTCAGAGCTAGAACTGTCCCTGGGCTGTTTGGCAAAGCAGGCCTTGACGGCAAGCCCCCTCCATTTTGAGAGGCCACAATGGCTTGAACACGGGCTACGCCCGTGCTCAAGCGAAAACTTCAGCAGCTACCTTTTAGCGAATTCGCTCAGATATCAAGGGCTAAACGCCTGAAATTCAGTCAAAACTCGGCTGATGACACTCTATTTACTCAGCCTGGCTCACAGAATGCCATTCTGGAGAGAAACGCGCAGATAATAATAAAGTTCTAACTGGATTTGTCAAAAGGTGGCTGAACCAATTGTGAAAACAAGCCAATTTTGCTGCCGTCACAAACTTAAATAAAAGCTACTCTCCCCACCCCTGTGCTTTGGTCATACAACTGCCAATCACCTACCCACACCACAGTGTGGGTTCACTCTAATTGGTGATCAAAAGCAAATTATCATTCAGCTCTACACTGGTGCAGGGAAAATTGCCAATGAAGGCATGCTATACTGTAAAGTCTCACTTAACAAGGCCACAAACTCTAACTGCAGTTAAAGTCTGAAAACAGCAACCCCCCCAGCCCTGTGCTTTTGACACACCACTCAGAGCTAGAACTGTCCCTGGGCTGTTTGGCAAAGCAGGCCTTGACGGCAAGCCCCCTCCATTTTGAGAGGCCACAATGGCTTGAACACGGGCTACGCCCGTGCTCAAGCGAAAACTTCAGCAGCTACCTTTTAGCGAATTCGCTCAGATATCAAGGGCTAAACGCCTGAAATTCAGTCAAAACTCGGCTGATGACACTCTATTTACTCAGCCTGGCTCACAGAATGCCATTCTGGAGAGAAACGCGCAGATAATAATAAATTTCTAACTGGATTTGTCAAAAGGTGGCTGAACCAATTGTGAAAACAAGCCAATTTTGCTGCCGTCACAAACTTAAATAAAAGCTACTCTCCCCACCCCTGTGCTTTGGTCATACAACTGCCAATCACCTACCCACACCACAGTGTGGGTTCACTCTAATTGGTGATCAAAAGCAAATTATCATTCAGCTCTACACTGGTGCAGGGAAAATTGCCAATGAAGGCATGCTATACTGTAAAGTCTCACTTAACAAGGCCACAAACTCTAACTGCAGTTAAAGTCTGAAAACAGCAACCCCCCCAGCCCTGTGCTTTTGACACACCACTCAGAGCTAGAACTGTCCCTGGGCTGTTTGGCAAAGCAGGCCTTGACGGCAAGCCCCCTCCATTTTGAGAGGCCACAATGGCTTGAACACGGGCTACGCCCGTGCTCAAGCGAAAACTTCAGCAGCTACCTTTTAGCGAATTCGCTCAGATATCAAGGGCTAAACGCCTGAAATTCAGTCAAAACTCGGCTGATGACACTCTATTTACTCAGCCTGGCTCACAGAATGCCATTCTGGAGAGAAACGCGCAGATAATAATAAATTTCTAACTGGATTTGTCAAAAGGTGGCTGAACCAATTGTGAAAACAAGCCAATTTTGCTGCCGTCACAAACTTAAATAAAAGCTACTCTCCCCACCCCTGTGCTTTGGTCATACAACTGCCAATCACCTACCCACACCACAGTGTGGGTTCACTCTAATTGGTGATCAAAAGCAAATTATCATTCAGCTCTACACTGGTGCAGGGAAAATTGCCAATGAAGGCATGCTATACTGTAAAGTCTCACTTAACAAGGCCACAAACTCTAACTGCAGTTAAAGTCTGAAAACAGCAACCCCCCCAGCCCTGTGCTTTTGACACACCACTCAGAGCTAGAACTGTCCCTGGGCTGTTTGGCAAAGCAGGCCTTGACGGCAAGCCCCCTCCATTTTGAGAGGCCACAATGGCTTGAACACGGGCTACGCCCGTGCTCAAGCGAAAACTTCAGCAGCTACCTTTTAGCGAATTCGCTCAGATATCAAGGGCTAAACGCCTGAAATTCAGTCAAAACTCGGCTGATGACACTCTATTTACTCAGCCTGGCTCACAGAATGCCATTCTGGAGAGAAACGCGCAGATAATAATAAATTTCTAACTGGATTTGTCAAAAGGTGGCTGAACCAATTGTGAAAACAAGCCAATTTTGCTGCCGTCACAAACTTAAATAAAAGCTACTCTCCCCACCCCTGTGCTTTGGTCATACAACTGCCAATCACCTACCCACACCACAGTGTGGGTTCACTCTAATTGGTGATCAAAAGCAAATTATCATTCAGCTCTACACTGGTGCAGGGAAAATTGCCAATGAAGGCATGCTATACTGTAAAGTCTCACTTAACAAGGCCACAAACTCTAACTGCAGTTAAAGTCTGAAAACAGCAACCCCCCCAGCCCTGTGCTTTTGACACACCACTCAGAGCTAGAACTGTCCCTGGGCTGTTTGGCAAAGCAGGCCTTGACGGCAAGCCCCCTCCATTTTGAGAGGCCACAATGGCTTGAACACGGGCTACGCCCGTGCTCAAGCGAAAACTTCAGCAGCTACCTTTTAGCGAATTCGCTCAGATATCAAGGGCTAAACGCCTGAAATTCAGTCAAAACTCGGCTGATGACACTCTATTTACTCAGCCTGGCTCACAGAATGCCATTCTGGAGAGAAACGCGCAGATAATAATAAATTTCTAACTGGATTTGTCAAAAGGTGGCTGAACAAATTGTGAAAACAAGCCAATTTTGCTGCCGTCACAAACTTAAATAAAAGCTACTCTCCCCACCCCTGTGCTTTGGTCATACAACTGCCAATCACCTACCCACACCACAGTGTGGGTTCACTCTAATTGGTGATCAAAAGCAAATTATCATTCAGCTCTACACTGGTGCAGGGAAAATTGCCAATGAAGGCATGCTATACTGTAAAGTCTCACTTAACAAGGCCACAAACTCTAACTGCAGTTAAAGTCTGAAAACAGCAACCCCCCCAGCCCTGTGCTTTTGACACACCACTCAGAGCTAGAACTGTCCCTGGGCTGTTTGGCAAAGCAGGCCTTGACGGCAAGCCCCCTCCATTTTGAGAGGCCACAATGGCTTGAACACGGGCTACGCCCGTGCTCAAGCGAAAACTTCAGCAGCTACCTTTTAGCGAATTCGCTCAGATATCAAGGGCTAAACGCCTGAAATTCAGTCAAAACTCGGCTGATGACACTCTATTTACTCAGCCTGGCTCACAGAATGCCATTCTGGAGAGAAACGCGCAGATAATAATAAATTTCTTACTGGATTTGTCAAAAGGTGGCTGAACAAATTGTGAAAACAAGCCAATTTTGCTGCCGTCACAAACTTAAATAAAAGCTACTCTCCCCACCCCTGTGCTTTGGTCATACAACTGCCAATCACCTACCCACACCACAGTGTGGGTTCACTCTAATTGGTGATCAAAAGCAAATTATCATTCAGCTCTACACTGGTGCAGGGAAAATTGCCAATGAAGGCATGCTATACTGTAAAGTCTCACTTAACAAGGCCACAAACTCTAACTGCAGTTAAAGTCTGAAAACAGCAACCCCCCCAGCCCTGTGCTTTTGACACACCACTCAGAGCTAGAACTGTCCCTGGGCTGTTTGGCAAAGCAGGCCTTGACGGCAAGCCCCCTCCATTTTGAGAGGCCACAATGGCTTGAACACGGGCTACGCCCGTGCTCAAGCGAAAACTTCAGCAGCTACCTTTTAGCGAATTCGCTCAGATATCAAGGGCTAAACGCCTGAAATTCAGTCAAAACTCGGCTGATGACACTCTATTTACTCAGCCTGGCTCACAGAATGCCATTCTGGAGAGAAACGCGCAGATAATAATAAATTTCTAACTGGATTTGTCAAAAGGTGGCTGAACCAATTGTGAAAACAAGCCAATTTTGCTGCCGTCACAAACTTAAATAAAAGCTACTCTCCCCACCCCTGTGCTTTGGTCATACAACTGCCAATCACCTACCCACACCACAGTGTGGGTTCACTCTAATTGGTGATCAAAAGCAAATTATCATTCAGCTCTACACTGGTGCAGGGAAAATTGCCAATGAAGGCATGCTATACTGTAAAGTCTCACTTAACAAGGCCACAAACTCTAACTGCAGTTAAAGTCTGAAAACAGCAACCCCCCCAGCCCTGTGCTTTTGACACACCACTCAGAGCTAGAACTGTCCCTGGGCTGTTTGGCAAAGCAGGCCTTGACGGCAAGCCCCCTCCATTTTGAGAGGCCACAATGGCTTGAACACGGGCTACGCCCGTGCTCAAGCGAAAACTTCAGCAGCTACCTTTTAGCGAATTCGCTCAGATATCAAGGGCTAAACGCCTGAAATTCAGTCAAAACTCGGCTGATGACACTCTATTTACTCAGCCTGGCTCACAGAATGCCATTCTGGAGAGAAACGCGCAGATAATAATAAATTTCTAACTGGATTTGTCAAAAGGTGGCTGAACCAATTGTGAAAACAAGCCAATTTTGCTGCCGTCACAAACTTAAATAAAAGCTACTCTCCCCACCCCTGTGCTTTGGTCATACAACTGCCAATCACCTACCCACACCACAGTGTGGGTTCACTCTAATTGGTGATCAAAAGCAAATTATCATTCAGCTCTACACTGGTGCAGGGAAAATTGCCAATGAAGGCATGCTATACTGTAAAGTCTCACTTAACAAGGCCACAAACTCTAACTGCAGTTAAAGTCTGAAAACAGCAACCCCCCCAGCCCTGTGCTTTTGACACACCACTCAGAGCTAGAACTGTCCCTGGGCTGTTTGGCAAAGCAGGCCTTGACGGCAAGCCCCCTCCATTTTGAGAGGCCACAATGGCTTGAACACGGGCTACGCCCGTGCTCAAGCGAAAACTTCAGCAGCTACCTTTTAGCGAATTCGCTCAGATATCAAGGGCTAAACGCCTGAAATTCAGTCAAAACTCGGCTGATGACACTCTATTTACTCAGCCTGGCTCACAGAATGCCATTCTGGAGAGAAACGCGCAGATAATAATAAATTTCTAACTGGATTTGTCAAAAGGTGGCTGAACCAATTGTGAAAACAAGCCAATTTTGCTGCCGTCACAAACTTAAATAAAAGCTACTCTCCCCACCCCTGTGCTTTGGTCATACAACTGCCAATCACCTACCCACACCACAGTGTGGGTTCACTCTAATTGGTGATCAAAAGCAAATTATCATTCAGCTCTACACTGGTGCAGGGAAAATTGCCAATGAAGGCATGCTATACTGTAAAGTCTCACTTAACAAGGCCACAAACTCTAACTGCAGTTAAAGTCTGAAAACAGCAACCCCCCCAGCCCTGTGCTTTTGACACACCACTCAGAGCTAGAACTGTCCCTGGGCTGTTTGGCAAAGCAGGCCTTGACGGCAAGCCCCCTCCATTTTGAGAGGCCACAATGGCTTGAACACGGGCTACGCCCGTGCTCAAGCGAAAACTTCAGCAGCTACCTTTTAGCGAATTCGCTCAGATATCAAGGGCTAAACGCCTGAAATTCAGTCAAAACTCGGCTGATGACACTCTATTTACTCAGCCTGGCTCACAGAATGCCATTCTGGAGAGAAACGCGCAGATAATAATAAATTTCTAACTGGATTTGTCAAAAGGTGGCTGAACCAATTGTGAAAACAAGCCAATTTTGCTGCCGTCACAAACTTAAATAAAAGCTACTCTCCCCACCCCTGTGCTTTGGTCATACAACTGCCAATCACCTACCCACACCACAGTGTGGGTTCACTCTAATTGGTGATCAAAAGCAAATTATCATTCAGCTCTACACTGGTGCAGGGAAAATTGCCAATGAAGGCATGCTATACTGTAAAGTCTCACTTAACAAGGCCACAAACTCTAACTGCAGTTAAAGTCTGAAAACAGCAACCCCCCCAGCCCTGTGCTTTTGACACACCACTCAGAGCTAGAACTGTCCCTGGGCTGTTTGGCAAAGCAGGCCTTGACGGCAAGCCCCCTCCATTTTGAGAGGCCACAATGGCTTGAACACGGGCTACGCCCGTGCTCAAGCGAAAACTTCAGCAGCTACCTTTTAGCGAATTCGCTCAGATATCAAGGGCTAAACGCCTGAAATTCAGTCAAAACTCGGCTGATGACACTCTATTTACTCAGCCTGGCTCACAGAATGCCATTCTGGAGAGAAACGCGCAGATAATAATAAATTTCTAACTGGATTTGTCAAAAGGTGGCTGAACCAATTGTGAAAACAAGCCAATTTTGCTGCCGTCACAAACTTAAATAAAAGCTACTCTCCCCACCCCTGTGCTTTGGTCATACAACTGCCAATCACCTACCCACACCACAGTGTGGGTTCACTCTAATTGGTGATCAAAAGCAAATTATCATTCAGCTCTACACTGGTGCAGGGAAAATTGCCAATGAAGGCATGCTATACTGTAAAGTCTCACTTAACAAGGCCACAAACTCTAACTGCAGTTAAAGTCTGAAAACAGCAACCCCCCCAGCCCTGTGCTTTTGACACACCACTCAGAGCTAGAACTGTCCCTGGGCTGTTTGGCAAAGCAGGCCTTGACGGCAAGCCCCCTCCATTTTGAGAGGCCACAATGGCTTGAACACGGGCTACGCCCGTGCTCAAGCGAAAACTTCAGCAGCTACCTTTTAGCGCATTCGCTCAGATATCAAGGGCTAAACGCCTGAAATTCAGTCAAAACTCGGCTGATGACACTCTATTTACTCAGCCTGGCTCACAGAATGCCATTCTGGAGAGAAACGCGCAGATAATAATAAATTTCTAACTGGATTTGTCAAAAGGTGGCTGAACCAATTGTGAAAACAAGCCAATTTTGCTGCCGTCACAAACTTAAATAAAAGCTACTCTCCCCACCCCTGTGCTTTGGTCATACAACTGCCAATCACCTACCCACACCACAGTGTGGGTTCACTCTAATTGGTGATCAAAAGCAAATTATCATTCAGCTCTACACTGGTGCAGGGAAAATTGCCAATGAAGGCATGCTATACTGTAAAGTCTCACTTAACAAGGCCACAAACTCTAACTGCAGTTAAAGTCTGAAAACAGCAACCCCCCCAGCCCTGTGCTTTTGACACACCACTCAGAGCTAGAACTGTCCCTGGGCTGTTTGGCAAAGCAGGCCTTGACGGCAAGCCCCCTCCATTTTGAGAGGCCACAATGGCTTGAACACGGGCTACGCCCGTGCTCAAGCGAAAACTTCAGCAGCTACCTTTTAGCGCATTCGCTCAGATATCAAGGGCTAAACGCCTGAAATTCAGTCAAAACTCGGCTGATGACACTCTATTTACTCAGCCTGGCTCACAGAATGCCATTCTGGAGAGAAACGCGCAGATAATAATAAATTTCTAACTGGATTTGTCAAAAGGTGGCTGAACCAATTGTGAAAACAAGCCAATTTTGCTGCCGTCACAAACTTAAATAAAAGCTACTCTCCCCACCCCTGTGCTTTGGTCATACAACTGCCAATCACCTACCCACACCACAGTGTGGGTTCACTCTAATTGGTGATCAAAAGCAAATTATCATTCAGCTCTACACTGGTGCAGGGAAAATTGCCAATGAAGGCATGCTATACTGTAAAGTCTCACTTAACAAGGCCACAAACTCTAACTGCAGTTAAAGTCTGAAAACAGCAACCCCCCCAGCCCTGTGCTTTTGACACACCACTCAGAGCTAGAACTGTCCCTGGGCTGTTTGGCAAAGCAGGCCTTGACGGCAAGCCCCCTCCATTTTGAGAGGCCACAATGGCTTGAACACGGGCTACGCCCGTGCTCAAGCGAAAACTTCAGCAGCTACCTTTTAGCGAATTCGCTCAGATATCAAGGGCTAAACGCCTGAAATTCAGTCAAAACTCGGCTGATGACACTCTATTTACTCAGCCTGGCTCACAGAATGCCATTCTGGAGAGAAACGCGCAGATAATAATAAATTTCTAACTGGATTTGTCAAAAGGTGGCTGAACCAATTGTGAAAACAAGCCAATTTTGCTGCCGTCACAAACTTAAATAAAAGCTACTCTCCCCACCCCTGTGCTTTGGTCATACAACTGCCAATCACCTACCCACACCACAGTGTGGGTTCACTCTAATTGGTGATCAAAAGCAAATTATCATTCAGCTCTACACTGGTGCAGGGAAAATTGCCAATGAAGGCATGCTATACTGTAAAGTCTCACTTAACAAGGCCACAAACTCTAACTGCAGTTAAAGTCTGAAAACAGCAACCCCCCCAGCCCTGTGCTTTTGACACACCACTCAGAGCTAGAACTGTCCCTGGGCTGTTTGGCAAAGCAGGCCTTGACGGCAAGCCCCCTCCATTTTGAGAGGCCACAATGGCTTGAACACGGGCTACGCCCGTGCTCAAGCGAAAACTTCAGCAGCTACCTTTTAGCGCATTCGCTCAGATATCAAGGGCTAAACGCCTGAAATTCAGTCAAAACTCGGCTGATGACACTCTATTTACTCAGCCTGGCTCACAGAATGCCATTCTGGAGAGAAACGCGCAGATAATAATAAATTTCTAACTGGATTTGTCAAAAGGTGGCTGAACCAATTGTGAAAACAAGCCAATTTTGCTGCCGTCACAAACTTAAATAAAAGCTACTCTCCCCACCCCTGTGCTTTGGTCATACAACTGCCAATCACCTACCCACACCACAGTGTGGGTTCACTCTAATTGGTGATCAAAAGCAAATTATCATTCAGCTCTACACTGGTGCAGGGAAAATTGCCAATGAAGGCATGCTATACTGTAAAGTCTCACTTAACAAGGCCACAAACTCTAACTGCAGTTAAAGTCTGAAAACAGCAACCCCCCCAGCCCTGTGCTTTTGACACACCACTCAGAGCTAGAACTGTCCCTGGGCTGTTTGGCAAAGCAGGCCTTGACGGCAAGCCCCCTCCATTTTGAGAGGCCACAATGGCTTGAACACGGGCTACGCCCGTGCTCAAGCGAAAACTTCAGCAGCTACCTTTTAGCGAATTCGCTCAGATATCAAGGGCTAAACGCCTGAAATTCAGTCAAAACTCGGCTGATGACACTCTATTTACTCAGCCTGGCTCACAGAATGCCATTCTGGAGAGAAACGCGCAGATAATAATAAATTTCTAACTGGATTTGTCAAAAGGTGGCTGAACCAATTGTGAAAACAAGCCAATTTTGCTGCCGTCACAAACTTAAATAAAAGCTACTCTCCCCACCCCTGTGCTTTGGTCATACAACTGCCAATCACCTACCCACACCACAGTGTGGGTTCACTCTAATTGGTGATCAAAAGCAAATTATCATTCAGCTCTACACTGGTGCAGGGAAAATTGCCAATGAAGGCATGCTATACTGTAAAGTCTCACTTAACAAGGCCACAAACTCTAACTGCAGTTAAAGTCTGAAAACAGCAACCCCCCCAGCCCTGTGCTTTTGACACACCACTCAGAGCTAGAACTGTCCCTGGGCTGTTTGGCAAAGCAGGCCTTGACGGCAAGCCCCCTCCATTTTGAGAGGCCACAATGGCTTGAACACGGGCTACGCCCGTGCTCAAGCGAAAACTTCAGCAGCTACCTTTTAGCGAATTCGCTCAGATATCAAGGGCTAAACGCCTGAAATTCAGTCAAAACTCGGCTGATGACACTCTATTTACTCAGCCTGGCTCACAGAATGCCATTCTGGAGAGAAACGCGCAGATAATAATAAATTTCTAACTGGATTTGTCAAAAGGTGGCTGAACCAATTGTGAAAACAAGCCAATTTTGCTGCCGTCACAAACTTAAATAAAAGCTACTCTCCCCACCCCTGTGCTTTGGTCATACAACTGCCAATCACCTACCCACACCACAGTGTGGGTTCACTCTAATTGGTGATCAAAAGCAAATTATCATTCAGCTCTACACTGGTGCAGGGAAAATTGCCAATGAAGGCATGCTATACTGTAAAGTCTCACTTAACAAGGCCACAAACTCTAACTGCAGTTAAAGTCTGAAAACAGCAACCCCCCCAGCCCTGTGCTTTTGACACACCACTCAGAGCTAGAACTGTCCCTGGGCTGTTTGGCAAAGCAGGCCTTGACGGCAAGCCCCCTCCATTTTGAGAGGCCACAATGGCTTGAACACGGGCTACGCCCGTGCTCAAGCGAAAACTTCAGCAGCTACCTTTTAGCGAATTCGCTCAGATATCAAGGGCTAAACGCCTGAAATTCAGTCAAAACTCGGCTGATGACACTCTATTTACTCAGCCTGGCTCACAGAATGCCATTCTGGAGAGAAACGCGCAGATAATAATAAATTTCTAACTGGATTTGTCAAAAGGTGGCTGAACCAATTGTGAAAACAAGCCAATTTTGCTGCCGTCACAAACTTAAATAAAAGCTACTCTCCCCACCCCTGTGCTTTGGTCATACAACTGCCAATCACCTACCCACACCACAG
>OX421451.1:21459057-21503226 GCA_949126865.1 Montipora capitata | reverse complement strand
CTCAGAGCTAGAACTGTCCCTGGGCTGTTTGGCAAAGCAGGCCTTGACGGCAAGCCCCCTCCATTTTGAGAGGCCACAATGGCTTGAACACGGGCTACGCCCGTGCTCAAGCGAAAACTTCAGCAGCTACCTTTTAGCGAATTCGCTCAGATATCAAGGGCTAAACGCCTGAAATTCAGTCAAAACTCGGCTGATGACACTCTATTTACTCAGCCTGGCTCACAGAATGCCATTCTGGAGAGAAACGCGCAGATAATAATAAATTTCTAACTGGATTTGTCAAAAGGTGCTGAACCAATTGTGAAAACAAGCCAATTTTGCTGCCGTCACAAACTTAAATAAAAGCTACTCTCCCCACCCCTGTGCTTTGGGTCATACAACTGCCAATCACCTACCCACACCACAGTGTGGGTTCACTCTAATTGGTGATCAAAGCAAATTATCATTCAGCTCTACACTGGTGCAGGGAAAATTGCCAATGAAGGCATGCTATACTGTAAAGTCTCACTTAACAAGGCCACAAACTCTAACTGCAGTTAAAGTCTGAAAACAGCAACCCCCCCAGCCCTGTGCTTTTGACACACCACTCAGAGCTAGAACTGTCCCTGGGCTGTTTGGCAAAGCAGGCCTTGACGGCAAGCCCCCTCCATTTTGAGAGGCCACAATGGCTTGAACACGGGCTACGCCCCGTGCTCAAGCGAAAACTTCAGCAGCTACCTTTTAGCGAATTCGCTCAGATATCAAGGGCTAAACGCCTGAAATTCAGTCAAAACTCGGCTGATGACACTCTATTTACTCAGCCTGGCTCACAGAATGCCATTCTGGAGAGAAACGCGCAGATAATAATAAATTTCTAACTGGATTTGTCAAAAGGTGGCTGAACCAATTGTGAAAACAAGCCAATTTTGCTGCCGTCACAAACTTAAATAAAGCTACTCTCCCCACCCCTGTGCTTTGGTCATACAACTGCCAATCACCTACCCACACCACAGTGTGGGTTCACTCTAATTGGTGATCAAAAGCAATTATCATTCAGCTCTACACTGGTGCAGGGAAAATTGCCAATGAAGCATGCTATACTGTAAAGTCTCACTTAACAAGGCCACAAACTCTAACTGCAGTTAAAGTCTGAAAACAGCAACCCCCCCAGCCCTGTGCTTTTGACACACCACTCAGAGCTAGAACTGTCCCTGGGCTGTTTGGCAAAGCAGCCTTGACGGCAAGCCCCCTCCATTTTGAGAGGCCACAATGCTTGAACACGGGCTACGCCCGTGCTCAAGCGAAAACTTCAGCAGCTACCTTTTAGCGCATTCGCTCAGATATCAAGGGCTAAACGCCTGAAATTCAGTCAAAACTCGGCTGATGACACTCTATTTACTCAGCCTGGCTCACAGAATGCCATTCTGGAGAGAAACGCGCAGATAATAATAAATTTCTAACTGGATTTGTCAAAAGGTGGCTGAACCAATTGTGAAAACAAGCCAATTTTGCTGCCCGTCACAAACTTAAATAAAAGCTACTCTCCCCACCCCTGTGCTTTGGTCATACAACTGCCAATCACCTACCCACACCACAGTGTGGGTTCACTCTAATTGGTGATCAAAAGCAAATTATCATTCAGCTCTACACTGGTGCAGGGAAAATTGCCAATGAAGGCATGCTATACTGTAAAGTCTCACTTAACAAGGCCACAAACTCTAACTGCAGTTAAAGTCTGAAAACAGCAACCCCCCCAGCCCTGTGCTTTTGACACACCACTCAGAGCTAGAACTGTCCCTGGTGTTTGGCAAAGCAGGCCTTGACGGCAAGCCCCCTCCATTTTGAGAGGCCACAATGGCTTGAACACGGGCTACGCCCGTGCTCAAGCGAAAACTTCAGCAGCTACCTTTTAGCGAATTCGCTCAGATATCAAGGGCTAAACGCCTGAAATTCAGTCAAAACTCGGCTGATGACACTCTATTTACTCAGCCTGGCTCACAGAATGCCATTCTGGAGAGAAACGCGCAGATAATAATAAATTTCTAACTGGATTTGTCAAAAGGTGGCTGAACCAATTGTGAAAACAAGCCAATTTTGCTGCCGTCACAAACTTAAATAAAAGCTACTCTCCCCACCCCTGTGCTTTGGTCATACAACTGCCAATCACCTACCCACACCACAGTGTGGGTTCACTCTAATTGGTGATCAAAAGCAAATTATCATTCAGCTCTACACTGGTGCAGGGAAAATTGCCAATGAAGGCATGCTATACTGTAAAGTCTCACTTAACAAGGCCACAAACTCTAACTGCAGTTAAAGTCTGAAAACAGCAACCCCCCCAGCCCTGTGCTTTTGACACACCACTCAGAGCTAGAACTGTCCCTGGGCTGTTTGGCAAAGCAGGCCTTGACGGCAAGCCCCCTCCATTTTGAGAGGCCACAATGGCTTGAACACGGGCTACGCCCGTGCTCAAGCGAAAACTTCAGCAGCTACCTTTTAGCGCATTCGCTCAGATATCAAGGGCTAAACGCCTGAAATTCAGTCAAAACTCGGCTGATGACACTCTATTTACTCAGCCTGGCTCACAGAATGCCATTCTGGAGAGAAACGCGCAGATAATAATAAATTTCTAACTGGATTTGTCAAAAGGTGGCTGAACCAATTGTGAAAACAAGCCAATTTTGCTGCCGTCACAAACTTAAATAAAAGCTACTCTCCCCACCCCTGTGCTTTGGTCATACAACTGCCAATCACCTACCCACACCACAGTGTGGGTTCACTCTAATTGGTGATCAAAAGCAAATTATCATTCAGCTCTACACTGGTGCAGGGAAAATTGCCAATGAAGGCATGCTATACTGTAAAGTCTCACTTAACAAGGCCACAAACTCTAACTGCAGTTAAAGTCTGAAAACAGCAACCCCCCCAGCCCTGTGCTTTTGACACACCACTCAGAGCTAGAACTGTCCCTGGGCTGTTTGGCAAAGCAGGCCTTGACGGCAAGCCCCCTCCATTTTGAGAGGCCACAATGGCTTGAACACGGGCTACGCCCGTGCTCAAGCGAAAACTTCAGCAGCTACCTTTTAGCGAATTCGCTCAGATATCAAGGGCTAAACGCCTGAAATTCAGTCAAAACTCGGCTGATGACACTCTATTTACTCAGCCTGGCTCACAGAATGCCATTCTGGAGAGAAACGCGCAGATAATAATAAATTTCTAACTGGATTTGTCAAAAGGTGGCTGAACCAATTGTGAAAACAAGCCAATTTTGCTGCCGTCACAAACTTAAATAAAAGCTACTCTCCCCACCCCTGTGCTTTGGTCATACAACTGCCAATCACCTACCCACACCACAGTGTGGGTTCACTCTAATTGGTGATCAAAAGCAAATTATCATTCAGCTCTACACTGGTGCAGGGAAAATTGCCAATGAAGGCATGCTATACTGTAAAGTCTCACTTAACAAGGCCACAAACTCTAACTGCAGTTAAAGTCTGAAAACAGCAACCCCCCCAGCCCTGTGCTTTTGACACACCACTCAGAGCTAGAACTGTCCCTGGGCTGTTTGGCAAAGCAGGCCTTGACGGCAAGCCCCCTCCATTTTGAGAGGCCACAATGGCTTGAACACGGGCTACGCCCGTGCTCAAGCGAAAACTTCAGCAGCTACCTTTTAGCGAATTCGCTCAGATATCAAGGGCTAAACGCCTGAAATTCAGTCAAAACTCGGCTGATGACACTCTATTTACTCAGCCTGGCTCACAGAATGCCATTCTGGAGAGAAACGCGCAGATAATAATAAATTTCTAACTGGATTTGTCAAAAGGTGGCTGAACCAATTGTGAAAACAAGCCAATTTTGCTGCCGTCACAAACTTAAATAAAAGCTACTCTCCCCACCCCTGTGCTTTGGTCATACAACTGCCAATCACCTACCCACACCACAGTGTGGGTTCACTCTAATTGGTGATCAAAAGCAAATTATCATTCAGCTCTACACTGGTGCAGGGAAAATTGCCAATGAAGGCATGCTATACTGTAAAGTCTCACTTAACAAGGCCACAAACTCTAACTGCAGTTAAAGTCTGAAAACAGCAACCCCCCCAGCCCTGTGCTTTTGACACACCACTCAGAGCTAGAACTGTCCCTGGGCTGTTTGGCAAAGCAGGCCTTGACGGCAAGCCCCCTCCATTTTGAGAGGCCACAATGGCTTGAACACGGGCTACGCCCGTGCTCAAGCGAAAACTTCAGCAGCTACCTTTTAGCGCATTCGCTCAGATATCAAGGGCTAAACGCCTGAAATTCAGTCAAAACTCGGCTGATGACACTCTATTTACTCAGCCTGGCTCACAGAATGCCATTCTGGAGAGAAACGCGCAGATAATAATAAATTTCTAACTGGATTTGTCAAAAGGTGGCTGAACCAATTGTGAAAACAAGCCAATTTTGCTGCCGTCACAAACTTAAATAAAAGCTACTCTCCCCACCCCTGTGCTTTGGTCATACAACTGCCAATCACCTACCCACACCACAGTGTGGGTTCACTCTAATTGGTGATCAAAAGCAAATTATCATTCAGCTCTACACTGGTGCAGGGAAAATTGCCAATGAAGGCATGCTATACTGTAAAGTCTCACTTAACAAGGCCACAAACTCTAACTGCAGTTAAAGTCTGAAAACAGCAACCCCCCCAGCCCTGTGCTTTTGACACACCACTCAGAGCTAGAACTGTCCCTGGGCTGTTTGGCAAAGCAGGCCTTGACGGCAAGCCCCCTCCATTTTGAGAGGCCACAATGGCTTGAACACGGGCTACGCCCGTGCTCAAGCGAAAACTTCAGCAGCTACCTTTTAGCGAATTCGCTCAGATATCAAGGGCTAAACGCCTGAAATTCAGTCAAAACTCGGCTGATGACACTCTATTTACTCAGCCTGGCTCACAGAATGCCATTCTGGAGAGAAACGCGCAGATAATAATAAATTTCTAACTGGATTTGTCAAAAGGTGGCTGAACCAATTGTGAAAACAAGCCAATTTTGCTGCCGTCACAAACTTAAATAAAAGCTACTCTCCCCACCCCTGTGCTTTGGTCATACAACTGCCAATCACCTACCCACACCACAGTGTGGGTTCACTCTAATTGGTGATCAAAAGCAAATTATCATTCAGCTCTACACTGGTGCAGGGAAAATTGCCAATGAAGGCATGCTATACTGTAAAGTCTCACTTAACAAGGCCACAAACTCTAACTGCAGTTAAAGTCTGAAAACAGCAACCCCCCCAGCCCTGTGCTTTTGACACACCACTCAGAGCTAGAACTGTCCCTGGGCTGTTTGGCAAAGCAGGCCTTGACGGCAAGCCCCCTCCATTTTGAGAGGCCACAATGGCTTGAACACGGGCTACGCCCGTGCTCAAGCGAAAACTTCAGCAGCTACCTTTTAGCGCATTCGCTCAGATATCAAGGGCTAAACGCCTGAAATTCAGTCAAAACTCGGCTGATGACACTCTATTTACTCAGCCTGGCTCACAGAATGCCATTCTGGAGAGAAACGCGCAGATAATAATAAATTTCTAACTGGATTTGTCAAAAGGTGGCTGAACCAATTGTGAAAACAAGCCAATTTTGCTGCCGTCACAAACTTAAATAAAAGCTACTCTCCCCACCCCTGTGCTTTGGTCATACAACTGCCAATCACCTACCCACACCACAGTGTGGGTTCACTCTAATTGGTGATCAAAAGCAAATTATCATTCAGCTCTACACTGGTGCAGGGAAAATTGCCAATGAAGGCATGCTATACTGTAAAGTCTCACTTAACAAGGCCACAAACTCTAACTGCAGTTAAAGTCTGAAAACAGCAACCCCCCCAGCCCTGTGCTTTTGACACACCACTCAGAGCTAGAACTGTCCCTGGGCTGTTTGGCAAAGCAGGCCTTGACGGCAAGCCCCCTCCATTTTGAGAGGCCACAATGGCTTGAACACGGGCTACGCCCGTGCTCAAGCGAAAACTTCAGCAGCTACCTTTTAGCGAATTCGCTCAGATATCAAGGGCTAAACGCCTGAAATTCAGTCAAAACTCGGCTGATGACACTCTATTTACTCAGCCTGGCTCACAGAATGCCATTCTGGAGAGAAACGCGCAGATAATAATAAATTTCTAACTGGATTTGTCAAAAGGTGGCTGAACCAATTGTGAAAACAAGCCAATTTTGCTGCCGTCACAAACTTAAATAAAAGCTACTCTCCCCACCCCTGTGCTTTGGTCATACAACTGCCAATCACCTACCCACACCACAGTGTGGGTTCACTCTAATTGGTGATCAAAAGCAAATTATCATTCAGCTCTACACTGGTGCAGGGAAAATTGCCAATGAAGGCATGCTATACTGTAAAGTCTCACTTAACAAGGCCACAAACTCTAACTGCAGTTAAAGTCTGAAAACAGCAACCCCCCCAGCCCTGTGCTTTTGACACACCACTCAGAGCTAGAACTGTCCCTGGGCTGTTTGGCAAAGCAGGCCTTGACGGCAAGCCCCCTCCATTTTGAGAGGCCACAATGGCTTGAACACGGGCTATGCCCGTGCTCAAGCGAAAACTTCAGCAGCTACCTTTTAGCGAATTCGCTCAGATATCAAGGGCTAAACGCCTGAAATTCAGTCAAAACTCGGCTGATGACACTCTATTTACTCAGCCTGGCTCACAGAATGCCATTCTGGAGAGAAACGCGCAGATAATAATAAATTTCTAACTGGATTTGTCAAAAGGTGGCTGAACCAATTGTGAAAACAAGCCAATTTTGCTGCCGTCACAAACTTAAATAAAAGCTACTCTCCCCACCCCTGTGCTTTGGTCATACAACTGCCAATCACCTACCCACACCACAGTGTGGGTTCACTCTAATTGGTGATCAAAAGCAAATTATCATTCAGCTCTACACTGGTGCAGGGAAAATTGCCAATGAAGGCATGCTATACTGTAAAGTCTCACTTAACAAGGCCACAAACTCTAACTGCAGTTAAAGTCTGAAAACAGCAACCCCCCCAGCCCTGTGCTTTTGACACACCACTCAGAGCTAGAACTGTCCCTGGGCTGTTTGGCAAAGCAGGCCTTGACGGCAAGCCCCCTCCATTTTGAGAGGCCACAATGGCTTGAACACGGGCTACGCCCGTGCTCAAGCGAAAACTTCAGCAGCTACCTTTTAGCGAATTCGCTCAGATATCAAGGGCTAAACGCCTGAAATTCAGTCAAAACTCGGCTGATGACACTCTATTTACTCAGCCTGGCTCACAGAATGCCATTCTGGAGAGAAACGCGCAGATAATAATAAATTTCTAACTGGATTTGTCAAAAGGTGGCTGAACCAATTGTGAAAACAAGCCAATTTTGCTGCCGTCACAAACTTAAATAAAAGCTACTCTCCCCACCCCTGTGCTTTGGTCATACAACTGCCAATCACCTACCCACACCACAGTGTGGGTTCACTCTAATTGGTGATCAAAAGCAAATTATCATTCAGCTCTACACTGGTGCAGGGAAAATTGCCAATGAAGGCATGCTATACTGTAAAGTCTCACTTAACAAGGCCACAAACTCTAACTGCAGTTAAAGTCTGAAAACAGCAACCCCCCCAGCCCTGTGCTTTTGACACACCACTCAGAGCTAGAACTGTCCCTGGGCTGTTTGGCAAAGCAGGCCTTGACGGCAAGCCCCCTCCATTTTGAGAGGCCACAATGGCTTGAACACGGGCTACGCCCGTGCTCAAGCGAAAACTTCAGCAGCTACCTTTTAGCGAATTCGCTCAGATATCAAGGGCTAAACGCCTGAAATTCAGTCAAAACTCGGCTGATGACACTCTATTTACTCAGCCTGGCTCACAGAATGCCATTCTGGAGAGAAACGCGCAGATAATAATAAATTTCTAACTGGATTTGTCAAAAGGTGGCTGAACCAATTGTGAAAACAAGCCAATTTTGCTGCCGTCACAAACTTAAATAAAAGCTACTCTCCCCACCCCTGTGCTTTGGTCATACAACTGCCAATCACCTACCCACACCACAGTGTGGGTTCACTCTAATTGGTGATCAAAAGCAAATTATCATTCAGCTCTACACTGGTGCAGGGAAAATTGCCAATGAAGGCATGCTATACTGTAAAGTCTCACTTAACAAGGCCACAAACTCTAACTGCAGTTAAAGTCTGAAAACAGCAACCCCCCCAGCCCTGTGCTTTTGACACACCACTCAGAGCTAGAACTGTCCCTGGGCTGTTTGGCAAAGCAGGCCTTGACGGCAAGCCCCCTCCATTTTGAGAGGCCACAATGGCTTGAACACGGGCTACGCCCGTGCTCAAGCGAAAACTTCAGCAGCTACCTTTTAGCGCATTCGCTCAGATATCAAGGGCTAAACGCCTGAAATTCAGTCAAAACTCGGCTGATGACACTCTATTTACTCAGCCTGGCTCACAGAATGCCATTCTGGAGAGAAACGCGCAGATAATAATAAATTTCTAACTGGATTTGTCAAAAGGTGGCTGAACCAATTGTGAAAACAAGCCAATTTTGCTGCCGTCACAAACTTAAATAAAAGCTACTCTCCCCACCCCTGTGCTTTGGTCATACAACTGCCAATCACCTACCCACACCACAGTGTGGGTTCACTCTAATTGGTGATCAAAAGCAAATTATCATTCAGCTCTACACTGGTGCAGGGAAAATTGCCAATGAAGGCATGCTATACTGTAAAGTCTCACTTAACAAGGCCACAAACTCTAACTGCAGTTAAAGTCTGAAAACAGCAACCCCCCCAGCCCTGTGCTTTTGACACACCACTCAGAGCTAGAACTGTCCCTGGGCTGTTTGGCAAAGCAGGCCTTGACGGCAAGCCCCCTCCATTTTGAGAGGCCACAATGGCTTGAACACGGGCTACGCCCGTGCTCAAGCGAAAACTTCAGCAGCTACCTTTTAGCGAATTCGCTCAGATATCAAGGGCTAAACGCCTGAAATTCAGTCAAAACTCGGCTGATGACACTCTATTTACTCAGCCTGGCTCACAGAATGCCATTCTGGAGAGAAACGCGCAGATAATAATAAATTTCTAACTGGATTTGTCAAAAGGTGGCTGAACCAATTGTGAAAACAAGCCAATTTTGCTGCCGTCACAAACTTAAATAAAAGCTACTCTCCCCACCCCTGTGCTTTGGTCATACAACTGCCAATCACCTACCCACACCACAGTGTGGGTTCACTCTAATTGGTGATCAAAAGCAAATTATCATTCAGCTCTACACTGGTGCAGGGAAAATTGCCAATGAAGGCATGCTATACTGTAAAGTCTCACTTAACAAGGCCACAAACTCTAACTGCAGTTAAAGTCTGAAAACAGCAACCCCCCCAGCCCTGTGCTTTTGACACACCACTCAGAGCTAGAACTGTCCCTGGGCTGTTTGGCAAAGCAGGCCTTGACGGCAAGCCCCCTCCATTTTGAGAGGCCACAATGGCTTGAACACGGGCTACGCCCGTGCTCAAGCGAAAACTTCAGCAGCTACCTTTTAGCGAATTCGCTCAGATATCAAGGGCTAAACGCCTGAAATTCAGTCAAAACTCGGCTGATGACACTCTATTTACTCAGCCTGGCTCACAGAATGCCATTCTGGAGAGAAACGCGCAGATAATAATAAATTTCTAACTGGATTTGTCAAAAGGTGGCTGAACCAATTGTGAAAACAAGCCAATTTTGCTGCCGTCACAAACTTAAATAAAAGCTACTCTCCCCACCCCTGTGCTTTGGTCATACAACTGCCAATCACCTACCCACACCACAGTGTGGGTTCACTCTAATTGGTGATCAAAAGCAAATTATCATTCAGCTCTACACTGGTGCAGGGAAAATTGCCAATGAAGGCATGCTATACTGTAAAGTCTCACTTAACAAGGCCACAAACTCTAACTGCAGTTAAAGTCTGAAAACAGCAACCCCCCCAGCCCTGTGCTTTTGACACACCACTCAGAGCTAGAACTGTCCCTGGGCTGTTTGGCAAAGCAGGCCTTGACGGCAAGCCCCCTCCATTTTGAGAGGCCACAATGGCTTGAACACGGGCTACGCCCGTGCTCAAGCGAAAACTTCAGCAGCTACCTTTTAGCGAATTCGCTCAGATATCAAGGGCTAAACGCCTGAAATTCAGTCAAAACTCGGCTGATGACACTCTATTTACTCAGCCTGGCTCACAGAATGCCATTCTGGAGAGAAACGCGCAGATAATAATAAATTTCTAACTGGATTTGTCAAAAGGTGGCTGAACCAATTGTGAAAACAAGCCAATTTTGCTGCCGTCACAAACTTAAATAAAAGCTACTCTCCCCACCCCTGTGCTTTGGTCATACAACTGCCAATCACCTACCCACACCACAGTGTGGGTTCACTCTAATTGGTGATCAAAAGCAAATTATCATTCAGCTCTACACTGGTGCAGGGAAAATTGCCAATGAAGGCATGCTATACTGTAAAGTCTCACTTAACAAGGCCACAAACTCTAACTGCAGTTAAAGTCTGAAAACAGCAACCCCCCCAGCCCTGTGCTTTTGACACACCACTCAGAGCTAGAACTGTCCCTGGGCTGTTTGGCAAAGCAGGCCTTGACGGCAAGCCCCCTCCATTTTGAGAGGCCACAATGGCTTGAACACGGGCTATGCCCGTGCTCAAGCGAAAACTTCAGCAGCTACCTTTTAGCGAATTCGCTCAGATATCAAGGGCTAAACGCCTGAAATTCAGTCAAAACTCGGCTGATGACACTCTATTTACTCAGCCTGGCTCACAGAATGCCATTCTGGAGAGAAACGCGCAGATAATAATAAATTTCTAACTGGATTTGTCAAAAGGTGGCTGAACCAATTGTGAAAACAAGCCAATTTTGCTGCCGTCACAAACTTAAATAAAAGCTACTCTCCCCACCCCTGTGCTTTGGTCATACAACTGCCAATCACCTACCCACACCACAGTGTGGGTTCACTCTAATTGGTGATCAAAAGCAAATTATCATTCAGCTCTACACTGGTGCAGGGAAAATTGCCAATGAAGGCATGCTATACTGTAAAGTCTCACTTAACAAGGCCACAAACTCTAACTGCAGTTAAAGTCTGAAAACAGCAACCCCCCCAGCCCTGTGCTTTTGACACACCACTCAGAGCTAGAACTGTCCCTGGGCTGTTTGGCAAAGCAGGCCTTGACGGCAAGCCCCCTCCATTTTGAGAGGCCACAATGGCTTGAACACGGGCTACGCCCGTGCTCAAGCGAAAACTTCAGCAGCTACCTTTTAGCGAATTCGCTCAGATATCAAGGGCTAAACGCCTGAAATTCAGTCAAAACTCGGCTGATGACACTCTATTTACTCAGCCTGGCTCACAGAATGCCATTCTGGAGAGAAACGCGCAGATAATAATAAATTTCTAACTGGATTTGTCAAAAGGTGGCTGAACCAATTGTGAAAACAAGCCAATTTTGCTGCCGTCACAAACTTAAATAAAAGCTACTCTCCCCACCCCTGTGCTTTGGTCATACAACTGCCAATCACCTACCCACACCACAGTGTGGGTTCACTCTAATTGGTGATCAAAAGCAAATTATCATTCAGCTCTACACTGGTGCAGGGAAAATTGCCAATGAAGGCATGCTATACTGTAAAGTCTCACTTAACAAGGCCACAAACTCTAACTGCAGTTAAAGTCTGAAAACAGCAACCCCCCCAGCCCTGTGCTTTTGACACACCACTCAGAGCTAGAACTGTCCCTGGGCTGTTTGGCAAAGCAGGCCTTGACGGCAAGCCCCCTCCATTTTGAGAGGCCACAATGGCTTGAACACGGGCTACGCCCGTGCTCAAGCGAAAACTTCAGCAGCTACCTTTTAGCGAATTCGCTCAGATATCAAGGGCTAAACGCCTGAAATTCAGTCAAAACTCGGCTGATGACACTCTATTTACTCAGCCTGGCTCACAGAATGCCATTCTGGAGAGAAACGCGCAGATAATAATAAATTTCTAACTGGATTTGTCAAAAGGTGGCTGAACCAATTGTGAAAACAAGCCAATTTTGCTGCCGTCACAAACTTAAATAAAAGCTACTCTCCCCACCCCTGTGCTTTGGTCATACAACTGCCAATCACCTACCCACACCACAGTGTGGGTTCACTCTAATTGGTGATCAAAAGCAAATTATCATTCAGCTCTACACTGGTGCAGGGAAAATTGCCAATGAAGGCATGCTATACTGTAAAGTCTCACTTAACAAGGCCACAAACTCTAACTGCAGTTAAAGTCTGAAAACAGCAACCCCCCCAGCCCTGTGCTTTTGACACACCACTCAGAGCTAGAACTGTCCCTGGGCTGTTTGGCAAAGCAGGCCTTGACGGCAAGCCCCCTCCATTTTGAGAGGCCACAATGGCTTGAACACGGGCTACGCCCGTGCTCAAGCGAAAACTTCAGCAGCTACCTTTTAGCGCATTCGCTCAGATATCAAGGGCTAAACGCCTGAAATTCAGTCAAAACTCGGCTGATGACACTCTATTTACTCAGCCTGGCTCACAGAATGCCATTCTGGAGAGAAACGCGCAGATAATAATAAATTTCTAACTGGATTTGTCAAAAGGTGGCTGAACCAATTGTGAAAACAAGCCAATTTTGCTGCCGTCACAAACTTAAATAAAAGCTACTCTCCCCACCCCTGTGCTTTGGTCATACAACTGCCAATCACCTACCCACACCACAGTGTGGGTTCACTCTAATTGGTGATCAAAAGCAAATTATCATTCAGCTCTACACTGGTGCAGGGAAAATTGCCAATGAAGGCATGCTATACTGTAAAGTCTCACTTAACAAGGCCACAAACTCTAACTGCAGTTAAAGTCTGAAAACAGCAACCCCCCCAGCCCTGTGCTTTTGACACACCACTCAGAGCTAGAACTGTCCCTGGGCTGTTTGGCAAAGCAGGCCTTGACGGCAAGCCCCCTCCATTTTGAGAGGCCACAATGGCTTGAACACGGGCTACGCCCGTGCTCAAGCGAAAACTTCAGCAGCTACCTTTTAGCGAATTCGCTCAGATATCAAGGGCTAAACGCCTGAAATTCAGTCAAAACTCGGCTGATGACACTCTATTTACTCAGCCTGGCTCACAGAATGCCATTCTGGAGAGAAACGCGCAGATAATAATAAATTTCTAACTGGATTTGTCAAAAGGTGGCTGAACCAATTGTGAAAACAAGCCAATTTTGCTGCCGTCACAAACTTAAATAAAAGCTACTCTCCCCACCCCTGTGCTTTGGTCATACAACTGCCAATCACCTACCCACACCACAGTGTGGGTTCACTCTAATTGGTGATCAAAAGCAAATTATCATTCAGCTCTACACTGGTGCAGGGAAAATTGCCAATGAAGGCATGCTATACTGTAAAGTCTCACTTAACAAGGCCACAAACTCTAACTGCAGTTAAAGTCTGAAAACAGCAACCCCCCCAGCCCTGTGCTTTTGACACACCACTCAGAGCTAGAACTGTCCCTGGGCTGTTTGGCAAAGCAGGCCTTGACGGCAAGCCCCCTCCATTTTGAGAGGCCACAATGGCTTGAACACGGGCTACGCCCGTGCTCAAGCGAAAACTTCAGCAGCTACCTTTTAGCGCATTCGCTCAGATATCAAGGGCTAAACGCCTGAAATTCAGTCAAAACTCGGCTGATGACACTCTATTTACTCAGCCTGGCTCACAGAATGCCATTCTGGAGAGAAACGCGCAGATAATAATAAATTTCTAACTGGATTTGTCAAAAGGTGGCTGAACCAATTGTGAAAACAAGCCAATTTTGCTGCCGTCACAAACTTAAATAAAAGCTACTCTCCCCACCCCTGTGCTTTGGTCATACAACTGCCAATCACCTACCCACACCACAGTGTGGGTTCACTCTAATTGGTGATCAAAAGCAAATTATCATTCAGCTCTACACTGGTGCAGGGAAAATTGCCAATGAAGGCATGCTATACTGTAAAGTCTCACTTAACAAGGCCACAAACTCTAACTGCAGTTAAAGTCTGAAAACAGCAACCCCCCCAGCCCTGTGCTTTTGACACACCACTCAGAGCTAGAACTGTCCCTGGGCTGTTTGGCAAAGCAGGCCTTGACGGCAAGCCCCCTCCATTTTGAGAGGCCACAATGGCTTGAACACGGGCTACGCCCGTGCTCAAGCGAAAACTTCAGCAGCTACCTTTTAGCGAATTCGCTCAGATATCAAGGGCTAAACGCCTGAAATTCAGTCAAAACTCGGCTGATGACACTCTATTTACTCAGCCTGGCTCACAGAATGCCATTCTGGAGAGAAACGCGCAGATAATAATAAATTTCTAACTGGATTTGTCAAAAGGTGGCTGAACCAATTGTGAAAACAAGCCAATTTTGCTGCCGTCACAAACTTAAATAAAAGCTACTCTCCCCACCCCTGTGCTTTGGTCATACAACTGCCAATCACCTACCCACACCACAGTGTGGGTTCACTCTAATTGGTGATCAAAAGCAAATTATCATTCAGCTCTACACTGGTGCAGGGAAAATTGCCAATGAAGGCATGCTATACTGTAAAGTCTCACTTAACAAGGCCACAAACTCTAACTGCAGTTAAAGTCTGAAAACAGCAACCCCCCCAGCCCTGTGCTTTTGACACACCACTCAGAGCTAGAACTGTCCCTGGGCTGTTTGGCAAAGCAGGCCTTGACGGCAAGCCCCCTCCATTTTGAGAGGCCACAATGGCTTGAACACGGGCTACGCCCGTGCTCAAGCGAAAACTTCAGCAGCTACCTTTTAGCGAATTCGCTCAGATATCAAGGGCTAAACGCCTGAAATTCAGTCAAAACTCGGCTGATGACACTCTATTTACTCAGCCTGGCTCACAGAATGCCATTCTGGAGAGAAACGCGCAGATAATAATAAATTTCTAACTGGATTTGTCAAAAGGTGGCTGAACCAATTGTGAAAACAAGCCAATTTTGCTGCCGTCACAAACTTAAATAAAAGCTACTCTCCCCACCCCTGTGCTTTGGTCATACAACTGCCAATCACCTACCCACACCACAGTGTGGGTTCACTCTAATTGGTGATCAAAAGCAAATTATCATTCAGCTCTACACTGGTGCAGGGAAAATTGCCAATGAAGGCATGCTATACTGTAAAGTCTCACTTAACAAGGCCACAAACTCTAACTGCAGTTAAAGTCTGAAAACAGCAACCCCCCCAGCCCTGTGCTTTTGACACACCACTCAGAGCTAGAACTGTCCCTGGGCTGTTTGGCAAAGCAGGCCTTGACGGCAAGCCCCCTCCATTTTGAGAGGCCACAATGGCTTGAACACGGGCTACGCCCGTGCTCAAGCGAAAACTTCAGCAGCTACCTTTTAGCGAATTCGCTCAGATATCAAGGGCTAAACGCCTGAAATTCAGTCAAAACTCGGCTGATGACACTCTATTTACTCAGCCTGGCTCACAGAATGCCATTCTGGAGAGAAACGCGCAGATAATAATAAAGTTCTAACTGGATTTGTCAAAAGGTGGCTGAACCAATTGTGAAAACAAGCCAATTTTGCTGCCGTCACAAACTTAAATAAAAGCTACTCTCCCCACCCCTGTGCTTTGGTCATACAACTGCCAATCACCTACCCACACCACAGTGTGGGTTCACTCTAATTGGTGATCAAAAGCAAATTATCATTCAGCTCTACACTGGTGCAGGGAAAATTGCCAATGAAGGCATGCTATACTGTAAAGTCTCACTTAACAAGGCCACAAACTCTAACTGCAGTTAAAGTCTGAAAACAGCAACCCCCCCAGCCCTGTGCTTTTGACACACCACTCAGAGCTAGAACTGTCCCTGGGCTGTTTGGCAAAGCAGGCCTTGACGGCAAGCCCCCTCCATTTTGAGAGGCCACAATGGCTTGAACACGGGCTACGCCCGTGCTCAAGCGAAAACTTCAGCAGCTACCTTTTAGCGAATTCGCTCAGATATCAAGGGCTAAACGCCTGAAATTCAGTCAAAACTCGGCTGATGACACTCTATTTACTCAGCCTGGCTCACAGAATGCCATTCTGGAGAGAAACGCGCAGATAATAATAAATTTCTAACTGGATTTGTCAAAAGGTGGCTGAACCAATTGTGAAAACAAGCCAATTTTGCTGCCGTCACAAACTTAAATAAAAGCTACTCTCCCCACCCCTGTGCTTTGGTCATACAACTGCCAATCACCTACCCACACCACAGTGTGGGTTCACTCTAATTGGTGATCAAAAGCAAATTATCATTCAGCTCTACACTGGTGCAGGGAAAATTGCCAATGAAGGCATGCTATACTGTAAAGTCTCACTTAACAAGGCCACAAACTCTAACTGCAGTTAAAGTCTGAAAACAGCAACCCCCCCAGCCCTGTGCTTTTGACACACCACTCAGAGCTAGAACTGTCCCTGGGCTGTTTGGCAAAGCAGGCCTTGACGGCAAGCCCCCTCCATTTTGAGAGGCCACAATGGCTTGAACACGGGCTACGCCCGTGCTCAAGCGAAAACTTCAGCAGCTACCTTTTAGCGCATTCGCTCAGATATCAAGGGCTAAACGCCTGAAATTCAGTCAAAACTCGGCTGATGACACTCTATTTACTCAGCCTGGCTCACAGAATGCCATTCTGGAGAGAAACGCGCAGATAATAATAAATTTCTAACTGGATTTGTCAAAAGGTGGCTGAACCAATTGTGAAAACAAGCCAATTTTGCTGCCGTCACAAACTTAAATAAAAGCTACTCTCCCCACCCCTGTGCTTTGGTCATACAACTGCCAATCACCTACCCACACCACAGTGTGGGTTCACTCTAATTGGTGATCAAAAGCAAATTATCATTCAGCTCTACACTGGTGCAGGGAAAATTGCCAATGAAGGCATGCTATACTGTAAAGTCTCACTTAACAAGGCCACAAACTCTAACTGCAGTTAAAGTCTGAAAACAGCAACCCCCCCAGCCCTGTGCTTTTGACACACCACTCAGAGCTAGAACTGTCCCTGGGCTGTTTGGCAAAGCAGGCCTTGACGGCAAGCCCCCTCCATTTTGAGAGGCCACAATGGCTTGAACACGGGCTACGCCCGTGCTCAAGCGAAAACTTCAGCAGCTACCTTTTAGCGAATTCGCTCAGATATCAAGGGCTAAACGCCTGAAATTCAGTCAAAACTCGGCTGATGACACTCTATTTACTCAGCCTGGCTCACAGAATGCCATTCTGGAGAGAAACGCGCAGATAATAATAAATTTCTAACTGGATTTGTCAAAAGGTGGCTGAACCAATTGTGAAAACAAGCCAATTTTGCTGCCGTCACAAACTTAAATAAAAGCTACTCTCCCCACCCCTGTGCTTTGGTCATACAACTGCCAATCACCTACCCACACCACAGTGTGGGTTCACTCTAATTGGTGATCAAAAGCAAATTATCATTCAGCTCTACACTGGTGCAGGGAAAATTGCCAATGAAGGCATGCTATACTGTAAAGTCTCACTTAACAAGGCCACAAACTCTAACTGCAGTTAAAGTCTGAAAACAGCAACCCCCCCAGCCCTGTGCTTTTGACACACCACTCAGAGCTAGAACTGTCCCTGGGCTGTTTGGCAAAGCAGGCCTTGACGGCAAGCCCCCTCCATTTTGAGAGGCCACAATGGCTTGAACACGGGCTACGCCCGTGCTCAAGCGAAAACTTCAGCAGCTACCTTTTAGCGCATTCGCTCAGATATCAAGGGCTAAACGCCTGAAATTCAGTCAAAACTCGGCTGATGACACTCTATTTACTCAGCCTGGCTCACAGAATGCCATTCTGGAGAGAAACGCGCAGATAATAATAAATTTCTAACTGGATTTGTCAAAAGGTGGCTGAACCAATTGTGAAAACAAGCCAATTTTGCTGCCGTCACAAACTTAAATAAAAGCTACTCTCCCCACCCCTGTGCTTTGGTCATACAACTGCCAATCACCTACCCACACCACAGTGTGGGTTCACTCTAATTGGTGATCAAAAGCAAATTATCATTCAGCTCTACACTGGTGCAGGGAAAATTGCCAATGAAGGCATGCTATACTGTAAAGTCTCACTTAACAAGGCCACAAACTCTAACTGCAGTTAAAGTCTGAAAACAGCAACCCCCCCAGCCCTGTGCTTTTGACACACCACTCAGAGCTAGAACTGTCCCTGGGCTGTTTGGCAAAGCAGGCCTTGACGGCAAGCCCCCTCCATTTTGAGAGGCCACAATGGCTTGAACACGGGCTACGCCCGTGCTCAAGCGAAAACTTCAGCAGCTACCTTTTAGCGAATTCGCTCAGATATCAAGGGCTAAACGCCTGAAATTCAGTCAAAACTCGGCTGATGACACTCTATTTACTCAGCCTGGCTCACAGAATGCCATTCTGGAGAGAAACGCGCAGATAATAATAAATTTCTAACTGGATTTGTCAAAAGGTGGCTGAACCAATTGTGAAAACAAGCCAATTTTGCTGCCGTCACAAACTTAAATAAAAGCTACTCTCCCCACCCCTGTGCTTTGGTCATACAACTGCCAATCACCTACCCACACCACAGTGTGGGTTCACTCTAATTGGTGATCAAAAGCAAATTATCATTCAGCTCTACACTGGTGCAGGGAAAATTGCCAATGAAGGCATGCTATACTTTAAAGTCTCACTTAACAAGGCCACAAACTCTAACTGCAGTTAAAGTCTGAAAACAGCAACCCCCCCAGCCCTGTGCTTTTGACACACCACTCAGAGCTAGAACTGTCCCTGGGCTGTTTGGCAAAGCAGGCCTTGACGGCAAGCCCCCTCCATTTTGAGAGGCCACAATGGCTTGAACACGGGCTATGCCCGTGCTCAAGCGAAAACTTCAGCAGCTACCTTTTAGCGAATTCGCTCAGATATCAAGGGCTAAACGCCTGAAATTCAGTCAAAACTCGGCTGATGACACTCTATTTACTCAGCCTGGCTCACAGAATGCCATTCTGGAGAGAAACGCGCAGATAATAATAAATTTCTAACTGGATTTGTCAAAAGGTGGCTGAACCAATTGTGAAAACAAGCCAATTTTGCTGCCGTCACAAACTTAAATAAAAGCTACTCTCCCCACCCCTGTGCTTTGGTCATACAACTGCCAATCACCTACCCACACCACAGTGTGGGTTCACTCTAATTGGTGATCAAAAGCAAATTATCATTCAGCTCTACACTGGTGCAGGGAAAATTGCCAATGAAGGCATGCTATACTGTAAAGTCTCACTTAACAAGGCCACAAACTCTAACTGCAGTTAAAGTCTGAAAACAGCAACCCCCCCAGCCCTGTGCTTTTGACACACCACTCAGAGCTAGAACTGTCCCTGGGCTGTTTGGCAAAGCAGGCCTTGACGGCAAGCCCCCTCCATTTTGAGAGGCCACAATGGCTTGAACACGGGCTACGCCCGTGCTCAAGCGAAAACTTCAGCAGCTACCTTTTAGCGAATTCGCTCAGATATCAAGGGCTAAACGCCTGAAATTCAGTCAAAACTCGGCTGATGACACTCTATTTACTCAGCCTGGCTCACAGAATGCCATTCTGGAGAGAAACGCGCAGATAATAATAAAGTTCTAACTGGATTTGTCAAAAGGTGGCTGAACCAATTGTGAAAACAAGCCAATTTTGCTGCCGTCACAAACTTAAATAAAAGCTACTCTCCCCACCCCTGTGCTTTGGTCATACAACTGCCAATCACCTACCCACACCACAGTGTGGGTTCACTCTAATTGGTGATCAAAAGCAAATTATCATTCAGCTCTACACTGGTGCAGGGAAAATTGCCAATGAAGGCATGCTATACTGTAAAGTCTCACTTAACAAGGCCACAAACTCTAACTGCAGTTAAAGTCTGAAAACAGCAACCCCCCCAGCCCTGTGCTTTTGACACACCACTCAGAGCTAGAACTGTCCCTGGGCTGTTTGGCAAAGCAGGCCTTGACGGCAAGCCCCCTCCATTTTGAGAGGCCACAATGGCTTGAACACGGGCTACGCCCGTGCTCAAGCGAAAACTTCAGCAGCTACCTTTTAGCGAATTCGCTCAGATATCAAGGGCTAAACGCCTGAAATTCAGTCAAAACTCGGCTGATGACACTCTATTTACTCAGCCTGGCTCACAGAATGCCATTCTGGAGAGAAACGCGCAGATAATAATAAATTTCTAACTGGATTTGTCAAAAGGTGGCTGAACCAATTGTGAAAACAAGCCAATTTTGCTGCCGTCACAAACTTAAATAAAAGCTACTCTCCCCACCCCTGTGCTTTGGTCATACAACTGCCAATCACCTACCCACACCACAGTGTGGGTTCACTCTAATTGGTGATCAAAAGCAAATTATCATTCAGCTCTACACTGGTGCAGGGAAAATTGCCAATGAAGGCATGCTATACTGTAAAGTCTCACTTAACAAGGCCACAAACTCTAACTGCAGTTAAAGTCTGAAAACAGCAACCCCCCCAGCCCTGTGCTTTTGACACACCACTCAGAGCTAGAACTGTCCCTGGGCTGTTTGGCAAAGCAGGCCTTGACGGCAAGCCCCCTCCATTTTGAGAGGCCACAATGGCTTGAACACGGGCTACGCCCGTGCTCAAGCGAAAACTTCAGCAGCTACCTTTTAGCGCATTCGCTCAGATATCAAGGGCTAAACGCCTGAAATTCAGTCAAAACTCGGCTGATGACACTCTATTTACTCAGCCTGGCTCACAGAATGCCATTCTGGAGAGAAACGCGCAGATAATAATAAATTTCTAACTGGATTTGTCAAAAGGTGGCTGAACCAATTGTGAAAACAAGCCAATTTTGCTGCCGTCACAAACTTAAATAAAAGCTACTCTCCCCACCCCTGTGCTTTGGTCATACAACTGCCAATCACCTACCCACACCACAGTGTGGGTTCACTCTAATTGGTGATCAAAAGCAAATTATCATTCAGCTCTACACTGGTGCAGGGAAAATTGCCAATGAAGGCATGCTATACTGTAAAGTCTCACTTAACAAGGCCACAAACTCTAACTGCAGTTAAAGTCTGAAAACAGCAACCCCCCCAGCCCTGTGCTTTTGACACACCACTCAGAGCTAGAACTGTCCCTGGGCTGTTTGGCAAAGCAGGCCTTGACGGCAAGCCCCCTCCATTTTGAGAGGCCACAATGGCTTGAACACGGGCTACGCCCGTGCTCAAGCGAAAACTTCAGCAGCTACCTTTTAGCGAATTCGCTCAGATATCAAGGGCTAAACGCCTGAAATTCAGTCAAAACTCGGCTGATGACACTCTATTTACTCAGCCTGGCTCACAGAATGCCATTCTGGAGAGAAACGCGCAGATAATAATAAATTTCTAACTGGATTTGTCAAAAGGTGGCTGAACCAATTGTGAAAACAAGCCAATTTTGCTGCCGTCACAAACTTAAATAAAAGCTACTCTCCCCACCCCTGTGCTTTGGTCATACAACTGCCAATCACCTACCCACACCACAGTGTGGGTTCACTCTAATTGGTGATCAAAAGCAAATTATCATTCAGCTCTACACTGGTGCAGGGAAAATTGCCAATGAAGGCATGCTATACTTTAAAGTCTCACTTAACAAGGCCACAAACTCTAACTGCAGTTAAAGTCTGAAAACAGCAACCCCCCCAGCCCTGTGCTTTTGACACACCACTCAGAGCTAGAACTGTCCCTGGGCTGTTTGGCAAAGCAGGCCTTGACGGCAAGCCCCCTCCATTTTGAGAGGCCACAATGGCTTGAACACGGGCTACGCCCGTGCTCAAGCGAAAACTTCAGCAGCTACCTTTTAGCGAATTCGCTCAGATATCAAGGGCTAAACGCCTGAAATTCAGTCAAAACTCGGCTGATGACACTCTATTTACTCAGCCTGGCTCACAGAATGCCATTCTGGAGAGAAACGCGCAGATAATAATAAAGTTCTAACTGGATTTGTCAAAAGGTGGCTGAACCAATTGTGAAAACAAGCCAATTTTGCTGCCGTCACAAACTTAAATAAAAGCTACTCTCCCCACCCCTGTGCTTTGGTCATACAACTGCCAATCACCTACCCACACCACAGTGTGGGTTCACTCTAATTGGTGATCAAAAGCAAATTATCATTCAGCTCTACACTGGTGCAGGGAAAATTGCCAATGAAGGCATGCTATACTGTAAAGTCTCACTTAACAAGGCCACAAACTCTAACTGCAGTTAAAGTCTGAAAACAGCAACCCCCCCAGCCCTGTGCTTTTGACACACCACTCAGAGCTAGAACTGTCCCTGGGCTGTTTGGCAAAGCAGGCCTTGACGGCAAGCCCCCTCCATTTTGAGAGGCCACAATGGCTTGAACACGGGCTACGCCCGTGCTCAAGCGAAAACTTCAGCAGCTACCTTTTAGCGAATTCGCTCAGATATCAAGGGCTAAACGCCTGAAATTCAGTCAAAACTCGGCTGATGACACTCTATTTACTCAGCCTGGCTCACAGAATGCCATTCTGGAGAGAAACGCGCAGATAATAATAAATTTCTAACTGGATTTGTCAAAAGGTGGCTGAACCAATTGTGAAAACAAGCCAATTTTGCTGCCGTCACAAACTTAAATAAAAGCTACTCTCCCCACCCCTGTGCTTTGGTCATACAACTGCCAATCACCTACCCACACCACAGTGTGGGTTCACTCTAATTGGTGATCAAAAGCAAATTATCATTCAGCTCTACACTGGTGCAGGGAAAATTGCCAATGAAGGCATGCTATACTGTAAAGTCTCACTTAACAAGGCCACAAACTCTAACTGCAGTTAAAGTCTGAAAACAGCAACCCCCCCAGCCCTGTGCTTTTGACACACCACTCAGAGCTAGAACTGTCCCTGGGCTGTTTGGCAAAGCAGGCCTTGACGGCAAGCCCCCTCCATTTTGAGAGGCCACAATGGCTTGAACACGGGCTACGCCCGTGCTCAAGCGAAAACTTCAGCAGCTACCTTTTAGCGCATTCGCTCAGATATCAAGGGCTAAACGCCTGAAATTCAGTCAAAACTCGGCTGATGACACTCTATTTACTCAGCCTGGCTCACAGAATGCCATTCTGGAGAGAAACGCGCAGATAATAATAAATTTCTAACTGGATTTGTCAAAAGGTGGCTGAACCAATTGTGAAAACAAGCCAATTTTGCTGCCGTCACAAACTTAAATAAAAGCTACTCTCCCCACCCCTGTGCTTTGGTCATACAACTGCCAATCACCTACCCACACCACAGTGTGGGTTCACTCTAATTGGTGATCAAAAGCAAATTATCATTCAGCTCTACACTGGTGCAGGGAAAATTGCCAATGAAGGCATGCTATACTGTAAAGTCTCACTTAACAAGGCCACAAACTCTAACTGCAGTTAAAGTCTGAAAACAGCAACCCCCCCAGCCCTGTGCTTTTGACACACCACTCAGAGCTAGAACTGTCCCTGGGCTGTTTGGCAAAGCAGGCCTTGACGGCAAGCCCCCTCCATTTTGAGAGGCCACAATGGCTTGAACACGGGCTACGCCCGTGCTCAAGCGAAAACTTCAGCAGCTACCTTTTAGCGAATTCGCTCAGATATCAAGGGCTAAACGCCTGAAATTCAGTCAAAACTCGGCTGATGACACTCTATTTACTCAGCCTGGCTCACAGAATGCCATTCTGGAGAGAAACGCGCAGATAATAATAAATTTCTAACTGGATTTGTCAAAAGGTGGCTGAACCAATTGTGAAAACAAGCCAATTTTGCTGCCGTCACAAACTTAAATAAAAGCTACTCTCCCCACCCCTGTGCTTTGGTCATACAACTGCCAATCACCTACCCACACCACAGTGTGGGTTCACTCTAATTGGTGATCAAAAGCAAATTATCATTCAGCTCTACACTGGTGCAGGGAAAATTGCCAATGAAGGCATGCTATACTTTAAAGTCTCACTTAACAAGGCCACAAACTCTAACTGCAGTTAAAGTCTGAAAACAGCAACCCCCCCAGCCCTGTGCTTTTGACACACCACTCAGAGCTAGAACTGTCCCTGGGCTGTTTGGCAAAGCAGGCCTTGACGGCAAGCCCCCTCCATTTTGAGAGGCCACAATGGCTTGAACACGGGCTATGCCCGTGCTCAAGCGAAAACTTCAGCAGCTACCTTTTAGCGAATTCGCTCAGATATCAAGGGCTAAACGCCTGAAATTCAGTCAAAACTCGGCTGATGACACTCTATTTACTCAGCCTGGCTCACAGAATGCCATTCTGGAGAGAAACGCGCAGATAATAATAAATTTCTAACTGGATTTGTCAAAAGGTGGCTGAACCAATTGTGAAAACAAGCCAATTTTGCTGCCGTCACAAACTTAAATAAAAGCTACTCTCCCCACCCCTGTGCTTTGGTCATACAACTGCCAATCACCTACCCACACCACAGTGTGGGTTCACTCTAATTGGTGATCAAAAGCAAATTATCATTCAGCTCTACACTGGTGCAGGGAAAATTGCCAATGAAGGCATGCTATACTGTAAAGTCTCACTTAACAAGGCCACAAACTCTAACTGCAGTTAAAGTCTG
The DNA here is from genome assembly GCA_949126865.1 of Montipora capitata. Lineage (NCBI taxonomy): Eukaryota > Metazoa > Cnidaria > Anthozoa > Scleractinia > Acroporidae > Montipora > Montipora capitata. The sequence goes on along the minus strand of OX421451.1, from coordinate 21,478,618 downwards.
AAAACAGCAACCCCCCCAGCCCTGTGCTTTTGACACACCACTCAGAGCTAGAACTGTCCCTGGGCTGTTTGGCAAAGCAGGCCTTGACGGCAAGCCCCCTCCATTTTGAGAGGCCACAATGGCTTGAACACGGGCTACGCCCGTGCTCAAGCGAAAACTTCAGCAGCTACCTTTTAGCGAATTCGCTCAGATATCAAGGGCTAAACGCCTGAAATTCAGTCAAAACTCGGCTGATGACACTCTATTTACTCAGCCTGGCTCACAGAATGCCATTCTGGAGAGAAACGCGCAGATAATAATAAAGTTCTAACTGGATTTGTCAAAAGGTGGCTGAACCAATTGTGAAAACAAGCCAATTTTGCTGCCGTCACAAACTTAAATAAAAGCTACTCTCCCCACCCCTGTGCTTTGGTCATACAACTGCCAATCACCTACCCACACCACAGTGTGGGTTCACTCTAATTGGTGATCAAAAGCAAATTATCATTCAGCTCTACACTGGTGCAGGGAAAATTGCCAATGAAGGCATGCTATACTGTAAAGTCTCACTTAACAAGGCCACAAACTCTAACTGCAGTTAAAGTCTGAAAACAGCAACCCCCCCAGCCCTGTGCTTTTGACACACCACTCAGAGCTAGAACTGTCCCTGGGCTGTTTGGCAAAGCAGGCCTTGACGGCAAGCCCCCTCCATTTTGAGAGGCCACAATGGCTTGAACACGGGCTACGCCCGTGCTCAAGCGAAAACTTCAGCAGCTACCTTTTAGCGAATTCGCTCAGATATCAAGGGCTAAACGCCTGAAATTCAGTCAAAACTCGGCTGATGACACTCTATTTACTCAGCCTGGCTCACAGAATGCCATTCTGGAGAGAAACGCGCAGATAATAATAAATTTCTAACTGGATTTGTCAAAAGGTGGCTGAACCAATTGTGAAAACAAGCCAATTTTGCTGCCGTCACAAACTTAAATAAAAGCTACTCTCCCCACCCCTGTGCTTTGGTCATACAACTGCCAATCACCTACCCACACCACAGTGTGGGTTCACTCTAATTGGTGATCAAAAGCAAATTATCATTCAGCTCTACACTGGTGCAGGGAAAATTGCCAATGAAGGCATGCTATACTGTAAAGTCTCACTTAACAAGGCCACAAACTCTAACTGCAGTTAAAGTCTGAAAACAGCAACCCCCCCAGCCCTGTGCTTTTGACACACCACTCAGAGCTAGAACTGTCCCTGGGCTGTTTGGCAAAGCAGGCCTTGACGGCAAGCCCCCTCCATTTTGAGAGGCCACAATGGCTTGAACACGGGCTACGCCCGTGCTCAAGCGAAAACTTCAGCAGCTACCTTTTAGCGCATTCGCTCAGATATCAAGGGCTAAACGCCTGAAATTCAGTCAAAACTCGGCTGATGACACTCTATTTACTCAGCCTGGCTCACAGAATGCCATTCTGGAGAGAAACGCGCAGATAATAATAAATTTCTAACTGGATTTGTCAAAAGGTGGCTGAACCAATTGTGAAAACAAGCCAATTTTGCTGCCGTCACAAACTTAAATAAAAGCTACTCTCCCCACCCCTGTGCTTTGGTCATACAACTGCCAATCACCTACCCACACCACAGTGTGGGTTCACTCTAATTGGTGATCAAAAGCAAATTATCATTCAGCTCTACACTGGTGCAGGGAAAATTGCCAATGAAGGCATGCTATACTGTAAAGTCTCACTTAACAAGGCCACAAACTCTAACTGCAGTTAAAGTCTGAAAACAGCAACCCCCCCAGCCCTGTGCTTTTGACACACCACTCAGAGCTAGAACTGTCCCTGGGCTGTTTGGCAAAGCAGGCCTTGACGGCAAGCCCCCTCCATTTTGAGAGGCCACAATGGCTTGAACACGGGCTACGCCCGTGCTCAAGCGAAAACTTCAGCAGCTACCTTTTAGCGAATTCGCTCAGATATCAAGGGCTAAACGCCTGAAATTCAGTCAAAACTCGGCTGATGACACTCTATTTACTCAGCCTGGCTCACAGAATGCCATTCTGGAGAGAAACGCGCAGATAATAATAAATTTCTAACTGGATTTGTCAAAAGGTGGCTGAACCAATTGTGAAAACAAGCCAATTTTGCTGCCGTCACAAACTTAAATAAAAGCTACTCTCCCCACCCCTGTGCTTTGGTCATACAACTGCCAATCACCTACCCACACCACAGTGTGGGTTCACTCTAATTGGTGATCAAAAGCAAATTATCATTCAGCTCTACACTGGTGCAGGGAAAATTGCCAATGAAGGCATGCTATACTTTAAAGTCTCACTTAACAAGGCCACAAACTCTAACTGCAGTTAAAGTCTGAAAACAGCAACCCCCCCAGCCCTGTGCTTTTGACACACCACTCAGAGCTAGAACTGTCCCTGGGCTGTTTGGCAAAGCAGGCCTTGACGGCAAGCCCCCTCCATTTTGAGAGGCCACAATGGCTTGAACACGGGCTACGCCCGTGCTCAAGCGAAAACTTCAGCAGCTACCTTTTAGCGAATTCGCTCAGATATATATATATATATATATATATATCTGACTGATTTTTGAAAAAGGTGGCTGCTTAGATTTTCGAGCTAGAGTTTGTGCCTTGGTTTAAATAAAAGCCATAGTCAGTATTTCGTAGACACTACTTGGCAGAAATTGATCGCCTACAACTTAGAAATGACCAAGAAGCCAATTCTCTTATATAGGACTTGATCAAAATTAGTGGAAGCCATAAAATGTCTTAGCTTGACCCTTCAGGTGCCACAGGGATCCCCATGCAAGGACCAGTAAAATAATTATTAGACACGAGTAACCTCGAGAAGTTGCATTGTCCAGGCTGGGGTAAAGTTTGATCCTAGCTGCAATCATAGCTGTGAATAGAAAGAACTTTGTTGTGCATCTGAAGGTGCTAAGTTACAGCATCAATGGGTAGCTTTTTGTAAATCCAGTCAGAAATAAGCATGGAATGAAAACGAATTGAATGCTATGGCCAATGGGAGGCTCAGCCTGAATGGTCGATTTTGCTGTGATATGAATATAACTGAATTTTTGAAAATGGTTAAAAAGTGTTTTTAGGGTTTCTCTTTTTTGCTTCTTTTACATTTTATTCCTGTTATATTTGTCGTTATTTTTCTTTTTCTCCACCCTCTTTTTTTATGACTGGTTTTTTTGTGCAGGTTATGCAAGTTGAAAAAAGGAACAAATGTATATTTGGTGGAAAGGCATAATTTGTGGAGCCAAGGAAGGGTTTTGTAGCTGTAAGGACTTTAACACATGTCAGCACCATGTAAGCTGCCATTAGCAGTTTTTGTTAACCATCAATTAAAATCTTTTAGTCTTCTGCAGGGAGAGTTTGGCTGTTGGAATAAAACTGACATTGTTCATAGTTGTAGTTCCACAACAGCTCCATGGTCTGGGCTATATCTTGCAATGTGACGAAAAATACTCTAGGGTTATTAGACTGCTTATTTGTGACGAAGGGCTTAACATTGGTGTGGTTCAGCGAATGATTCATGGTTGAACCCCATGTCAAGGAGCTTCTCAGGTTGCCTTCATATGGATCAATTCTGCAAGGAAATGGAATTTTCCTTTTAGAGGCGGAATATTTAAAAAGGTAATTTCACCATTTAGTGTGTAAAATTGACAGTATACCTGAGGCACGCTTTCTACTAAAGCGAGTAATAGTGCGTTTTTCCTCCAGTGAGGAATATCATAGTGCCGGTGTATTTCTGTGAATATGGCATGTAGTTGTCAAGTATAAAAAAAAGAGTGGGTGGCGATCATGAATGGTTGAAGGGTATGAAACCTGTAAAGTCAAGCAGGATCAGCGTGCTCTGTACAGGGAGTTATTCAAAACACTTAATTTTAGTTGAAAGCGACAAAATACATTTGTCCTTGCTTGATTGGCACATGATATATCAACTTGTATTGTAGTTTAATTTGTTCATTTCATTCTCCACAACGTTTGTGCTTTACCAGAAAAAGTGTAATTTATGGGTGCTATTAAAGCCTATCCTTTTTTTTCTTTTCACAAGGCATTGCGGCAGCCATTTTGGTGTCCTCCAGAAAGAGATGGTGGTGGCCACCCATTGAAGCAATGGCTTACTTAACCGTCTGTTTGTTCTCTGGACAAAGGGGCGGCGCTATTCATTATGATAATTGTAGACAGAGGACAATGAGCTTAATGTTGATAATAATGTGGCAAAAATGAAAATGCCTACATTTCATCCAGTACGACTGTGAGTCAAAGACATTATGTATTTACAAAAACTCACGCAATTTGTAGTGCCCCACTGTCTATGACCATTAGGGTGCAAGGCCTGCCCTGCTCCCTGTACAATGCTTCACGCCTCTCAGCCTCGTCAAGTGAAATGCGCTCTCCCTTGTATTCGCAAATGATTTCGCATTTTTCTATGTCTCGTGAGGCAACGGCACAAGTTCCCGCTCCCCGAGGATCACTGGGTACATCATGTAACTAAAATACAATTTAACACTTTTGTGAGTAAAATAATTATTTTTAAGTGACAAGTATTTGTGCCTTGGGAAAGCAAATAGCAAAATACTTACTTCAATTGGTGGGTCAGGTTTTGGATTTTCTCCCATATAATGCTGCAGGCGTTGGAGCATGACTCTTCCACCAAATTTTAGGGCAGGTCGTCTTCAGGGTCTTTGCAGCTGAATTCCGGAATAGCCTCGGATTTTTCCAGACTATACCGCCGACCGAACATTCCAGTTATTTGATAGAGCGAAGTGCTCAAGTTCTTTTTTCAATTGCTGAAGAAAGAGCAATATTTTTTTTAAGAGAAAGGCATTTAAATACTGTGGGACAACACAGTGCCGTTGACTTAATAATTTTTTCGTCTCACCTTGTAAAAGGCAGCCTTCTTAATAAGGTATTTGGTCTGGCCATGGAGACTGTCGCTGTCAGTCCACACAGCTACTGCTTGACAATAGTCTTCAAAAATCTCCTCACTTGGCACAAATGTTTCGTTCCTCCTCTGTTTTACGGCCAGGTTGACAAATCGCCTTAAAAAAGGGCATTTTGTGCCGCATTTTTGTTTTAAAATAACTTGCCTCATATTTGCGAACCTTGGCATTTTGAGTTAGTCCTTCTGGAACGAAAGGTAAATACCAAATGATTCCACGTTTCTTAGGTCACGCTTTCTAATTTTCCGATTATCGCAAATTAACACTTGCGGTTATGGCTCAGCCTGAAAATATTCCCACGGTTCGAAAGTAGCCAACATGCTTTTCTCAGGAACCAATCCATGGGGCACGACAGCATTTTCTCAAACTTGCAAGCAAAAAGTCGACACAAGTACTGTTCAAGTATTTTTTTTCTTATTTCTTCTTTTTCTTTTATTAGCTTTTCCCTGAGTTTGTAGGGCCTTGTAATCGAAAATATGTATTAATGGGGGAAGTAGATCTTGTTGTCGTTTTGTGAGGTAGCTGATAACAAATAAATGAATCACTCAAACCTTCCAATCAAGGTAAACTATTTGTACTTGTGGTAATGTAAATTTCGTATTTTACTGTTGTTCGAAGACAGACAGCAGTGAAAAGACAAAGTACTTGAAAGGGCGTCAACGCCACAGCGGGAACAACATGAACATCTAGCAAATGGAATTACAGAACAATAATTTGCATGTTTTTCCCAAAGAAATCTGCACTTAAAATGCCTTTCCTGTCACTAGTTCCTTTTGTATTAACCTTTCTCGTTGATAATCGAATTTTTTAAGAGTTTGTTTCTTATATTCTTTGAAGTGATGATGGAGATGATGATCACCATTTCCATATAATCCCGGTACGTTATCTGAAAATGCTAATATTGTGAAAAATTACCTGGGATTACCTATTTAACTGTTGAACATAAATTGTTACCCCTGACGCAGCATTTTTGCCCAAACTTGAACGTTTGGTATGTTGTGTGTAACCAATTAAAAATTCAAATAAGAGTTAATTGTGTGCAATCAGGGTGTCAATGGTGTGTGTGTTGAGGCAAGTACTTTCAAACAATAGGGAACAAATTTGCAAACTACAGGAACAAAAGACCTTTTGTTTCGACAGCCAATGAGGCTCTGGTTGGCACATCAATAGGGAGCTTAAGCATGTGCGTTTTTGAGACCCAGACAGCAACCGGAAGGGAAAATTTTGCGTGCCAGGACGGTGTTGTCTCACAGATTTTTATACTAATCATCTCTAATGGAGAAAAGATACTTAGCAATGGAAATGTGTTTGTGGGAAGACAAGTTAAAAGGGAAAACAACTCACTTTCGCTTGCCGTCCGCGTCTCAAAAGCTCCCTAATGACAATAGGTGAGGCCAACATATCTTCGCTATTCGGGCAACCCTGTTCAGATTTCCATCTTCAGTTTTTTAAAAGCCAATCAACGTTCAATGTTCAGTTTCGAAGTTAACAAGCGCGGGCGCACTCTGTTTTACTGTTATACTGAATAATGTCATTTTTGTAACAGACACTTTTTAACAAACATGCAATTGCAACCTATAATGATAACCGGCGGACTTTGGAAACACGCCTCAAAATTGAAAGAAGGCGTTTGCTTTTTTGGTTAACCCATGTACAATTACGGATATTTTGCGGTTATGCCAAAGGATCGGTGAGTGAAACGGGTAACAACTCTGAAAGTACAAATCTTGATTTTTAATCATTAATGGCGGTGGACGGACTCACAAGCACCCTAGCCCTGCAACTAGATTTTGACAAATCTCTTAAAACACCCAAAGTTCCTGCTCAAGACGCAAACTACTCAGCAAGGGTTAGCACGCATTTACTGGGAATATACTGTGCAAACAACGGAAAGATATACTGTTTTTTTTTATGACGAGACCACTGGTACCATGGGACCAAACGAGGTAATTTCTTCCCTGGATTACTTAATTAACCGGCTCCAAAATGAACTTGGAAGGCATGACCATTTGATAATTTGGTCTGGCAATGCTCCGGGACAGTTTAAGGAATGTTATCTTTTCTTTTAATTGGACTACATTGTTCGGCTAGGACAATTTCTTCGGGCCGATTTCAAGTTTTTATTGGAGGGTCACACCTACTTTGTTCGTGATAGATGATTTGGAACTATACAAACGTTATTTAAAAAACGTGAAATCATTGCCATCCCTAGACAGTGGGCGACCGTTTTGGAGGAAAGTAATCTATCAAATGTGGATTGCTGGGTAACTTTAGCCATGATTAAATACTTCAAGTCTTTCCTTCGACTTTGATACGTAAGCCGAAACGAGGATGTAGAGAAGCAACGTTTTGAAGTAAAAAACATTGCATGGCTCAATTTCGGTTACGGAGAAGAGGTGGACGATAACGAGGCGCTCCAATTGGTACCCCACCCTGAGAACGTTTTCGTTAGATTTCAGATTAATCCGAAGGAAGTACCTCGGAAAATTTCATTTGTCAAGAAAAAGCAAGCCACAGAACTAAGGCCAGAATTTCTTACTACTGAGAGAAGAGAGAAAGCCAGTTTGCAAGGATGTTAAACGCTCTTGTGTTTGGTGAGCACAAAAATACTTGTCACTAAATGCTGTTCGTTTTTACCAATCTTTCCCGTCAACGGAATGAACCTGACGACGATTATGAAATGCCGTAAAGAACTGTTTTAGTGAAAAAATGTATTAAGAAAACACATTACTGATCAGCTGAGAGGACTTGTTTCTTTTGTTTATGTAAATTAAAGAATTGAGAAAAACATTTACGTAGCAAATATAATCACAAGATGTATCATAATATGCCTCTCAGTTGTCGTTCCTGATAAAAGATTCAACTTCTCTTAGAGGCCCATCATTCTTTATGGACAGGACCTTCCTCAAACTGAGTTTTCAATGCTGGATTCGTCACTTCAAAATATCTCTTTTCGCCATTTTAACTGAGATTTTTGCGAATATTTCATCACATTCTTGTTGTGTAACATATCCAAAAATCCACGTAAATTTGGTCAGTTCACGTTGATATTTTGCAGAGTACAGCAAAAGAAAAAAAGCCATACGTACTGCACGACCCATTTTTCATCTCTTCGCCAATCAAAATTTTCAAAACACACGCAGAGGTGGTATAAGTATCTCTTATTCGTCGATTCACTATTAACTGTTAGTTTAGTTTAGGAGCTTGGGTACTGAAAGCTTGCCATAAAGCAAAAAAGTCCAAAGTTTTATTTATTTTATTTTTTTGTTCTTGTCATGAGTGACATTCTCATTGATTTCAAATAATAAATTAATAGCTATGGTTCTAATAGCTTCCTATGCAGTAATTGTTGAAATTATCTCTGTTTATTAGATAGAACATTCATGTCATATTTCATTGAAGCAAACCTTACTTCACTTCCCTGCAATGAGCGAAATGCGCTTCTCTTCGTTTAATTCTGCTCTTCGCCTTGGGTTTCCCTGTGACTGACTCAAGATGTTAGTTTTGTTTAGAGTTTCGTCACAAAATTGGCAAGTGTCGACCCTTGCCTTTCGAAAACTGAATAAGTCACTTAAATCCTGGTGAAATAAGTTCCTAAAGATAGAAAAACTTATAACAGGACCTTTATTTCTTAAAGGAGAACGCATTGATTTAAAGTTCGGATTTTCTGTGACAAAGTCTCGCCACATTTTTCTCATCCATTCATTACTGTCAAAATACTTCTTTTGAATTTGTGCTCTTCTGTAGTGTGACTCAGTCGCGTTTTTCGAAACTATGAAGTCTGTTACTGCCCTTTGTGCTTCGGGCAAAAGTCTCATTGCGTTGATTCTATGCCTTCCTCTCATGTCTTGTTCAATAAAAACACCATTGGCTTGTATTTTCCGAAGGAAGATCTTAATTTTGGCATTTGAAAAACCGTAAAATTTCTTAAACGCCCCTCTGCAAACCACTCCTATTGAGGGTACCTTGTATATTACTCTTCTGCGGCCACTGGCACAAATTTTGACCTCCATTTGCCGGAAAAGAATGTAATTTTGTTCGTTGTAGCTCTTTGTGTAAAAGGTCTCTCTTTGCAAACGTATCAGTTCAAAAGATTCGACTGCTGGTCTCCGCATTAAACAGCCACTGTCACATGAGCACAGTAAGGACATTCTTGCAATTTTGCGATGAGATCTATTTTAGCACGCAGTTATTGTTTTTCGGTTTGTGGTGGTAGACCTTTGTTAACTTGGGGCGACGTTGGTTTCGACTTCTTTCGACGGAGCTAGCCAGAAGTGGCCCATGGCGGAAATACACCCATGGTGTTTGAGGATTAAAATGGTAAACCAAATTTTGCAGGTTTTGTTCTGGATGATGTGTGTTTGATGCATGGAACATCGGGAAATTTCACGAGGCCGTCAAAAGAAAATAAGAGACAAGATATGCTCTCTTATGACACATTTTTGGGCTTGAGTTACTTGCATGCGCTGTTCGAAACATTGCATGCGTTATACAAAATATTGGCCAAAAGATTTAAATTTGTAACAAAATTTAAGCAAGCCATGCCGTGTCATGTCACTTTTCGCAGGGTCCACTTAAGCGCTGACCTATGACCCAGACAACATAATCCTCGTTGAGATCTAGAGCCACAAAACCATGAACTACACGGCTGTGAGAGGCGTTTCCCTTACCCCAGCCAGAAGACCCCCCAAGGCACGCTAAGATTTCTGGACTGTGGTAGCAGCTGTTAGTGATATGTTTCTTGCTCGCAAGGAGGCATGGCTCCCCAAAATCCAAAGGCGAGTATTTCATTGTTGTTCGCTTAGGAATCAACTATGTACAGTAAGTGAAGTTTATTGTAAATCCAATATTACTGTCTTTAGGATACAATTTTCACAAGTAAAGCATATATTTATTATTATACGTTAAAAGTGTATTTTTAATGCACCTTAATTCCCATGGGGAATTGACTTAGAGAGCGTTGCCCCATGGTCGGGATTTTAATTTGCCCGCCATCTTGGAAAACCAACAGAACCTGGAGATGAGTTATCCGCCATTTTGGTGTCGCAAGGACTGTAGGCACCATGAGTGAAGAAAAGGTAAGCAAATTTTCCTAAATACGGACCATCACTTGTTTCAGTCTTTGCAGGAGTGTTCAGTTGATCAGAGTTTCTTTCTATTGGTTTTCGTTATTGCTTTCTGAATACTTTTACGTACATTGTACATCATTCATTCAATGTAATGAACAAATTATCATTGCAGGAATTTAACGTTCAGAAGATGCCCAGAGGTGGGAAAGCTGACGCTAGCTTCCCCGAAAATGGGGCTTAACATTGCTACGTGCACAATGAGGTAAAATTTATTTACCCATGCATCCTTAAACCTAAAAACTTGTATCCTCTCGTTTTAGTTATTCCAAGGCAAACAGCAGACTTGTTACAGATAGGCCTGAGTGCCTTGGAATGTTAATGTCAGTGAGAGTACTGGTCAGTTGCATTTCTGTCATTAACTTAATGTTGTTACCCAGGTAATTAAACTGTTGATATTATTTAATCACCTTAAATACATACTCTCATATACTTTATTCCAACTCCCTACAAGGGTTTTTCAGTTACAATAGTAACTAAGTACATATATACCTTATTATGGCACATTAAGGGTCCATGAAATTAAGGTATAATTTGGAAGTTAATGCGACAGTACAATTAAGTTAACACGAATTTAATATGTAAAACGACTTTCAAATAAAGAAAATTAACATGAAAGAGGAGGTTGAATTTCACAATTATAAAGAAAATTAACACAGTTAAGGCACAGTTCGAAGTGACCACTGAAAAAAATTTATTCATCATTGGATGCAAAAAAGTTCCTGAATAAAACTGAACCCTTTGGTCAATAAAACAGTCCTCAAAATTCTAATTAATGTAGGGGTTAATGGAAACAAATAAAATATGTACCTTATTTCTTTATTTTTTGGATGTCATAAATGTCTGGAAAGCTAGGTCTAAAAATTAGGGTAGGAGGAATGGAAATTAAGAGCACGGAAATTATTGCAGTTGCACTTAATTAATGACATGAAAAATAATGCTCAACATAATTAGCGCAACTTAAACTAAACAGAATTTTTATGATCATCTGAAGGTGCTAAGTTACAGCATCAATGGGTAGCTTTTTGTAAATCCAGTCAGAAATTAGCATGGAATGAAAACGAATTGAATGCTATGGCCAATGGGAGGCTCAGCCTGAATGGAATTTGCTTGAGCAAGATTGTTTAGTCAGCATCTGCTCCATTGTGCTCTGATATCTGACTGATTTTTGAAAAAGGTGGCTGCTTACATTTTCGGTTGAAAACAGGCAAAGCCTGTTTTCAACCTCTTGGAGCAGTCTTAGAACCATGGGGGGGCTCCGTCAAGACATGCCTGTACAAAATCTAGAGGCTCTAAGCTATGTTTTAAATGTTAGTTTGCACTTATAAGAGCAAACCAAAGTTAGTTTAGGGGGGGTTGATTATATCCTGAGTTAGAGTTTGTGCCTTGCTTTAAATAAAATAATTTGTCAGCCATAGTATTTCTGTGACACTACTTAGCAGAAATTGATGGCCTACAACTTAGAAATGACCAAGAAGCCAATTCTCTTATATAGGACTTGATCAAAATTAGTTGAAGTCAGAAAATGTCTATATATATATATGTGCCCAAGTTCAGTAGTTGCCATAAAGCCATTATGGTGACAACCGGGAGGGCACATTGTATACATATTGTATATATATATATATATATATATATAAACGGAACGTTACCTGGTTCAATCCCCCGTTCGATGTGCAAGTCAAGACCAACTTAGGGAAAGAATTCTTGCGGATCATCAATGAGTGTTTCTCAAGGGGCCACGCCCTAAGGCCAATTTTCAATCATAGTACCCTCAAGCCCTCATACAGTTGCATGCCTAATGTAAAAAGTGTAATAAATTCAAAAATAAGCGCCTACTACTACAATCAGGAGCAGAAACACGCGAAGAAAGGCTATGCAACTGCAGGAAAAAAGAGGAGTGCCCACTCGACAACCAGTGCCTCGCAAAGGCCATTGTGTACCAGGCCTCTGTCACATCTAGCGAGGGGACTGAGCACTATTTAGGGCTCACGGACACGGACTTTAAGGCGAGGTTCGCCAACCACAAGCAATCTTTTAGGACAGAAAAATAGAGTAATCAAACTGAGCTAAGCAAATATGTATGGCGCTTAAAGAAAGGAAATACAGAGTATTAGATCACTTGGCAAATTCTAGGCGGAGCGCATGCGTATTGTAACACTACTAAAAGATGTAACTTATGCACACTTGAGAAATATTACATATTTTGCCACCCGGAGCTCGCCACACTTAACAAAAGGTCAGAGTTAGCTAGCAGCTGCCGGCATGCAAGTAAGTTTTTACTAAATAACGTGTAATTAAGAACCAAACAATGTGTAAGCAAGTGTGATGAAAAAATGAACGCATAAATACCGCGTTTATGTAAATAGAATCCTGAAGAGTGGGAGCGTCATGCTCCTACGAAACAAGCTTGTTGATTTGCAATGAAAAAGTAGTCCACTCTTCTCTATATATATAACCAGCTCCAACTCCTTTGTTGTTGGGCACTCTCTTAGGGCTAATATTGGAATTTAAAGTACTGTATATATATATATAACTAACTAACTGCAGACAGTACTGTTTTGGCCTTCTGGGCCTCATCAGTGCAGTGCTGATGTCTGGGATGGAGGTTAAGCTTATAAAGCCACCCCAAATGTCCCACACATGTGGTACATCTAAGCCATGCCAGAGTGCTCAAACTAGCGAGCTAGTTATATATATATATATATATATATATATATATATATATATATATATATATATATATATATATATATATATATATATATATATATATATATATATAAAGACGGTTATGAGTGCTTCCTGAGCCAACAAAGATGCCAACCAAAAGGATCACAAGGATTCACAGTCCCGATTCGGTAGATGATAAAAAACTGGTTAAAAATGAAGCCGAAAATGGACAACTTTTGGTTAAAAAAACTACAAAAAAATTTAAAATTCTATAAAACGTTTCGGTCTCTCGACCTTCTTCAGTTACAAAAGAGTCGGTAGAAAAATCTACAACTTAAATAGGGTTTTACAACAATGAATAAAAACCGGTTACATAAGAAATTCAAAGAAAACAATAGGAATCCCCGAAGGGGGCCCCTGAACACTGAAATAACCACAATTAACAATTATAACTATCTAGAGCATACAAAAGGACTTTTAAAAAAATTTAGTGTTAAAAAACACCTTAAGAAGTATGCAACAACTTGCCTTAAGTCCGCTAAAGTCAAGTATAGTGGATGCGATTTTTTGAATGGAATTCTTGTCTTTTATTCAACCCAAAAGGTGAAAGGGAAAATAACTGCGCACTCCAGTATGCTTCTTTGGTGATGAGTAAATATATATAACTAACTGCAGACAGTACTGTTTCGGCCTTCTGGGCCTCATCAGTGCAGTGCTGATGTCTAGGATGGAGGTTAAGCTATAAAGCCACCCCAGATGTCCCACACACGTGGTACATCCAAGCCATGCCAGAGTGCTCAAAATAGCGAGCTAGTGAGCATGCGCAATTGCTAGCGGCAATGGCTCATCCTAGTAGAGTGCTCAATTTGAACATGAAAGCAAAAGCTTTGTAATGCCAAAGAGCTATATCTAACTGCAGACAGTACTGTTTCGGCCTTCTGGGCTTCATCAGTGCAGTGCTGATGTCTAGGATATATATATATATATATATATATATATATATATATATATATATATATATATATATATATATATATATATATAGCTGAAGTTTTGAAAACAAGGTCAAACTTGGCTGCAAAATTCAAAGTGCAACTGCTGCCTTTGGCACTGACGGCACTGACGGTGAGCTTTAAATTCCTAGGGGGGGCTGCGTCATGGCTTGTCGCATGCAAGTCTAACAAGTATGAGGTGTTAGTCCATAGCCAAAACAAGTCCCTAGACCTCTCTATGGGGGGGTGAGGGAAGTAAATGATGACCTATGGGGTCTGAAAAACAGTTAAAGATATCCAATGCTAAAACAAGATGTCTGATTTATGTGAGATATATAGCTCAAGTTTTGAAAACAAGGTGGCTTGTCGCATGCAAGTCTAACTGCCTAGTTAACTGCCTTAATGGCTGATGATATTAGCCTTTTTCTCACACATATACATTTTTTGTTTAAATTTCCAGGTCCAAGTCACAAGTTGCCAAATGGCAATGACACTGACTTCTTAAATTAGAAGATGTTGTCAATGGAAAGGTTAGATTCCAGTTACTGACAAAATATAACCGTCTCAGCTATTCTAGTCTAATTTAAAGACAAATTAAGATACGTGGGAAGAACCCGGTTTTCATAAGATCAGCTAGATATATATATATATATAACTGAATAAATGTGTGAAAGAAAATTTGCCCTGAGCGGGATTTGAACCCACGTCCCCCCATTACTAGTCGGGTGTGATCACCACTACACCACCAGGACAACCATGCTGGCAACACAGCCATCGAAGATGTGATTTATGTGGTTTAAGGCGTGGGCCTCCCGGGAAATTTTCTTTCGAGGTGACAAAGTAGGGGAGCCTATAACTTCACTTGAAACCCAACTAAGGATCAACTTACTGATGCACGACCGTACTCAACTTAGCGGATGACAAGGAAGGATCCTAGAAGGATACAGGCTAATTTTAATTTTAGAGAGAGTGTAGGAGAGAAACCCTGACAATGCACACCCCAAATAATCATTCATCCGCTAAGTTGACTACGGTCGTGCATCATTAAGTTGATCCTTAGTTGGGTTTCAAGTGAAGTTATAGGCTCCCCTACTTTGTCACCTCGAAAGAAAATTTCCCGGGAGGCCCACGCCTTAAACCACGTAAATCACATCTTCGATGGCTGTGTTGCCAGCATGGTTGTCCTGGTGGTGTAGTGGTGATCACACCCGACTAGTAATGGGGGGACGTGGGTTCAAATCCCGCTCGGGGCAAATTTTCTTTCACACATTTATTCTGTTACAAATATGATTATTTGGGGTGTGCATTGTCAGGGTTTCTCTCCTACACTCTCTCTCTCTCTCTCTCTCTCTCTCTCTCTCTCTCTCTCTCTCTCTCTCTCTCTATATATATATATATATATATATATATATATATATATATATATATAATTAAATGACGTGATAAATTGACCATCAGCTAAAAGTGCTCAATGGGTTTACCAGAGCTTTGAATAGATACATAGACTTGAACTAGGTCAAAAACATTTATTTGCTACTCCGAGTTTCATGCTTCTCACGAAGCAATCATCAGGCAACTGCCAAAAAGAAGGAATACATGGTGTTTTACAGTGATTTTGAAAATAACGGTAGCAATTCACTATAGGCTGGGGTGCATAGCAACGGTTAAACAATACAAACTGTTTCCAGTGAGCTGCTAAAAATAAGCCTTAAATAATTACGCTATTGAGAAGGAATTTCTTTGCATGTCTGCAACTTGTTACAAGCTCATTTCTGTAGTTAAGGGTCGCCAAATCTGGTCTACAAATTATATAGTATTTCTCCCACAGACATAAATTACACTTCTTCGTTACATTTGAATAGGATCTCGCATGCCTAACAATCCGCCATTTAATGCGATAGTCGACTTTCTTGTCTTTCAAACCCCATACATATTTACTAAGTTCGGTGGAATTTCTGTAGCGTTCATTTCTAAAGGAACATGTGTGGTTTCTATAACGTGATTTGAATGATGTGTCGCAAAGACCGATGTAAGTTTGCTTTGACTGAGATGTTGTGACCTCTGCTTGATAGATGGTATTCCGCACGTTGCATTTTCCGTCTAGAGGGCAGGATCTTTTGTCACGGCAGTTGCAAGTGTTGATAGTTTGAGCGGGTGGATTTGATGACTTGTTAATGACGGCTTTATTTTGGTTGGAGATAATTGTTTTTACATTGCTCATGCAGCTATAACTAATTTTGAGAGTGTTCCGGTTGAAAATTCTGTGCAAAGGGTGTGATTTTGGGAAGTGCTTGCCGATTAAGGTGAGGAAACACTTTCCAACTTTTGTTTTGACATTTTGGCTGTACGGAGGATTGAACCAGGTGATATTTCTAGGCCTATTCTTGCGGTGTTTGGTTTCTGGAGTTGTTTTTCTGTAGGTTAGATTATATATGTAGCCGCTCTTGTTGAGTGCATCTTGGTAGGTTTCTTTCGCTTTATCAAATGATTCTTTGTCGGAAGAAATTTCTGAGAGGCGCTTGTTTATGGATTCCGGTATGTTCTTTAGGATGGATGGGGGGTGATTGGATTTCTTGTGAACGTAGAGTGGGATGTTTCCTTCTTTTGTGTAGGGATAGTGCTTTCCAGAATGGAGGTCAAGGGTGACGTCTAAGAAATTTACTTTAGTGATGTTTGCTTCGACTGTGATCTTTAAGTCGTTTTCACGGAAAATTTGGCAGAAGCCCTTCTTGATTCTTTCGATCTGTTGAGGGTTTGAGTTAAAAGCTGCCAAACCGTCGCCTCTATACAGGCCGATGCTGTTGCCATACTTTTTGGTAAGACAATACAATAAATAACAACCCACTAGTTCGCATGTTTCAGCGCCATCGACTTCGCCAATAACTACAGACCCATCAGTGCCGACAAGAGAGAAATCATTTTCTTCTCCAAGCAATCTCTACTGTTTTCCAATGATTGCCCCTGGGAGAAAAAATCCTCTGCCAGCCGATTCGACATAACAATGGGATCTCTCGATGGCGCTGAAACTGCTCTGTTTTCCTGATGCGCTTCTCGTATGTGGGCTCTGTTGCGCCTCAGCTCTCTGCCAGTTGCAGTCGTTACAGCGTATGAGCGGGGAGTTCCAACTAGTCTTTCCTTTACCTCGGCCGGTTTCCATGTCAGTGATTCTGGATCTTGAATAGTGATCCTTTGCCCTGGGGCTAGTTCTAGGAGTGATTTTGCAGATCGATCATAGTAGTGTTTCTGCAGATGTTGTCTTTCGATCAGCCTGGAGATAACGTCTTCACTTGATGGGTCCCTTGAAATCTTCCTTGGGAGGTTGTCTTGAATTGGGTGCCCTAATAGTAACTCAGCAGGTGAAGGGAGTTTGTGGTAAACGGGGGTAGTTCTTAGACAAAGAAGCGACATGTTTGGTCTGATTTGGTCATTTTCGACTTCAGGAGTGCTGACTTCACTGACTTGACTTGGCTTTCGATATACCCATTGCTACGATGGTAATGGGGGAAGCTTGTAATGTGCTTAAAACTGAGGTCGCGAGCGAATTCTTGAAAGGCCTGGCCGGCAAAATGTGGTCCGTTGTCAGATCTTACTACCACGGGGATGCCTTGCTCGCTGAAGAGCTGCCTCATTATTCTGACGACTGTGTTCTGCTGTTGCTTTGCCCACTCGGTATAATTCTAACAAAGGGGTACCTTGAGTAATAATCAGCAACCACGAGATATTCGGAGCCATCAGTAAAGAGATCTGCGCCAATGGTGTGCCATGCTCTGAGGGTACCTCTGAGGTGATTAGGGTTCCTTTTGCTGACTATTCTGGAGCTCTTCACATGTACCGCATGTTTTTGTGGTTTCTTCTTGTCCTTGTACAAGCCTCTCCAGTATATTGACGTTCTAGAGCTCAGCTTGGTTCTGTCAGTTCCTTGGTGTGGCGTGTGTAGTTTTGTCAAAATCTCTTTCTGCAGCGTGACGGGAACGATCATACAATGTGCTTTCATGACCCTCTGCGGTGGAAAGCTCGTCCTGGTAGGGCCAGTATGGCTTTAAGAGTGTTGGGACTTGCTGGATGTGTGCTGGCCAACCTGCGTGGATCATTTCTTTCAGTGCATTGAGCTCTGCGTCCAAACTGCTCTGTTCTTTGATCTTCTGAAACATGCTGTTACTAAATTGAAGAAAGATCTCGTGTCTCGTGTCTCTCTGGTGGTAATCTTGACAAGGCATTAGCGATTTCCATGTCTTTGCCTGATTCATGGAAGCATCAACTTGAAGAATAGTTTCTTGCATTGGATCGAAGTATGTCAGAGTGATCTCGTTGCTGATAGAGTCTTTGATTTTATTAAAAGACTCTTGTCGCGCTGCGCACCATTTAAAACAGTTGTCCTCCTTCAGAAGCTTACGGAGTGGGGCTGTCAGTGTACTCATGATCAGGTTTGGGATAAATGGGCCCATGTAGTTTGCTAGCCCTAGGAAGGTTTGCAGTTCCTGGCGGTTTGTAGTAGAAGATAGCTGCTTCAAAGCAGAGACCTTGCCTGGGTCTGGCTGGACACCATTTTGGCCACACATTACTCCATCGAATTTGATCTTGTCTTGCTTTGTGAAGCACTTGTCATGGTTTAGCGTAAGCCCGGTATCTATGCAACGCTTTAGCATCGTGTGCATGTTGCGGTCGTGTTCCTCTGTGGTCTTTCCGAAAACTACAATGTCGTCTGCAATCCCTACGACGCCTTCGCATCCTTCGAATGTTTGGTCTATCTTAGTCTGGAAGACATTTTGAGACATTCTGAGCCCAAAGGGCATACGCTTGAATCTGTATCTACCAAATGGGGAATTGAATGTAGTCAGGTAACTAGATTCTTCATGCAAGCCCACGTTCCAGTACCCGCACTTTGCATCTACTATAGAAAATACTTTATCATCAGCTAACTTTGGTAGGATTTCTTCTATGGTGGGAGTGACATGACGTTCTCTCTGAATGGCTGCGTTGAGGTCTTTGGGATCCAGGCAGAGTCTTAACCTCCCGTTCTGCTTGCTGCGGTAAACAAGTCTGTTGACCCATTGTGTAGGTTCGCCTTTTTTGATCTTTGCTATGATGTCATTGTTAACCATCTCATCTAGTTCTCTTTTGATGTCGTCTTTGAGGCTGATTGGCACACGCCTTGGGGGGTGGACAACTGCAGGGATATCAGGGTCAGGCTTTCGGCTTATTCCAAAGAGTGAAATCGTTGTCTTCGGGTTTTTGATCTGCAGACGTCAGCGAAGTGGTTTGGCTTTTGGCAGTACAGACATGTCTGACTACGTGCTGGGCATGTAAAGGTCCTTCCAACGTAACAACGTAAGACTTAAAACTAGTTTACGAAAGAGAAAGACAAAATGTTTACACACGAAAAAAAGGAGGAAAACAAAAAAATAAATATTATTTTGGGAGTTCAAAGCATGTTACTTCTCGGATCGACCCTCTGATGTGGCCAACTGTCATCAAATCATTGCATATAAGTTAAAAATTGATAGTTTGTCGCCGAAAACTGAAAGTGGGTATTTGCAACGAAAGTGAGTATTTGCTACAAAATACGTTTTTGCAAATAAATGGAAAAAAGTCAAATAAATCGAATTAATCGAAAATGGATGTAATTCCTCTTTCAAAGCGCAGACCCTATGTGCAAAAATTGCTTTATAAACGACTAAAAAATAATTTTTATGAAAGAAAAACATTTCCGAACCTTCTAAAAAAATTTTGAACTTTAAGATCGAGTTTACCTCATACCTCAAGATGCGATATTTTCAGAAATTCACCTCGCAAAGGGTAAAAAATATTTCAGATTGACGAGGTCTTT
>OX421451.1:21451557-21454057 GCA_949126865.1 Montipora capitata | reverse complement strand
ATTTCCTCCTCCTCATTCTACGGCTCCTCAACTTGTTCCATTTAAACCTCCTGACTTTCTTCACGTGAAACCTCTTTGCTACTTTCAAGTGTTGCTGTTTCGAAGTTGGTTAGTTCTCCGGCAGCTCTCTTGTCAATTAACTGGACTACAAAGGGCCTCTTTCCTTTTCGCAAAGCCTTATTCAGCAGACGTTTGTACTCATCAGATGAAGGGCTAACCTTGTGAACCTTTTTCAAATGGGCTGGCAATTGTTTGACACATGCTGAACATCCAATCATAGGACAAATTCCTCTTATGGTAGTCCTTGTAGGTCTTTGTTTCTTCATCACCACTATTTCTCTTCTTCCTGTTACCTGCCTCAGCACTTTCTTCACTTTTGAATGTGTACTTTTTTCCGTAAATTAAAGTTTGTGATTGCGGAACGAGATCGAGAATGAGACCACTTATGAATCTCCATTAGATGTCTAGGGACGTAAACTACCACCTTCTTTCAGTAAGGGACTGGACCTTATGTCTTCTTTCTTTGTTTGGTTCCTCCTTCTCCATTGGGTCTTCATTTTCCTGGGAATTGATCCTACTTTTGGCATTTGAAAGTTCTCCATCCCCCTTCCTGCATGGCTTATCTCCTTCATCTGCTACATCATCTTCATCAGACGAAAAAAAACACCCTCAACCTCACTAATTTCACCTTCACTTCCATTGCCCAATTCAACAGGCCCACCTGCCCCATTCTCATCTTCACCTTTGGACCTAACACCTTCACTGGTGACATGATCACTTTCCTCTTGCCAGTCAGCACAGGAATTGTCTTCACTTTTATTGACTGCAATTACAGGCTCTGTGTTTGAGTAAGCGGGCAAGCTAGACAAACTCCTAGTCCACATATGCCTACGTTCAAAGGCTTTCTCAGACAACTAGATGATAGACAAGGAAAAACATGAACAGTGTTTACCAATAATTAATAAAATTTGATAACCAGTAACTAATAAATTTTGAGTTTCAGTTGCAAAGGTTTCCGTGTTCCTCTTGATGTGCTTAGTTACTGTGATCATTACACCATGAAAATGTTTCTTCTGCACTTCATGAGATCATTTTATGTTCTTTATCATAACACTAGGCAGTTATTAAATACCACCAATGACGATGGTAAATGCACAAGATTTACGTCCATAATTTAGCATCATTTTATGCATGCCAAGTATTGGTTATAAATACTTTGCATGTAAAAAATGATGCAAACTTATTGACATTCGTGCCCATGTAAAAATGCGGTGGTGGTCACTAAATCAAACTATTTACCTCAGTTAAACAGTTTCGTTCAAGAAAATGTAAGAGCATGATCCCCAAACAAAGAACTTTCAAAAACCGCCCATGACAAGCAGAATGAGCCGGTTCAGGGACAGGATATCAACTTAATTAAATGTTTCATGTCACGCAATTTTAGCCATTTTCATGACTTTCAAATTTCCCATAAGACAGAATTAGCAAAATGACAACAACCAATTACAATTATAGAACAACATGAAAAAGATTTTAAAAAGGCAAAGAGGTGCATGGATGGGAAAAAAAGGAGAAGATTGAAAAGGGATTGCATTCGCGTAATCTTGGAAAAAAACTTTCAGCCCAACGTATTTCAAATTCACTATTATTCACCTGGTTAATGGTCGTTTATGCTCAGCATCGTCTTGTTTGTCACGTCCGTGGAACGATTATTTTATCGCCAAAGGAATTTCATATTTCCTATGTAGCTAAAGATCTGCTTAAATGACCTTCAAATACTGTGACATAGCTCCTAACCATAAGCTAACCATACGATCTGACATAAAAATAGCACAAATGGCAAACAAACTGTTAATGTGCTCAAAGTACTCACCATTTTTGCCTTCTCTTTATCACCCTGCCTTAAGGCCTGCAGTTCTATTGCTTTTAAATCGCGAAGTCTTGCCTGGAAGCCGAAGTAATCCATCCTACTCATTTTTTTCAAGGCCTCTACACGTGGGACAAGAACAGTTCGTTATATAAAAGCTCTCATCTGTTGCTTACCTAGGGTGTCAAAAGGGCGTCTTCGAGCAATGGACATCAACTGGAAGTGGAGTTTTCTTTTTCTTAGGCAGTGGTTTAGCTCAAATTGGCGAGCAAATCGTCTCTATACCAGTAAGAGCACTGAACAGAAAAATGTGGTTGGGCCAGTGGAGGTTAATAGCCTCTGGTTGCCATCCGGTGCTCAAGAACGCCTGGCTCTGAGACAGCATCTGGTAAGAAAAGTCGTTTCCCATGGCAGGTTTTGCAATTCTATAGTTACAGCCAAGGCTCCACGTGCAAAATATTGCTTGCGCAGGTGAAATGCATATTTTGAAATAATTATTGTCTTGTTGCCAGGGAAGATAAAAATTGAGAGAAACAAGTCGCACAATGGTGCACCCCTTTAAACTTATTTTCTTGCGCTTATGGTGCTGTAAACACAAAAAATCAAGTACAGAAAGAAAATTAAGCATAATCA
>OX421451.1:21414057-21446557 GCA_949126865.1 Montipora capitata | reverse complement strand
TACCCTAGCTGCAGAAGATCTCAGGCCGGGGAAGGGTTTTGCGTCATCTGTAATTTTTCCGAAAACAGGATTGGTCATAACTCAAACTTCATGATTAATGAACTCAACGAAGTCGCTAAATACCACTGGCCTGGCCTGCACCTGCATAACATCATCTGCAGTACGGCGCTACCTCTCTCTTAAACCGTATGGGAAGTTGAGAACTAGCTTCTGGATGTTGCCTGGATGATGAAACTTTGAGATATACTTGCTGCTGGCCAAGGCATTTCTGACTCTGGTTAGAAAGATTGAAAAGTGCTTTAAGGCGAGACCGTCTTCATGCGTTATACTTGACCAACTTAAGGCCCTTTCCTCATATGCAGATGCAATGCGGTATTCTTCACCAAATTTCTTCTTTAAGAGCCAGGGTGCCTCATTGTAACCTTCCTCAGATGGTAAATGGTGGCAGGATCTCACAATTTCCTTGACATCTCCAGGAGTGAATTGTTCTAGATAGTAGAGTCTGTCAGGACTGCTATAAGTTCTGGATTCAATGAAGCTATCAAAAGTGCAAATAAACGAGCAATATTCCATTGGGTTTCCATCAAAAACGGGCACCCGAGGCTGCAGCAATTTACTCCTGATTTGGTTGTGAACTATCATTTCAACTATTCTATTCTGTTGGAGCTGAAGGTCAGCTTGTTGTTGACGATGCAAAGAGATAGTTTCCCACTGTAGATTTCTATCACTTACAGGATTCTCTTTAAACGCACTTGTTGAGCTGCGAGGGACGTGATAGCCAGGATGGACTTTTTCGATACCAGGTTTACCAGGTGGAACATGGCTAGAATCTTCATCGTCAAACCTAGATTCCAATTTGAGGGGCTGTAACTGCAATAAAGAAGGATTCGACATTTCTGCATAGGCTTTCTCCTTTGCTGATGTTTTATCTATTTCAGCCTCCAAGTTGAGACGTGACTCATCCTGTTGCAACCAAAATTTCTTTTCTTGAAGAGCTTTCCAAGCATGGTAATCTCTGCCTTTAACTCAGCCGCTTTTGCGGCTTCCTTAGCTCTAGCTAACACAAACAATGACGAGCAACTGTCATGCAAACCAGCTCTACTGGAATGTTTTGACGCTTTCGAGGGTGAGGGCAAGCCATTGCAGCTAACTGAATCTTCAGGCTTTTCACGTCTGAATCAGCTCAAAGAGATTAAAGCGAGTAGCTTATTTTCTGCCATCGATATCTAATCAAAGATTCTTTGGCGAAAGACGCAAAATTTCTTAACCTCAGTTTCCAAGTAAAGCTTACATTGCGTAATACCGTCTGCATCGCAAACCTCACAGGCATAAACTCTGTGAGCTTCTACCAGATTCTCAAACGCTGCATCAAGGGAAGGAAGCTTCTCCTTTACTTCTTGCAAATTTCGTTCGCTTTGCAGCAAGCCGATTATCTCATTAGACTTCGCAGAAACTAAAGAAGCGTAACCTGACCTTGAGCTCCTTTTCGAACAAAGTCTCTCGTAAGCCATTCTCTCTTGGTCCAACGTGACATTTGCCCGTATGAAACGTACTCCAGGGCGACAATTAGCGGGCTCAGTGAACTGCCTTGCATGAGACAAGATATTCTCAGCCCAATTTTCAACGATGTAACTGCTGGAGCCGTGAGTTTGACTGCTGAACGGGAAATCGAAACTTCCAAACACCACTTAAAAACACGAACACCAATTTAATGAAGACCACAAATAACTTGACAAATGGACAACTGATACATGTGGGTTGAAACTACAGAAAAACCAAACAAAGTGTTACATAAGCTGAAGCGGTGAAATAGGCAAAACGAAAGAGAACATTGAGAGACCGGCAATTACAAAATGACTGCTTACATTGATACGGCTCCAAATTGCTGACTACGTCAAGAAACTGCTAAATAGCGATCGATTTTAAAAACTGCTTGTAACGTGATATCTTCCAAAAGCAGAGAGAGACAGAAAGACCAGCAATTGAAAACTAAAATTTCGGCTTTTATAGACTAATAACTTACGCAAAGGCTAGCGACATTAAGCATGCTAATGAAACAAAAGTGAAGCAAACTAATGAAAAGGCGAAAATTAACACTAAAGGACAAGCACACTTATGAAAGGCGGTAAGTAACACTAAAAGACAAGAATTAGGAAAAAAGTGTTAATGAGCTTTACAACCCGTGATTTGACACTTAGATCCTACAGGCATGAATGGCTTATTTCTCAGTCATCTTTGGTGATACTGTGTAAATATTTTCCCTGATAAAAGCCCTTATTTAAGACTAATTGCATACCAAAAGATTTGATTTTTTCTAAAAAAGAAATGTCTTTCTCGTGCTGACGGAATAAATTGCAAAAAAGGCACTTTGGTAACATTACAAATTTCAGACTGGGGAGAGCATAATGGCCGACAGTTGCAAAAAAATATCTCTCTGATTCCTTCATTCGGAAAGGGGCGGACGCCGCTATATAAACACCCTCTGATCATATAATCATCTTTAAAACAATGTCTAAACGGAATCAACAGGAAACACGTTCTTCGAGTTCATCCTCTTCACAATATCAACCATCGCCAAAACGCTTGCTCTGCGATGGGACGCCAGGTAAGGACGACGATCACGTCTCACTCGACAACATTATGGATAAGTTGTGTCATTTGGAATCTCGAATGGAAGACCTCTTCGGCAGTCTAAAATCTGAGTTATCATGTCTTAGACATGAACTCAACGAAGAAATTGAGAAAGTAAAATCGACAGTAGACGATGTGGAAACATCAGTGAATGCGGCGTGGGACACAATCAAAGATCTCCAAGATGAACTAAGAAACATGAAGAAAGTTTGGAAAAATACCTCGAGGACAATGGTGTCTCACAAAGCGCTAAAGGGAAAATTGTTCTGCAGGAGAGTCAAATCAACCTTTTAAATACGAAGCTATCTGAAGAACAGAAAAAAATCATCGCACTGGAAAACTACTCTCGCCGAGAGAATCTCCGATTTATGAATATACATGAACAACGAGAACTGCACTGACACCGTTTATGATATCGTCGAGAACGGGTTGAACATAAACACACAGGATACATACTTTCATGCTGTCCACAGAGTCGGTAAGCCATGTTCGCCTGAGGACTCCCATCACCATCCCCGACCCATCATTGCGCGTTTTCTCTGCCGGGAAGATAGGGACCGTTTTCTTAAAGCGAAAGGAAGATTGAGGCAATCCACGGATTATCCGAAGGCATACATAACTAAAGACTGCAAAGGCAATACAGCTTAAAAGAAAGGAACTAATTAAAGCGATGTTCATAGCACGGAAGAAAGGTATGGGAGCGAAAGTAGTGGACAGAAATCTAGTAATAAATGATAACGTTTATCATGTTGGTAACATACCCGACGAACTTAAACCTGCAGCTCAATCTACACGCCCCTAGAAGTATATTGTAAGTTCTAAAGTTAAACTATTTGGCGTTCCGTCCTTTCCGGATTCGTTGATCTTTCTGTCTTAAGGTTTGTTCTTCCTAAGCCGCTTAAATTTTACCATTTTTTTGTTTTTGTTTATAGTGTTATGTTTCCAGTGTAGCCATTGTTTTGTTTTTGCGGTCAGTAGAAAACATTTTTCAGTCCTACAAGGTGTTAACTATCGTAATTTGCATTTTGTTTCTGCATTCCAGTCCACTACTTTTAATCATCAACAAGTTCTCAATTGATGAATTGATAATCTGTTCTCTTAATGTGAGGGGCTTATCCAACAACCTTAAGAGGCGTGAAACCTTTCGTTGGCTCAGGATGAAAAAATTTGGGATATTCTTTCATCAAGAAGTTCACTGCATCAAAGAAAAAGAACGACTGTGGTCATCAGAATGGGGCTTCTCAGCTATTTTTAGTAGTGTTTCTAGCTCAAGTGCAGGGGTATGCATCCTGTTTAACAACAACTTTCAATTCGAAATCAAGAAAAAATTTTCTGATCCAGATGGAAGATTTATTTTAGTAGATTTGAAACTGGAAAATAAGACTATAACCTTGGGAAACATTTATGCGCCGAACGATGACAATCCGAATTTTTTTAAAAATGTTCTTAGCCACCTCCTCTCTTTCGAGTGCGAGGACATTATCCTGGGTGGCGATTTTAATCTAGTATTGGACGTCCAAAATGATAAGAGGGGAGGAAGACTGACTACTCACAAAAACTCTCTGAAGGAAGTTCAGAACATAATAAATTCGCTAGACCTTATCCACATTTGGCGGGTCTCCAATCCGGATATGAGAAGATTCACTTGGAGAAGAAGCAAGCCCGAAATATACTGTCGCTTAGACTTTTTCTTGACGAGTAATAGTCTAAGTTCGGCAATTACAAAAGCTGATATTTTACCAGGGTACAAAACAGACCATTCCTTGATAACGCTCTACCTTGCAAACAATACCAATCCCAGAGGCCCCGGCTTCTGGAAGTTAAATACGTCTTTTCTATCAGACAGTGAATATATTAATTTGATAAAAACAACAATCACTGAAGTTGCAAATGAATACCAAAATAACACTGAGGTTTACAAACCGTTTACAAATCCATTATCGAAAAAAAGGCCACCACCCCTCTGAAAAGCCAGGGAAATTGGCTGTCTAAGGAAAATATAATAGGAAATGCGAACGTGAACTGGGAGAAAACATACCGCCTCCCCTTTCTGTGTACAACAGACACAAAGTTACGAGTGTTCCAATTCATGTTCCTCCACAGACCAATAGCAACAAACGACTTCCTCTTTAAAATCGGCTTAAAACAAACAGACTCCTGCTCTTTCTGTGGGGAATTTACTGAAACCCTTGCCCACTTGTTCTGGTATTGCAATTACACCCAAAAACTCTGGAAAGACATTTGTCAATTGATAACTCAAAACACCACCTTAAACAAATCCATTGCCTTCTCTCCTCTTATCTGTCTTGGTCTAATTGATAATATCTCTGATTTATTACTACATCACCTTTTCCTTATCGCCAAACGATATATTTACACATGTAAGTTAAATAACTGCAACCCTGTGCTACAGGTTTATATACAAACCGTTAAGAACTCCATGGAAATTGAAAAAGAGATTGCCTCTAATAACAACAATATGTCCTCCTTCAAAAACAAATGGAGCCCTCTTAAACTTTGCCCCTCGGACAAATAAATTTGCTGTTATTAAATAATTCCAAAAGTTCCAACAGTTAAAAGTGATGCAGAAACAAATGCAAATGCAAAGCACGTTTTAGTTGGTAGGACAGACCCCTTATATTTTTGTTGTATCGTGTTTTATTTTGCAATTTTGGAAATAGTAGTCAATTTTGTAAAACTTTTTTAGGGTTAATTAGTTGTAAACGCTGTAACATTGTATTTTTCCTTTATCTCTTGTACGTTGTTTCATTTTTCCTCCATGTAAATGTAAGTACATGTATTGTCATTAGAAGTGTTAAAATAAAAATTTAAAAAATAAATAAAGAAATAAATAAATAAATGAAAAAAAACATCACAAATTTCTCATACCCACTGCTAAAAATACCTGTTTTAAAATCAAGGATTTTACAGAAGGCCGTCAAATTTTAGGTGTATAAAGTACAGTAGTACAACTATCTGTAGCGTAAGTTTGGTTGACTTTGACTGATTAATAGTGGTACAATTGAGTTTTGGCTTTTGTTTTGTTACGGAGCTGCCTTTTCAATGATCCTGAAACCTCAAGTCGACTTGAAAGTGCAAGTAAAAACCTTCAAACTTTTGGAAGGCCCAAAAACCACTTTAGTTATTTACACTGGCAAAAGAGTAAAGACATATGGGTCTTAAATACCTACATTTTGCCAAGTTTTCACAACTTACCACGACAACGGGAACTTTTGTAACTTCGCATGTGAAAAAAAAGCTGTAAAAAGCCTTGTTTTGGATGTGGAATATTGATCTTTGCAGGCCACAATGGTTACAAAGTATACTCTCCTAAAAATAGGAAACCCATGTTTAAATCGTAAAAGTGGACATTTTTAAGCCTTTGAGAGAACTTAGTTACAAAAGTGCCCACTTTACCTCCAGAGAAGGAATGAATATGTTGAAATGTGTATAGTGCATATAGCTTAGATGTGTAGTGTAGTTCGGATGTTCTGTGTTTATCATAGATAGGTAGCGTAGTTTCGATATATAGCTCCGATGTATAGTTTAAAAATTAACAGGTAAACTAATAAAGGTGGATATATTAATAAATAAATAAATAAATAAAAATAAGTAGATGCTTTGTAATAGTAAATTTGAAAAGTAGTTACTAAAACAAGGAATGACCTACAATGAATGACAATGACCTACAATGAATGACCTACTGTATAATGAGCTAAAATAAAATATAATTTGCAGCTCTGAGGGCACTGCAGCATGTTTGCAGTACAAACGTTAAAAACATTCCACTCTATACTTTGAACCAATCGAAACCTCGTTGCTGAGCAAGTTGAAAATTTTCATTGTGCACATTGAATCAAACAAAACATTGTAGGAAGAATAACTTATTTATAATCTTCTCTTCATTTTTTCCTGCTCTAATGAAGACTTTATCATTGCCAAGCAAAGCCTTGATACAGTGTAGCATGAAATTTTTGCGGGACTTTTAGTTTGCAGATTGGCATTTTTTTGGGTTTGCGGGAAGAAATGTTTGCGGCTCGAAGTAACTGAAATTTCCACTGGGGACTAATAATTATTTGCAGTTTTCTTTCCAAGCAGCAAGACTATTTTCAACGTCAATATTACTTTTTTTGGTGAAAAGCCCCTCAGTCATGGAGAACAGGTGAAAACAATCCTGGAAGCCTTAGAAAATGGTGTCCCTTTGGATGACCCGTTCAAGCAAGTTTTGCGTGACCTTCAATTTTGATTCACTGCTTTGAGTTCATTTCTTCTTCTTCCTCAGAGACTGGAAGAGTATTGACCTAATCTTGTATTGTTTCGTTTTGTTTGTAGCAAGCCCTGATTGCTTTTTCTCAATGCAAATATCAAAATAAATGATCTACTTTACCCCAATGTATGATATTTAGTAGCTCCAGTGGATTAAAAGCCATTTTGCTGGTTTTTTTTTCTACTGCCATTTATGTTTTCGGATCAAGTTCCATCCACGACATCCTCCAGAATTAAAACCCACAAAATAAAAGTGCTACATGGTATTTGTACATTTTCAATCTAGCTTTAAAACAATGTGCATAACTGCTGTCGTCATTGCTGCAATGGACTAAAAATGTTGTGTGACAACGCCCAATGGTTGTTTTCCGCTCACCAAACTCTTTTTTTTTACCCTGATCTTCTTTTGTCTTTCTCTTTGATTGTAAGTCATTAAGTAGGTCATTTTAGATTATTCCTTGTTTTAGGAACTGCAGAATTTTAATTTTCTTTTTCATTTCTTTGGTATATACATGTATTTTCACGCACATGTTTTAACAAGTTTTTATCACTCCTTGATGTAGGGTGGGTAAATAAAGTATTGCATTGTGGCTACACGGATCAGAACAAAGTCGAAACAGGTGTTGAAGTCACCAAGGCTCAAACTGGGGACCTCTTGCTCTGAAAGCCGCACACTGAGTTACGCCTGTATCTGTGATCGTATTAAAGCTGTAAAGCTGTGGGAACAGCGAGAGAGTTGATAGGTCCAATTTGTTCAGTTCACTTTCAGTACAACCCTTCCCCTGCCTCTGGGATAGTATTCCTTGTCACTTTTTTTCTTGAATTAGATACTTAATTACTTATTCTAAGCTTCTACCAAAACATGTAGACTGTGAATTTGAAGACACACATGACAGTTGATTTTGCCCCCAAACATCAATGATTTAGGTCAAACCAAAGAGGTGGACTGTTGGTAACATTGAGCACTATACTTGTACTTTACTGATATCGGTTTTCATTTGAAATCAACTTACAGGACAGTCAGTCTCTGAGGAAGTATTGTCTTCAGTCAAAAGTCCAGCCTGAAGAGAAAAAGCACAGAAGACTGTAAGGGTAGGTGAGTTACTGGCTTTATTTCAACTTCTTAATGGCATATACATGTAGTTGTAAGAAATTGCACTTAAATATTTGTTGCCAAAACTGTAAGGGTACTTACATGTACATTACCAGTAACTTCCTCTGTCTCCTCATTAAGAGACATTTTTTTTACAATACAGTACCCTACAAAAGGAAAATACAGTAAGAATTAAAATGAAGTGTAAAATTGGGTTCAACCCAACCCTAACTTTGGTCCTTAATTTAAGGGGAGTAAGGTTGGTGCAGTGGTGAGAGCACTTGCCTTCCCCCAGTGTGGCCCAGGTTCTAACCCTAAATTACATTTTATATTGCTTTCGAGTTTCTTGGTTGGCTACTCTGCACCAAGAGATTTTACCTTGGTTACTCCAGTTCACCCCTTCTCCTCAAAAACCATCATTAAATTGAATTTGATTGATTTGATTTAGTTCCTGTCTTAATAACTAGAGCTAAGTTCTGCTAGATTTAACAACTTTTCTTAAATACGGAAGGGGTACACAAATTAATGGACAAATACTACTACTAGGACTACTAGTAATATACATGTACAGAACGAAATTACTTGATTCTGATTGGCTGACAGCAGTGCTCTTTTTTGTAAACACAGTGCAAAAAAAAGAGGAGTTAATTCATTGCAAAAATAGTTAATTCAGTGCAATTTTGACATCAAACACAAGCCCTGGATGGTGCAGTCTTTGCCTGATACAATTGTGGGTTGCTTCTGCTCAACCATCTTGAATTTTCTCATGTATCATATTAATTAACTCACATGATTTTTCTCGTGCAATTTGGAATAAATCATCATTTATAAATTTTTTCAAAGACTACAAATTGCACTTGACCTACGGGCTCATGCAATTAAGCTCGTCTTTGGAAAAATGTACTCTTTCTTGTTTATTCCAAATTGCACTCGAAATCATGTGATTACCTGTACAAATTACATATTTCTTAGGAAGAGGCACTGGCTGCAGCTAGCGAAGGTATTCAAGGCAGACAGTGCTTACAAAAGGTAATCAACTAATCAAAGCGTACCAAAAGACAAAAGAAGTTACAACAACACTGCCCTTGTAGAAACAAAAATATATTAAAAGTGCACTCCAGTAAGATTCACAGTAGTGATTTACAAATAGAAAAAACAAAGAACATGAAGAACGGTACTAAAGTAGTAAAGCACTGGATAGGATTACTTCCTAGAGCTATGGTTTAAAACTACATGTAGCTAAAATATTGATAATAGCAGATTTTGCAAAGGCAGTTGTCTTGAATTTTAAGCAACTCATGAAAGACAGTTCTGTATTTTAATTCTAAAGGCTCTCTTATGGCTATTCCGAATATTAAAAGGTAACCTGTTCCACAGTTTCGACGACTGTCTTGTAAAAGAACGAAGCCAGAGACTCAACCTTGAGTTCTTAAGGTAAAATTTATTTAATCCTATGCTGCATGTATAGAAGCATGGGGCCTCTGAGTCATAATTATCTAAAAAAATTTCTTATTTTACAGGAAGATGCTCTTTGTGTTATCTACTCACCAAGGCCCAAATCTTACAGAATTCCCATCTTTACCTTTTCCAAACTTCAACTATGAGTGATTATGCTGTTTATTTGCCTGTGAGCATGTTCGTATGCAACATTTTTGATGGGACTCCTCCACCAGCTCTCGCTAAAGCTCTCCAATATGCATCTGAAATTCATCTCTACAATAGTAGATTTTCCTCTGCTGGTATTATTTACATTTAACACCACTGTATGTCAATTTCACTAACATTTGTTTAATTGCATGGAAAAATGAATTTAGACATGCACTTGTGTCTACAATCTCATACTTAAAATTCATTTTGTGGGCAAATGATCTAGCCTTGTGTACATTTGGCATTATCTCTACAATAGTGTCTAAACTCATGGTTCTTTGTCTACTATGTCAGTTGTAATGAACTTTGCCATAAAATAGCACCCATTTTTTCATCTTAATAATAATAATAATAATAATAATAATGATAGTAATGATAATAATAGTAATATTAATATTATTGTTAGTATTAGTATTAGTATTATTACTATTATTATTATTATTACTATTATTAAAATTATTATTATTATTATTATTATTATTATTATTATTATTATTATTATTATTATTATTATTATTATTATTATTATAGTCTCAACCTTGTGTTGCCAAGCACGAGTCCTCTACTAATGATTATTGACCTACAAACCAAAATAAATCAATTCAATTCAGGTGAAATATTGGTTTTTGATGAGAGGGGAAAACCTCTAAGAGCAGAGTGGAGCACCAACAAACTCATCCCACGTATGATACCAAGTCCAGGAATGGAACCAGGGCCACATTGGTGGAGGACAAGTGCTCTCACCACTGCACCAATCCTTCCCCCTTTATAAAAAAAATATATCACTTGAGAAGATCCCAGTGTTGAACATAAAAATGTCTTAAGGTGGCTGGAACCAGTTTCACTACTTCTAAGACACCTTCTGACACTGTATCATGTAACTGTATCTGAATTGACTCCCATGAATTTTTTTAAACTTTTCTGATAGCTTTACATGTATTTCATATTGCTAGTTACTATTTTACAATATGGTTTGCTTCCAACAAAGCTGTTACAGTTGAATGATTAGCACGAAACCCTGATTGATTTTGTTAGTTCTTTCAGTTGGAAGCAAGAACAACTTCATAAGGAACGACGAAAACGTCATAGGCAAATAGCCGCCATTTTTAAAATGAAACACTAGTATCTAGGTCTGCTCGATGTTTTGGCAAGGGTCGGTTACCAAAGCGGGGAGTTCATTTGCAAGTCGACCAACATGCATATTTTTCGTTCATTATAAAGGATTGGAAAGTTAAAACTCTTTATTGATCATTGACTTTTAATATGTGGTGGCTCCAATTTTACTGCAGTGGAAACTGTTCAGCGATGTCTTTTAGCAACTGCTCAAATGCTTGGTCTTTTCCGAAGTTCCGAAACCCTAGGTCTTCCCTAAGCCCCCAAGCTTAATTCCGGCATTCAGGACTTTGTTGGAACAGATTGTTCTTAGTTCACCCAGCGCACGGACCACAGTAGGCTTTGAAAGGCTGGTAAGTCGCGCGATTTTGCTTCCCGAAATCTGCATAGCACAGAGGAACATCAGATGCAGCCAGGAACTTAACGTGATATTAGATCCCTCGAAGAAGGATCCCGACCTTATTAATTGTTGGTGAAGCTGTGAGAGTATTCAGTCTCTGCCTCGACCCTATTAGCATGAATTCGGTTTTGGTCATGTTCAATGTGAGTTTGTTCGCTTGTAGCCAGTTGAAAACGTTTTCTAGGTCTTCATTTAGACGAAACTGAACATTCTCAAGATTGCTGCCCGCGTATGTAAGGTGCGTGTCGTCAGCGTACATTCTCGGTTTACAATTTGATAAGCAATTTGGAAGATCGTTGATATATAATAAGAACAATAATGGACCAAGGATGGTCCCTTGAGGGACGCCGCATGTCAATGTGCAGCTATTGGATAGCAACCCGTTCACAGAGCATTTTTGTGTGCGGTTTTCTAAGTATGACTGAAACCATTTGAAAGATTTGCCATGTATACCATAATAGTTAAGTTTCGATAGAAGGAATTCTGATGATCAACAGTGTTAAAAGCTTTTTTCAAATCTAGAAAAATGACTCCATTGATTTTCCTGTTATCAATATTATATGCCCAAAAATCTGTCGCTTCCAACAAAGCTGTTACAGTTGAATGATTAGCACGAAACCCTGATTGATTTTGACATAGAATATCGTGCGCTTCCAAATAGGCATAAAGCTGTTCATAAACTATCTTTTCAAACACCTTTGCCACTATTGGAATCACCGATATTGGGCGGTAATTGTTAACATCACCACGGTCACCCTGTTTATAAAGAGGGGTAACCCTTGCATATTTCCAGTCATCTGGAAACGTCCCTTGACTAATGGATTGATTGAAAATATCACATATCGGCATACAAATAAGGTCAGCACATTCCCTGACAAACCTAGCAGATATTTTGTCAAGGCCCGTTGCCTTTGACTTGTCTAGTTTATTTAAAAGTGAAAATACTTTGTTTGGATTGGTGGGTTTGGAGCTTAAACCGACCAACTTGGATTGGTGGGTTGGAGCTTAAACCGTTTATCTTTTATAGTTTATCAAAAAATCACTCAACTTAAAACGACGTTGCCACAAAACGTTTCTCGAGTCGTTGTTTTGAAGATCATAAGGGGCTTTGTGTACGTTTTTAGGTATATCTTTTTTTCCTTTCGATAAATTCTTTTTTTTTTCTTATTTAAAGGTGATTAATTTCACACCAAAAGCATGCAAGAAAAGATATAGGTCACCGTGCTCGTTTAAGTGTAAAACACCATCGTCCCTGTCTATTCTCGATTATCATAGATTGAAACAACAAAATTTGCCATGTTCTCAGAATTTGCGTGCTTATTCACAAAGAGTTGTGGGTCATTCACAACTTTTTTCACGTGTTTTGTGAACTGTCTCAGCGTGTATGAACTGCATATGCCATATTTACAATTTTGCAAATTACATCCCTTATAATATTGACACACCATATGCACAGTACAGGATGCACAGTGCAATACTGAGGAATCACCTTAATGAAATGCAACGAAATCTCGAATTACGCCGACAAATGTGACCTTACACAGGAAAACGTACACTAGGCCTTATCCGTTTAACGGATAAAAGCGTTTATCATCCGTTTGTTGTCCGTTTGTAATCCGTTAAAACGTTTCATGAAAACCGTTGCATGCTTTAGGGGAAGCGTTTGAACGGCTTTCGCATCCGTTCATAAATTTTATGCAGCCGTTTAAACGGAAAGAGGTATCTGTTTAGAAAATCTAAGCATCCGTTAAAACGGCAAAAGCAATCCGTTAGAAAAAAATAATCTTAGCATCCGTTAAAACGGCAAAAGCAATCCGTTAAAAAATCTGAGCATCCGTTATATCGTTGTTTGGTTCGTTTTCGAAAACAAGAACATCGAAATGCTATGGTGTTTGGGTCAATAATTATGCCGCTTTGTTTCACAGTGTTTGGAATTAAATGTTATAACATACCTGAATATCTTCTTTCCTGTGATTCCCAGCTTTACGTACTTGTTTATGTGAACTGCAGTCCGATCGCAAAATTACAAAATACATTCCCTTGAACCTCGCCATTTTGAACTAGCGGGAGTTTAAATAACCAGTAGTAAATGACTGAACAAAACATCCGCAGAAAATATCTTTGAGTTCGAAATAACAAGGATTTGGAACTAACCAAGTATTTACATACTGCTGTCGCTATTCATTGAGGCGTGAAGTTGACATTCGAGCCCCCATAATACTCTTCCGTGAGTCTTGCGTGACTGGTAATGCAAGGCAGTTTCTTTTTTTTAAACAGCCAATCGCTTTGACTGTAGAACCTCGGTAACGCGTTGTCTTGGTAACTACTACCACTCATAATTATACCTCAGGCGTAATCCGCAAGTTCATATTAGAAACAAATCTCAAAATGGAAGAGTCAAGTTGCGATCAAGCTGAGGAAATTGTAGCGAAATTTAAAAGATTACTTCGGGATGGGTGTGGATGTTGTCAAGGCTCTAATGATGCCGAGTGTTCGAAACAGTTTTCGGAGGATACTGTACTTGGAAATTTGTTCAACTGCCTTGAGCTTTCCCATACTGAGCTTGACTTAGTCATACTGGCAAACATACAAGCATCTGTGAGCATGGAAGTACCTGGAGCAAAAAGGAAACAAAGCCCGCGATGCAACTTTCTGTATAAGTCACGGCCTATCTGCAAGGAGATGTTTCTGTGCATGTATGGGATAAGCTACTCCAGATTTCGCAGATTAAAAGACCACTACGAAAATCACGCCAACACTAAGAGACTACCACCCAACACGCTACCACAAGCTGTAGCCGAGGATGCGAAGACCTTCCTGAACAATTACGTGGAAGATAATGCTGTTTTGCTTCCTGGAAGGATCCCCGGATTTAAAAGCGATGATATTAAGCTGTTATCCTCGAGCGACACAAAAATGAGCGTGTGGCGTGAGTTTCAAAGGGCTTGTGAACAAAGTAATAAGCAATCTGTCAGCTACACAAAATTTATTGACTTGTGGGAACAATTTCACCCAAACGTTGTTGTTGCAAAGCCAATGACTGACTTGTGTTTCACTTGTCAACAAAATACCTCGAAGCTTATCCGATCTGCCAATCTTCCGGACAGAGAAAAGTCTGAGTGCGTTCAGATTCAGCAAGAACACTTGAACTGTGTGCAAGATGAAAGAGAACTATACAGGAATGCCTGCCAGGAAGCGAAAAACAATTTTGAAATCGTGTAGGACACAATTGCTTTGGATCAGAATCACGAGGCCTGCTCGCTTGACACTACTATGCATTACTCTTTTGACTTCGCGCAACAAGTACATGTTCCAAGTAATCCAATGCAGCCTGGACCAATATACTTCAAAACGCCACGGAAATGTGGTATTTTTGGCGTCATGTGTGAGGCCATCCCTCGACAAATAAACTACTTGATCGACGAAGCAAGTCACGTTGGCAAGGGAGCGAACACTACTATTAGTTACATACATCATTTCTTCGAAAATCACGGACTCGGCGAAACTTGTGTGCATTTGCACGCTGATAACTGCTCAGGACAAAACAAAAACAATTACTTTATTTGGTATCTTGCATGGAGAACAATTAATCAACTTCACCACTCTATTAAATACTCATTTCTGATTGCTGGTCACACGAAGTTTGGGCCCGACCGCTGCTTCGGAGTAATCAAACGAGCCTACAAAGTGAATTTCACATCGTCCGTTTACGAATTTGCACGGTTGGTGGACTGCTCAAGCACCATTGGAATGAATAAAGCGCAGCTCGTTGGTACGCATGATGGAAGGGTCATTGTTCCGGCACACGAGTGGTCGTCATTCCTCGGAGAGTACTTCAACAAGTTGCCTAACATCAAAAAGTACCAGCATTTCCGTTTTTCAAAAGATGAGCCTGGAAGAGTATATTTCAAGGAGACCAGATCCTCTCCTGAACAATCTCACATGCTGCTGAAGAACCGTGTAGTCTTGCCTCCTGCAACAGTGCTTCCACCCAAACTGAACCCCGAAGGGCTGAGCGAAGAAAGAAAGCAGTATCTCTATCGCGAGATCAGACAATTCTGCAAGCCTGGTACGGAGGATCTGGTCGCGCCAGCACCTTAAATTCAATAGGCCTTATCACGGTTTTCGACGCCATCTTTACGGGTAGGCAAAGCGGTCTGAAATTACAGTGTATGTATGGGAATCCGATAGCAAATAACTTCTTCCAAAATTGAATTGCAGACAATTTGTGAATCAAAACGTTAAAATACTAGGTAGAAGTGATTTGCTATCGGATTCCCATACAAACACTGTAATTTCTGACCGCTTTGCCTACCGTGATAAGGCCTATGGGAACTTTCATTTGAACAACTGAAAGATACTTGTGCCGATGTAATCAATACGATAAAAAATAGATTAATTTAAAGTGCTGTATTTTTTCCTGTACTTAATTGTAAAGTTCAAGCTAGGTTTCCTTTCAGACAAAAATCTCAGTCGCGGGTTGTCATTATACGCTTTTGAGGAATGATAATGGTGTTTACAGTCGATTAGAAAGACGAATAAAAACCTTGCCATTGACCTTAGAAAAAGTCCGAGTCTTTTTTTCATACATACTGGCATGAAATAACGGTTCAAACGGTAAAATGCTGTGTTGTTAAAGATGGGACTGTTAATTCTATTTTTTTTTCCCTTGATGCGCAGTTAAGTTTTCAAGATTTGAATTTTCTAAAGTGAAAAGCGCTTTCCCTTTAGCACGAGCCGAGTAGTTTTATTGTTTTTGATTGTTTTGGAAGCGCTGGTGACAAGAAGTAAAAAAATGAAAATATCTCCGGTTATACTTGGCATAAAATAACGGTTCAAACGGTAAAATGCTCTATTGTTAAAGATGGGACTGTTAATTTTATTTAATTTGAAGCGTAGTTAATTTGCAGATTTTTTTCTAAAGTGAAAAGTGCTATTCCTTTTAGCACAAGCCGGCTAGTTTTATTGTTTTTGATTGTTTCGGAAGCGCTGGTGACAAAGAAGCGAAAATCAGAATACAGGGCCACTGAAATATCTCATCAAATCCTGCTACCGCAGTCCCGCAGTCGACACAATTTACATAATATATTTATATAAACATCACGAAATATGCCGCTTGCATCGAACGCATTACTGATTAGGCCTAAGCATTCTCGTTAATTTTTAGCTTTCATTTTGCGGTTCGGTCAACTACACTTTACACGAGATCATGTGAAGAATAAAGCACTCGTTTACTGATTAAGCCTAAGCGCTCTTTGCAGTGATTAGGCCTAAGAACTCTCGTAAAATGTTAGTTTTCATTTTGCGGTTCAGTCAACTACACTTTTCACGAGATCATGTGAAGAATAAAGCACTCGTTTACTGATTAAGCCTAAGCGCTCGTTGCAGTGATTAGGCCTAAGAACTCTCGTAAAATGTTAGTTTTCATTTTGCGGTTCGGTTAACTACATTTTTCATCGACTGCGGGACTGCCGACCGCGGTAGCACCTCATTTCAACACTTAATTCATTGCTTATTCATCCACTGCGGGACTGTGGACCGCAGTAGCACCTCATTTCATCTGAAGTGTCAAAGCGTCGTGAATTTTGATAAGAAAAGTGTTTTAACCAATCAACTTGCAGAAACTAGTAGTTTTAAGATTTGGATCCTCCCGCAGGTTATAAAAGGAGTTAAGCTAGAGAGCTACGTCTATTCACCCTTACTTATCATCAGTTATCTGTCATCGCTACAATGTCTGTGAACGATAAAGTTAAAATAATTTGGAAGAGGTCTTGCCAATGGAAAGATCGTGCGCACTGGCCAAAGCGTAAGGATATCAAACTGAGGGATGGGGACACTGGAACCTCGACCCCACTAAAACCAGGGGATGCCGTCAAAATTAAGTTCGGGTCAAGGTGGTATGATGGCGAAATGGTTGAGGCCTGGGAACCTAGAGCGAAGAAAGGTGTGTATTGTCGTTGTGACTCTTTGGCCTGATATTACCGGTATTAATTTCTTTTTTCATGCTTTTTCCATGCTCAGACCTATATTTTTCTTCTATTTACAGGAAAGAAATCTTGTCCAGATGCTGCTATTGAATCTTCGACGGAGACAAGAGCTCCCAGACCAACAGCTGATGACCCCTACGCCGTATTCTTGGCTGAGCAGATAAAACGAGAGAAGGAATGGGCCTCCATCCGAGCTGCAAAGATGGCTAAAGTTATACCAAATGAATCACCCAGTGAGCCCAGTGGCAGTCAGTGTGATGAGATGAGCAACGTAAAAAAACAGTTGAACGCCAAAAACAAAGAATGTGCCGTTCTGAAGAATCAGCTGCGCGACCTACAACAGGCGACTGCTGATGCAGTGAAAGACAGGCGAGAAATGCAGGAAAAGTTCTGCAAGGTTAGTTCAAAACTCAGTAACTACTGTTAGTTTTTAGTATACTTACTGTCACACAACCTACTTACACTAGTTAAATTAATGAAATCGAAGTGTGTGAGGTTGACGGACGGATTGCAAAGTCATAGCTTCATATGTAGGTTGGATGGAGGACGCTCAGTTAAGTTTTCATACATTTGTCAGTATTTTAACGTTGCGATTCATAAATTGCGTAAAATTCAATTTTGGAAAAAGTTATTTGCCATCAGATTCACATAAAAACAATGTAATTTCTGACCGCTTTGCCTACCCGTCGTTTTTACATTTCCCACGTGTTCTCAAATGCCCATCCTGTTTTATTGTAATACACGGCTTAGGCTTTATTTGTTAAACATTGACTGCACACCCCTCTGAGATGTTAGCGTTCCTTGCATATAAATTTGAAGATCATCATTAAGTAGAATTTAATGCTAGTGTAGATTCGATAAGGAGGATGATCAATTAACAAGCAAAATTCAGGGCCGGGTTGCTCAAAGCCGGATTAAACTTACCCAGGGTTAGCGAGAATTTTGATTTCAGTTTTGGTGAGGTATTCTGTTTGTAATGTTGGCCCTGCAGTTTTATACGGTAGTAATACATTAGAGGTGAAAAGCATTTTTAAACAAGAAAAATTAATGCTTAAGTTAACGTTTAATCCTGTGTTAACCTTAACCGGCTTTCTAACAACCCGACCCAGCGCGAAGTCCTGCTATCAGAGAATTAGTCTTAGTAATCGGTCTTTTGCTATCCTTATAGATGATTGAGAGGCTAGAGGATTCCCTCGCGGCCATGACAGATAACATGACATCAACTTTGAAGCGGATTGAGACGCGTCTGGAATCAATAGAAGCACAGGCCGCTTTTGTAAGTTTGTGTATTAATGATATTTATAAAGAATGGGAATTTGTAAGGCTTTGTGGCTTTGGAGCGTAAAATCAAAAAACAGAGCCGATTTATTGATAAACATTACGACTGGTCAGTTATGTTCGTAAAATGAAATGAAAAGGTTTTGTTGACCCTGGTCCCTGGTCATTAGTTTCCATTTTATATCATTTTATTTTATTTTACGAAAGTCATCAGGCCCGTTGACTTTCATACAATAGAGAGCTTTAAACTCTGCGACGAGAACGAGTACGAGTTTTGACTGCCCGTTTTTAGCGAAAATAGTAAGGAAATTTATAACCCGTACGCTTAATCTTGCTCTTTGTTAGCAGGCCATGACAGATAACATGACATCAACTTTGAAGCGGATTGAGACGCGTCTGGAATCAATAGAAGCACAGGCCGCTTTTGTAAGTTTGTGTATTAATGATATTTATAAAGAATGGGAATTTGTAAGGCTTTGTGGCTTTGGAGTGTAAAATCAAA
The DNA here is from genome assembly GCA_949126865.1 of Montipora capitata. Classification (NCBI taxonomy): domain Eukaryota; kingdom Metazoa; phylum Cnidaria; class Anthozoa; order Scleractinia; family Acroporidae; genus Montipora; species Montipora capitata. The sequence continues at coordinate 21,427,640 of OX421451.1, read as the reverse complement.
AAACAGAGCCGATTTATTGATAAACATTACGACTGGTCAGTTATGTGCGTAAAATGAAATGAAAAGGTTTTGTTGACCCTGGTCCCTGGTCATTAGTTTCCATTTTATATCATTTTATTTTATTTTACGAAAGTCAAATTCGACGACATTTTTGCAAAACCTCGTACTAAAATGACGAAAATCTGCCTTTATACTCGGTTATTTTGATGTGTTCGTAATTGTTGTTTATTTTACTTCCATAAAGGGCAACACTCCAGTGAACTTTGCCCCAACTGATCAAGATGTTGACTTGCCAAATGACCTATCGACGATTGACGTAGAGGCTTTTGCTGGTCTGAGCGCCGACGTTGCATCGGATACCTTGCCGTCCTTACCTCGGTTACCATCAGCGCCTGAAACGCCTGCACGCCATACTGCGAACACCAGCGTGACACTTGCAGCATCTACCCCAGTAAGTGAAGAGCTGATTCGGAGCTGTGTGACCCCTCGAAAAGTGGAGAGCATCCAGGGAACATTGGAGAAAGAACGTGAGCGACACCGCTGTGCACTAAAGCTGCTTCCCTACTTCTTCACCAAAGAAGAACTGAAGAGGAGCAACACTGATGGATCACACAGAAAAGAGCGCCTGGATGCCACCAAACTAAATTCAATTAAGGTTTTAATTTTCAGTAAATTCCCTTCGGATTGCCCAGTAGAAAAGGAGAAATTGTGGAGGAGTATAAAGGGAAAGATTAATGCGAAATGCCGTGCCAGTAAGTTTGCTTGTAGTGTTAGGGACATTTAAAATGATGATTGCCTGACTTGAATATTTATTGATCATGTAAACGTTGTGAATAAACGAAAATGGTGAATTTAACAAGAAGTGCATACTTTTGTGTGTGACATATTGTTAACATAATGAATTACTGGAAATTGGGCTAGAAACAAAATAAAAATTTGCAGCTCTCTAGGGATGTCACGCAACGCTCCCTTCCAGAGTCCCTTTCGACCCCGTTTTCCAAAAACAAATCCCTCCAATCTACATTATCTCGACTGCAAATACTTTCCATCTGTCTGATTCCTGAGCCTTCTAGTCTAGACTGTTCAAAGCCCTCTTTTTTCGATCGTTGAACGCGAGCAGTGATCGTTCGCTTCGTACCCTCCCCTGCCCACTGTCTCGTGCGTCATACTCACGTGCTCTTCGCTCGCTATTTATCCTGAGTTCTATTTTTGTATTGAATGGTGCCGAGGTTATGGAAAGGATAGTTTTAGCTTGAATGCGCGCCAGTCATCCTCCGAGGGATTATACTAAGGGCTACAAGCAAATTTCCCTCGCCCCATTAGGAAAGGTTTGTTACACGCGTCACGTGTGCGAACTGCATGTGCATTGCGCGCAACGCTTGTTATGTTGAGCGAGCTTGATCGTTTCTCTACAGTTCGTGGTATTTTAATTGATATTGCATCGTGTTTTAATAAAATAATTTTTGACCGGAGGTTTATTTGTTTATATCAACGGCATTTCGATGGAAATGTTGCTGGATTGGCGTTTTGGTTTTCTCGACAAAAAGCTTTCCAACTGTAAGTAGTTATTCGTTTGTGTTGAATCGTATCATCTCTCCCGTTTGCTGACGATTAATTAGAATCGTTCTTATTGCTCTAGTGCTTTTTTATAGCAATTACCAAGCGCTTATGGCTCGATATAATTTATTTTGGCTATTTTGCTAACTCCGTGTTAAGTCTCCCTTCAAACAGAACTCTTGCTAACCATTATTTTAATGCTCCAAGTCGACCGTCGAAAATTTTGGCTGACTTTTTTAACACTTGAAGTTATCCTTTTGAAAACATAAACTAACTGTTTAAACACTTGAAGCCATCAGTTTGAAGTTTTTTGCTAGCCGTTTTAACACTTCAAGCCATCCGTTTGAAATTTTTTGCTAGCCGTCTTAACGCTTCTAGTCATCTGTTCGAAAATTTTCGCTGACCGTTTGTCAAGGTTCAGTCACCATTAAAACGTTTCTAGGAAACGTTTTAACGCTTTTAAAGGCGTTAACTATCCGTTCATTATCCGTTTATTATCCGTTTATTTTAGGCCGTTTAACGGATGAGGCGTAGTGTACGTTTTCCTGTGTAAGGTCACAAATAAGTTTTTCCTGTGTCGAAAGCCATCCTTTTGAAATATCGTTGTTTCTTCTTATTCTGGCTTAATGGTGGCATATGTGTCCACTTCCATTGCGCTGGGTCCAAAGTATTGTTTTTACACAAAGCTATTTTATGTTCCCCATATCTATATATTGTTTTTAGTGCATTAATAACCTGGACTTTTAGGCTTTTCCGAAACGTGTGATATGCTGATTAGAGAGTTTGCTTCCAAGGCATGGGTGATGGGGTAATCTCACCATATTACTGTACCAATCACTTTTTCAATTTTTTTATTGCTGAACCACTGTTGAAGGGTTCTGGTGGCTGCTGTGGCAGCTGGATGTTTCTGGCTGCAATACCACTCTGTTGAGGTTTGATCACTGCTTGGTCGTGTGAACCTTATAATAGTGGGGCAGCTGAGAAATTTTTTTGACAGGTACATTAACCACGGATTTTTTGATCGTTTGCAAAGCCATTAAGTACATGAAATAGGACTACATGCTGTCCAATCTGTTAATAATTGGATGAGAAAAATTCTTTGGACTGCCAATTTGTTTTGCGCTCCAAATCAGCTGATTGAAATGATTTATAATCGGCCCCACCCGAGATAAGCGGGGTTTTCTACATTAGGTAGGATACGTGCTCTTTAATGTGTTCAGCATGAAAAGATTAGTGCCTCAAGTTTAATACCAAACAATAATATTACATTATGGGAAATGAATTTCTTCTTTTACCACACGACGTCTCAACACCATTTGTACTCGCAATAGTTTTATCCATCACTATGTCAATGTCCCACCGCATAGTTGATGGCCCGACATCATGATGGCGGGCCAATTGAAGTACCACAAAATAAGGCACATTTGTAACCTCGCATCTGCAAGTCAGGGGTGTTTTATTCAGTCTAGCGTGGTATGAGCTGTCCATTGACGTGGATTGGTTTTACACACTAAGGTTTGGTTTAAAAGATAACTGACTGAAAGACGTTTTGAATTGTAGGAGATATGGTGATTAGAGGTAAAAGTGACAAAAGTGCCTTATTTTTCTTCTAGAGAGAGAGAGAAATAGAAAGTTGTATCCTTGGTAATTTTGGATGATTTCCTGCCGTTTGGGTGATTTCCGGCCGTATGGTTGATAGCCCGCCTTTGATGTGGTTGATGTCCCACCGCGTAGTTGATGGCCCGACATCACGATGGGGGGCCAATTGTTGATGAGGCTAAACGTTGTAGGATCTTACAATTTTAAAGGTAATTTCATGTTCCCTTCTTAACGAGGTGCATTAAGAATCGTACTATCACATCCTGCACATTTCAGAATTTTTTGAAGTCACTATAATTTTTTTCTTGGTGTGTTTCAAATTCACAGTTTGTTGGGTCTTTTTCATTATACAGCCCGAAATGAAAAAATTCTTTTCTTGCGACAAAGAAGGACGTTTAGAGTTAAAAAAAGGACTGTTAACTATCACAAATCAAAGGGCCAGCCTAAATAAATTGTGTGCAAGTCTGCCGTGGCAATGTGTTTGACGATCCCAATAATTGCCATGCCCACGGCGGCGATCTTGGATTTTAATCTCAATGGGTATAATCATAATTTTGTGTCAAAAATTAAAATTCCTCCAAATTTTCACAATGAAAAGAGCATGTCTAAATATATTGTTTTAAAGTTTGAGAACATTTTATTTCTCACTGATATTTTGCCTCGGCAGGTACTTTGGGCTTTTCACTTTTGGGATAAAGGGCTATGACCTTCATTTTGCGTTGAAAAACAAAATTCCTTCAAAATTCAAACTTTTAACTATTCCAGATTAAAAAGTATATCAACGTTGTTTTAGAGATGGTGAAGTTCTTCATGGCAACCCCATGTTCTTTAGAGTCGTGAGGTTTTCATTTGTTCGTCATTTGACCGGTGGATTCCTGTTTTTCTTCTTGCAATAGTCTGCAATTCCTTGGTTTTGTCCAGGAAATGTTGTGCTTCAGGCAAAGGGCAATAGCTATGATGGCAAAGTTTGTAAGGGAGTATTGACGTGTAACCAACCCTACTCACCGGTGCCGCAAAGAGAAGCCAGAAAGATGACAAGGCAGGGTTTTGTTTCATAATGGAACAACCACAACTTTATTAGATTTTCTGATATTTAACAAGAACAACAACAATTTTACTGCTTATGTTGATGTTGTGGTTCAATTGTTTCCTTCGTTGGAATTTTATTTTCCATTATTTATTAAACCAAAGATACATTTGAACCACAGCATGCACAGTTTTACAATATTAGTTACCAACAGTTACAAAGTATTGCCATAAAATAAACTACCGTAATTATTCAGCTATAAGCCAAGCGATTTTGACACCAATCCACACTCAATTTGGGCAAATTTGAAGCCGTAGAAGGGGTCTCGGCTTATAGCTGAGTATTTTTGATAAAAATAACTTTCTCAGCAAATTAAAACAGTAACAAATGAACGCATATTCACTTACAAGCCGAGCTAAATTACTTGTAAAATGAGGAGAAGTTGTTGGTTTAATATGGGCTTTTATAATTTGGTGGCTCGTAAAGGAGCAGTTTGTATTGTTGTGTGATCGGGATCGATCTTATTTCTCGTCTTCTTCCTCGCTATCTGTCTCGAATTCGTCGTTCATTTCCTCCTCTTCACTTTTTTTTTTCCGTCTGGAATAGTCTCGTCGAAGACTGCATCGGAGTTATTTTCTACAGCTTCTGCTTCGGCGACTATTTTAAGTTTAAAGGTGAGATTGTAAGGTTTCCAGTTGAATAACTTTTTATAAAACGCTTCGCTTCTACGAAGACATGTTTCCAGTGAAGTCAGTAATTGTTTAATATTTGTCACATCACGATCACGTCGCTTGTTTGTTTCTAATCTTTCATGTTCATTTTATTTCTTTGAGTATAATTTTAAATTACAAAAATTCCATAGTTGACGATACACATCAAGACCTAAAATGGGTCTCGGCTTATAGCCGGGTATTATGCATTTGCAATTCGTGTCAATGAAGTTGATTTTTTGCGTAAGAAGTTTGGGGTCTCGGCTTATAGCAGAGCTCGGCTTGTGGCTGAATAAGTACGGTAGTCATAATCTTATAGACAAGACAAGATAAGATTATGAAAATAATGCAGATCCGAGCAGAATATATAAAAAGCAATTTCGCATGGTTGAAGAAAATAAGTTGTATTTTAGAAATGGGTCGAAGATTAAAGTTGCCAGGACACTTAATGTATTTGTGGGGCACTCCCCAGGGATTGGTTACCCCAGCTCGTGTTTCATCCCTGACAAACACAAGAAGTGCCATTCCGAAGCTTCCAATTTAAGTAATCCCAAAAGATTTAAAGATTTAAAGAGAAAAAACAATGGCCCTGTAAATGCGGTAAAATTAGTTCATTTGTTTGCCATAATCTGCAAAACAACAACGTGAAATTACCAAAACTAAAGTTGAACGCATTTGCTACTGATTATTTTCCTCAATAACTACCCCACTTAATACAAGGAGAACGATTGAAAAGCTTAAAAGATAGCTCACACAGCGTGAATATGTATTTATAAAAGTGACATTTTGGTTGGCGTTACTGTCACGATTGCGCCAAGTCTCTATGATAATTGTTCGATAGTCATACTACACTTATAACCTGTTGCTTTATTTTCTTTTTTGATTTAGTAATTTTACAATTGTAGCCTGTTTACATGCACCTTTTTCAACAGCAGACATCCGCAATAGTCGCGACTCTATTTTGCAGGCCTCTAAGTCATTCAAAGTCGCGTTCAAAGTTGCCATCGTTTCTGTCGAGGATATCCTTGAGATAGTCTACTGAGCTGAACAATGTCCTTAATGCTTCTTTGTATGGGCACACAGGATACTTTGAAAAGAACTTTTCAACTGACTTTTCATCCTCTTGGTTCCATTTGGCTTTTGAGCGCGAGGTTGTGACCGAAACAGATGTAGTTTCATTAATAACGTTAACCCACGCTTCTGTTCTGCTTGAAGGTGGGTCAGGGTCATTTGATGGTAATACCACGTTCTCCTTTCCTTTTCGTCGCAGGTAGCACACTTTGTTGTAGATCCTCTTGACCATCCTAGAATCTTTTCCAAATGCGCGTAAATCCACTTGCTTGGCGATGGTGTTTCTAACAATGTCTAACGTAATGGGAGCGTGAGAAATTATTTGACTGGAAAAGAGCATTTCTATGATTGCCACATGATTACTAGAAAGGCCTTCGAAGTTAATGCTTGGCTGGGAATCTGCATCTTTGGGAGGTGTTGAATTCGCTGACACGCTTCCTGATTTCCTTTTTTGTTGCCACTGTCGTATCCAAGCCAAGCGATTTCTTCAGGAGCTGGTGACCTCTGGAAGACTTTTTAGTGATGTGGCCAACGTTGTAGTAATGATCTGCTGTTTCCTCTCTATGAGCCATGTGTTCATGGCTGGCCCTCTTTTCAACAATGTTCATGTCAAAAGTTGTTGAGGCGGCTATCTTCCTGACATCCTTACTCGGCAACTTTATTTGCTAAGCCTTAAACCAAAAGGCGGTTGTCCTCTTACCGATGTCGCCCTGATCAAATGCTTTCCCATCCGTTTCTGTCACAAACAAGGCTTCCTCCTTATCATTGGCACACACAACGCACATGGTCGACGTAAGTGCTTACATTGGTGTAAGTTTCTGCTACCATACAAATCTGTGCTGGGCCATCCACGGATCGTTTGTGCTTCGGACAATACATGTTGTAGCTGCCATCATCACTCTTCTCAGCCTGTTGGAAGTCAGATAGTGTGGCAGTTTCCATGGGACCTGGATTTTGCACGTTTTCAAGCTCAAGTCATCAATGAGAAAATCTTGAACAGTAAGAAACTCCCGCAAACTGACGAGGTGTCCAGTGCTGCTCTTGTTTAGAATTTGTATGGCCTCTTTGGCTGGTGCTGTTGACATCAAGTAATTAATGGTAGATGGTGGTGGCAACCTTCTGGATACTTGCAGCACTTTCTCCCATTTCTTGTGACTGAACTTTCTGGAAATCGCCGTCCTCCAGTCAGGAAGGCGATTTACGCCATTGTTAGCCAGTCGCAGAGACCGTTCGTCAATGTTTGGAAAATCTTTCGTCTCGTCTGCTACTTTGTTGATTATAAACTTTAAGAATTTTCCCACAGAAGAGAAATATGACTTAACAGTGCCAGGAGTAAACTTGTTCTGTTCTAAGTTTGGTTTGGCCCATTCTCGCCACATCTGCATGCCACCATCTTCATCGATACAACTAATGGTGTCATGTTTTGGATTGAGGAGATCAAGTAACTTATGCACATTTTGCACGTGGATGGAGGCTTGTCGTTCTTTGCTTGCTCCACTACCAAGATCTTGCAAATGTTCATAAAATAACTTAAGGACGGTGCCTACTAATAAGATATTTTTGCCCCGGTGTGATTATGCAGGAAATGTAGATCTTAACAAGTGTTAATGAAATCCAAACAGAAAATGGGGGGTAACCACGCATTTTTCAAAGATAATTCATGAATAATATTTGTAAAAAGCTTTAAAATACAAAGCAATGTTTGGCGTTCTTTCTCAAATTGGAGCTTAATTATCTCTCAAAAATGCATGGTTACCCCCAATTTTCTTTTAGGATACCAAGGGTACTTACTAAGATCTACTTTCTCCGGATAGTTTTAAATCGCACAAAAATATCCCTGTATTAGTAAGCATCACCGATAGGAAATCCGAGTATCTCGAGATGCGCAGAACGTATGCGCAATAACAATAGTAGGTACCGTCCTTAAGGAGTTGATGTCAGAATCCTTTGGGTCTTCTTTTGTAAATGAACTCACAGTTAGGGCTTTCTACTCTTCGTCACTACCATCATCTTCAGCAGCTTCATCTGTATGGTCTTGTAAACCTTCAGAGTCATCTTCATCTTTATCATCTAAAGGAATTCGTCTTCTGAGCAAGTGGAGTTTTCTGTCTGAAGCGAAACCGGCATTGATAGTCAATGTTTTATTAATCATGCGACAATATGTTCGGGAATTGGGGATATTATAAATGGTAGCAAAGACAACCAGAAATATAGAAATTAGGCGCCATCCATACGTTCCTTGTCAAAGCTATGAAAACTGCTGAGCAGTATTCAGATATACATCAGGGTTTTTGAAGAGCCTACAAAATAGTCTTATCCATCATGTTCAGCTGAGATCAGGTGAGATGTTTACTTGTAGCTTACAATTATTATTTGATTCTCCAGCTAGCTTTTCGCTGAGATCTGTCATCGACCAGATAACAAGAGAGATTAACAAATCATCCAACCAGAAATTTTCAAGCAAAGGAAAATTATCTCACCTACTTTAAAGGTTTGCGGCCTTCGGAAAAAGAGCCACATAATCGGCAAGTCTTCGACAGGAATAAGTAATGAATCCAGAACAATAGATTGAATTCATGAATTCTTAACAACCCCAAGATTTGGGGTTCACACTTAAATCGGTGTGAAGTTGCCATGGAACAATTTCTTCATTTTACCCATGTTGATTATTTGGAGAATGCACACAACCTGGCACTTACAGAGTAATATCGACCAACGAAACAAGGGCTGCAAATAGAAATAGCAATCTTAAGTTTGTACTAATTTAGGACAAGATAATACATGGATGTTGTAGCAGTAACAAGTGAACAATCTTTCATTGAAAGGATCCTCTCAAATCATCAAATTAAATGACTTTCTACCAATTTGCATTAAAGTTACATGACAATTTCCTTGAGAGAAACGGCGCTAACTTTTACTATCTTGATAAAGAGGGCCAGTGTCACTGCTAAAAGTACAAACTCATGTCCACATATATGCCACAAAACATGAGAGAAAATAGGAAATACAAGAATTAATTCTGTACTGAAAGTTACTCTGTTGAAATGAACCCATATATTGCCTTAGTGTGCATGAGCCATTAACACTGACCTCGATTCCCTGTGTCACATATAACATCAACGTTGCTATTGGTTTTTGGACAGGCAACTATTCATTAAATAGAAGCCAAGTTTTACAATTACTAAGGAGGAAGGGCACGCCCCTTAGGAAAACATCAGTTCAGTCCTCAGTGCCAGTGTGATGTCACCGTTGTGAATGAAGGCTTTACTTCTATTTTGTTGAAATAAAAAGTTTTATACTATTGAAAACGGGTCATTGAATACACTATATCATGAAACTCCAAAATGGAATTATTATAAATGTAACTATATGAAACATACATTTTGAACTGCGGATGAAAGATCAAATAGAGGAAAGATCCTCTCAGGATATATTTATTCATCCTTCACAGTATTTAACGAACTTACAATGTGACCAGCTCCAGGACCAGCTCCCAGATGGCTTGATAGCTCGGTTGGTAGAGCACTGCACTGGTGTTGCAGAGGTCATAGGTTCGAGTCCTGTTCAAGCGTGATTTTTTTTTCTGCTGCTTAAGTTGCGTAGTAACTGGGAGGTCCTTTCTGCTATTTGAAAATGGAAATTATGCATGGAATTATGTAAGGCAGGCATGGTCAGAATAACAGCAGTGGCTTCTAAGTACGTGAGAACAGAATGAAGCTTGTAGTCTACCACTATCAGAGCTCACTGAGTTGTATTAACGTTTACCACTAAATGGCAAGAAATGATCATAACAGTGGAAAGAAAAGTCTTCAATGCAGTATTGCACAATGGAGAAAATAAGCCTTATAAACTGATTCAAGCAGAGGGAAACAATTTCAGAATACTAAAACAAAGACAACAGTCTCACATACTTAATTTTGTCTTTTGTTCTACCAGTTCATTTATTTGGGATAATGATTGCGACAATAATACAAATGAAGTAAAATGCAGAATAAAAGAAATTGGAAAGTTTTGAGTGATGATGCCTTCATTTAAAGAGCACTGAGCCTCAAATTTTTTTTGCTTTCATTCAATTATTTTGACTTGTTATGGGCTGTAAAAGCTACCCAAATACTTGCTTTCATCTGGCACTTGAGTGAACTAGAAGGAGACATGGGTTTATTTTCCAATTGACGTAACAAACTGTTTTGCATGATTGTTTTAAAGGCATTTGTAATGCAAAACAGTTTGACTCATTCTGTTAACAGACTTATGTCTCTTCAGTAGGTTGGTTGTGTACTGGATGAAAGCCATTTTTTCATTACTTTCCCAGGCAATAAAATGTGAAAATTTTTTTGAAAATCAAAGTAAAAGCAATTATGTTTTGGCATAGTTTAAGAGATTTAACCTAGTGGAAAGTTATTTTAAGGTTATATGTAGGTGAACCTAGAGTAAAGCAAAAGGTATAATGAGAAGAAAGAGCATCCTTTTAAGCAGACCCATATTTCAAACAATTTGTTCTTAAAGCACTAGCCACTTCCTTTTGGATTGTTGCTTTTTAAGAAGATTGCTATTACAAACTGCCCATTGAATGAACAGTGAATCACACAGGATTTCAAGGTGTATTATGAATGAGCAATACCTATCATATGTATGAAAAATATCAGTAAGATATATGTAAGAGGAAAACATTAAGATTTAGTTTGACTAAAGCGACCCTTAAAGAATACATCATGAACAATCAATCAAATTATCAAATTAAGTACTTATATAGCGCATGATCCATAGGTAAATGATCTCAGGCGCTTAAAGTTAACAATAAGGTTATTTACAATGTTTAAAAATTATGACTAATTATGATTATATTTACAGTTGTATTTTACAGTTACAGTTACAGTTATATTTACAGTTGTATGATTATATTTACAGTTAAAAAATTAATAATAAGCTTTTTGAAATAAAAATGTCTTCAGTTTTGTTTTGAAAGATTTTAAATCGTTCTCTAATCTAAGTGATTTTGGAAGTTTGTTCCATTCAAAGGGTGCTGCCACTTGAAAAGCTCTGTCTCCTGTTGTCTTGCTTGATTTAAAAGTTGGTGGAGCCAATAAAACTTCATCATTAGATCGGAGATTGTATAGTGATTTCTTCTTGACTTGAACTAGACTTTTTATGTAATCAGGTGATAGTCCATGTATTGCCTTGAAAGTCATCAATAAAATTTTGTATTTAATTCTTAGTTTGACTGGTAGCCAGTGTAGTTTGAACATCAACGGCGTAATACGACAAAAACGTGTAGAATTACATATAATGCTCTGACTGCTTTGATACAACGCTCCATCGATGTTATAGCTTCTATCTCACTTAAAAGACAAGTACAGCTGACAGTCATCTGCATAAGCATGTGCAATTGGTAAGCTGGTTTTGACCACCTCAAAGAGCTTGCTAGCATAGATGGTAAACAGCAGCGGCCCTAAACAGGACCCCTGCGGTACTCCATGAGATAATTCAGTGCTATCAGAGTATGCACCGTCTACAATAACATGTTGCGAACGATCCGACAGATATGACTTAAACCACATTAGCGCAGAATCTGTAATTCCAAATGATGTTTCAAGTCTCTGTAGTAAGATCTTGTGGTCTACTATGTCGAATGCTGCGCTTAAGTCAAGCAGGACTAATAATGTAATATGTCTACGATTCATTTTATGGAAGATGTCATTTACAACTTTTAAAAGTGCCGTTTCCGTGCTGTGTTGCTTTCTGTATGCGGACTGCAGTAGGGGGTACAAATCATTCTCAGCCAGGTGACTATGTAATTGGTCAAAAACCGCTTTCTCTGTTACTTTTGACAGAAACACATAAGAGCCCATCCATTGCTATGTGACATCACACAAACAGTAGGATTCGCTCAAGGTAGATGATCAGAAATCAATAGGACCACCCCTTTCCTTCTGCAATTGCAATCCTGACATCCAAGATTAAAATCCCCACAAAGTTTTTAACGAATATAGTGTTGACGTCGTCTACATCCTAAAACGACCTAAATGTTCACCACATTGGGAATCAGTATGCTTTTTGGTACGAAAACTTGTTCCGCCACGTTGGAAGAAACCTTTACAGTAACTTCACGTCACGCGTGATCAGTATTTCCACGAATGAAATGAACATTTCATTCTTTGACATTTCTCTTCGGAAATTTCTCTTTGTAATGTCCGCTGTGTGAATGGAATATTAAACATTTCACTGGAAATCTTTCCCCGAAAAAAGAATTCAAGGTACTTGGGCAAAATTGTCTCTATTCTTGAAATAATTAATGCTGTAATGTAAAGAAAAATTCATAGCTTTATACCCTTGATACACTGGGGGAATTTCTACTGGAACTCTGATATCTCGTTGGAGATGTTCAAAGCTCACATGTAAATTTTAAACTCCATTCAAATTTCAAAGATACCGGTCACGCATGCCTTGGATATTCACCAGAATTTCAGCATTTCTGTTCGTTATTGTAAGAGGTACAATGTTATTTTGCTTGTCGATATAGCAAAAATGTTTATGTAATGGGTTAAAATTTACTCTACCAACACGTTGATAAGGTTATTGATTTCGTGCAGGTATATTTAGCTGATTGATGACCTTATTTGCCCGATCAATTTAATCAATGGCATGACAGAAATCGATCATCCCAGAATATTGCTTATGAAACCTTTTGTGGGGTTTATTTACCGTCATTTACCTTGCCTGAAGTCATAACAACACACTACTGAGGCCTGCCGCCCACTCAGGGAAAGAGCTGAGCAAAACTGCTTTGCGTCATCACATTGTGTGCGGTCAGCTGAGTTTTCGTGAGTTTTTCACCTCACAAGGCCATGAGGAAAATAACTGTCATAGATTTTGCCTGGCAAGGAGAAATTCTCAGGAAAACTTAATCGCACACTTGAGGAAAGAGCTGAGCTGATTGCCTCTCAATGCCTCGAAAGGCAGTTTGCTCAGCTCTTCCCTCAAGTGTGAAAGCAGGTTTAAGGAGCAAGAAAAATTTCTCTTACCAGAAAGTCGAGTCCGAGCACTGTACGGTTTCATGTATGCTACACCAAAGTTTATGCATTCTTGTACCGAATCATGTATGCGACATGTATGTTTCACCAAGTACGGTATACACCAATCAATATTTCGTAAAAAAAAAAGAGAGATGTCAACCAAATGAATTGAATTTTGGCACAACACTTCTGAATTATGTCAAGATGTGTGGCAGTAAACCCAAAAGGCAATTTAAGGATAACTATTTTTTCTTTTGACAATTCAACGGTATGTCACCAGTACCTAACCAGTGGCCTCTTCTGGCAAAAAAAATTCAGTATAATTTATTTTTTAATGTAATAGCTTATCACGCTGACAGCGTCCTTTAATACTGAACCATAAAAAGGGCTGTTCTCCAACATGATGGCCGCAAATTCAGAAACAGGAACAGCAGAGAGGAATCATTTGATCGCGTGACAGATGCAAATGGCATTTGCAAACGCCTGAATATGAAATAATTTTCCTCCGTCGCGGAAGAGCGTAAGTAAAAATGGGATTGACAGACCTGCTTGACTCCTGCTATGTGACCATTGAAGCCATTACAGTTCTCTTAAAACCTCCAGTTT
>OX421451.1:21391557-21396557 GCA_949126865.1 Montipora capitata | reverse complement strand
ATTGTTGTTCTTGATCTGGATTATTGGATTGTTGCTACCCTTGCACTCTACAGATATTTTCTCTCGAAGCTTACAAAGGTAAAGACAACTGAAGGCGATGGCCCTTTTTGCACGGAACCAATCTGAGAAGTAATCCAATCGATCGGCTATCTTCAATTCTTTCTTTGTTGCCATTGTGGTTAGAACTATGGCTTTCTTCACCTCAGGGTCAGAGGGTAATACTTCACACGAATCAAGCATATCTTCATTTCTGCCGAAAGGCCACTTATCTTCGACTTCCCACAAAAAGGTTGGTCCCTTTAACCACTTCGACGTTAAGAGAGTGCTTGGACTAAGTCCACGTGAGGCCTCATCGGCTGGATTTGATTTCGACTCCACATACTTCCATTGATCTACCGAACTCCCATCGTGAATCAGCTGAACTCGATTGGCTACAAAGACATGGAATCATCGACTTTCATTTGCGATGTATCCCAAAACCACTTTGCTATCAGACCAGAAGAACTCTGGGACATCAGTAAGGCTCAGCTCTTGACGTATCTGACGGCTGACCTTCACGGAAGTCACAGCGGCTTGTAGCTCAAGGCGCGGAATTGTCACAGGCTTGAGGGGGGTTACTTGTGACTTGCCGGCTACGAAAGAACAGTGAAATCTGCCAGAATCATCTTGAAGCCTTAGATAACTACATTGCCCATAACCCTTTGTACTTGCGTCCGAGAAATGATGTAGCTCTTTCTTCACGACAGATCCAAAGTTTTCGGGCTTGAAGCATCTGGGAATTGAGAGACGTTGAAGGATAGGAAGCTCGGCTCGCTATTTTTCCCATCGTCACGACACAGATCTTGTAAGATGCTCTTTCCCTCCAATAGGATTGGTGCAACAAAACCAAGCGGGTCAAAAATTGAGCTTATGGTGGACAGAATCCCTCTCCTTGTACAAGAACGATCTTTCAGCGTTAAGCGAAACTGAAACGTGTCTGACTGGATGCACCAATGCACCCCGAGTGCTCTCTCCATTGGCAGCTTGTCCAGATCGAGATCTATGTTCTTGAGGTCATCAGCTCGGTCAGAAATTGGAATGCTTCTCAAAACCTCTTTCTTATTCGAAACAAACTTGTGCAGATTAAAACCTGCTTTCTTACACATCTCTTTCCCAGACGATACCAGCATGGTTGCCTCCTCAACTGTGGTACAGGATTTCAAACCGTCGTCAACATAGAAATTCTTTCGTAAAAAGTCTGCGGCTTATGCTCCAAACTCTTCCTCACCATCCTGTGCTGTCTTCTTAAGGGCAAAGTTAGCGCAACCTGGCGATGAGGTCGCTCCAAATAGGTGCACCGTCATTCTGTACTCTACTGGACTCTTGGATAAGTCACCGCCTTCCCACCAGAAAAAGCGTAGCAAATCTCTGAACTCTCTTGTCACGTGCACTTGGTAAAACATCGACTCTATGTCGCACATAATACCCACAGGTTCTTGACGAAACCTGCTGAGGACGCCAGCAAGGGTGTTCGTTAAATCCGGGCCTTGCAGAAGATGTTTATTCAGCGACTCCCCATTGCACTCTGCGGCGCAGTCAAACACCACGCGAATTTTATTTGGCTTCTTTGGATGGTATACCCCATGGTGAGGGATATACCAAGTACTGGTTTCTCTTGAATTAGACAATGACATGGCACTTTGGTTCTCTTCACGTTTCTTCACATCTTTGTTGATAGGGAAGCCTATCCTCACCCTTTCAGCATAACCTTTACTTATGACGCCCTCCATGAACGTCACATAGTTGTTGCAGTATCTTTCATCAGCGAGGAACCTTCTCTTCAGTTGTGACTATTGACGTAGAGCTAAGTCTCGATTGTTTGGAAGCCTTAAGTCCGGATCCCTTAGGGGGAGAGGCAGCTCATAATGGCCATTCTCTAGCCGGGTAATTCCTTCCGTTGCAATAGCGAGGAATCTTCTGTCTTCTTTAGAAAGTCCTGGGTCGTTGTTATATCGTTCAGAGAAGTCTTGTTCGAACATTCTTTGAACTGAGAAGGGAGTTATCTCTTCCTTGGTTTGAGAACTCAACACAAAGCTATGATTGGTGCTAAGACGGCCAGTGTCAACTTGACCTGCTATGATCCGGTTACGAGACGAGACTGCATTCTCTTCGCAATCACGTTCCACACACACCGACAGACTGACAGGGCCGATTATGCCCCAACCTAACAAGGTGCGAACCGCATAGGGATCTTCTCCTCTACCAACGATGACCTCTTTAGGCTTAATGGCCTTTGGGCAATTACAGCCAATCAGCAATCCGACCTCCACTTCCTCTTGATATGGCATTATCTTATCTTTGATTCTTTTCAGATGTGGCCATGCCGCCGCATCCTCCGGCTTGGGAATTTGATCCCTTCTTGAAGGTATCTGCTCCCTAGTATAACTCTTGGGTAGTTCCACTTGAACATGTTGGTCAATCCTCTCAACTACTAATCCGTCGACTCGGGAAACAGGGATTTCTTCCTTTCCAAGCATGGTGCTGAGAATGAGCTTCGAATTCATGCCGGGGATTCCAAGTTTCTCTTTGACGTTGGTCGTAATAAATGTTGTATCACTTGCGTCGTCTAGTAAGGCGTAAATCATGATTTTGACCTCGGGATTATCCTTATGATGCACAAAAGCTGGATTGATCAATGAATTGGTTACAACACCATGCCAATCGACTGCGCTACACACGCTGGCAGTGGGCTTGGAGTTCATATTTTCGACCACGACTTCAGAGCTTGCTTGATGACTATGAGCTGAATCGGACAAAGTTGATTGAGAGGTACTATGCTGACTTTTGTTCTGTTCCTTGTCATTAGGAATATGAAGAGAGGTGGGATGCTGTTTCCCGCATTTCTCACAATTTAATCGGGCTCGGCAGTTTTTTGACTGATGACCTTTCTTCAGGCATCCAAAAGAAAGGCCTTTACATCTAATAATCTCCATCCGTTCATCTACGCTCCCCTTGCGAAGCTCTCCGCACTTGTCGGGTTGATGACTACCGCTGCACAAGGGGCATAAGCTTGTTTGCTGTTTTGGCCTTGCTACTTCATTGGATTTCCGTCTGCTTTCACTAGACTGGGTTCGAGAGGAAAGCGACACGAAACTGTTTGCTCCTTGAACCCTCTTTCCCCTGTTCTTATCGGTCATCTTGTTTTTCTCTCTCTTCAGGGCTTTGGGGGAAAATACTGGATCATTTGCGAGGTCTGCTTCTTCCTTGACGAAAACAACTAAGTCGTGAAAGGATACTGTTCTGTTTGTCTTCCTCAAAACGTCACGTGCCTCGCGACACCACCTAGAGCCCGACCTGAGTGGTAACTTGGAACTGATTTCCTGCAATATCCTTGGTGAGTTCAGTTCTTCCATATACTGCATGGATTGCATAGCTCCTTCGCAGCAAACAAGAAAATCGGCGAAATCTTGGATACCGGCACTATCTCCATCCGCTATCTGAGTCCAACTTCGCAGTCTGGACTTGTAAGCTTCGGCCACTCGAAACGGATTTCCGAACCGCTGAGCCAAGAGTTTGCAAGCTTCTTCGTAACCTTTGTCGGAGTTCCAAGTCAAGAAACCTTTAATGACTTCATGGGCCTTGCCGGAAGTATACTGGCACCAAAAATACAACCTATCCCTCTGTGAGTCCACCTTCTTATCTATCATCGCCTCGAAGGCAGCGGTGAACGTAGGATAATCGAAATAGTTCCCACTAAACACTGGCGGTTCTTGAGAGGGCAGCGTGCTTGCTCTCTGCTGGCTGACAAACTGAGCACTTAATTCGGCTTGTTTGGCTTGAAGATTCACTATTTGTTGAAGGGTCGAATCTTGTGGCCTTGTTGTTCCTTCTGAAGCTGGCCCCTGCTCTTTTTTAACTATCGTGCCTACTGGAGACAATGGTGGCTTGAAAGAACTATGTTTCATGGGAAGTTTCCCTGCTTCAATTTTAGTTTCAGGTGCACTTTCTTGACTTTCCTTAATCAGTTTAAGATTTAGACGCGCTACGCTGTTGGTCTCTGCCTGATCGGTCATGACCAATCTGATTGCTTCTTCTTCAGCGTCTGCCAATGCAATCTCTATCTCTAACTGAATCCGCCTCAAATTGGTTTCATGTTCGAGATACTTGATTTCCACTTTAAGTTTTGCCGCTCTAGCAGCTGCCTCTGCTCTCTTTGACATGGCTGAAGATCTAGAAGAACCTGACGCTTTCGTTCTTCCCGAACGGCTTGACTTTGTTGACATAGCCTCATGCCTGCTTCTTTCGTACTCTAATTCCAATTGCTGATTGGTTGAAGGAAGCCTTTCCGATAGGCGAATTTGACATTCGGCGTACTCCCGATCACATAGGTCAAAATCATGATAGGCGGCACCTTTAGCGCTCTCTTCTTCAAGCAATGCATCAAAGGCTCTATGTGCTACGTTCAACTCCTCTTTAATTGAGTCTAGACTTTCCATTTCCTTTTCTAACACTTCACGACCAACACGAGAGTCAAACAAAGAATAGATAATTCCAATATGTTTTCGTAATTTCATCTCAAATTCTCTTTGCCGCGAATTTCCAACTGATAAGCTCTTCCTTTATTGGTCAAAGTTCGCTCGTGCGGGGCACGCAGTCCTGAATGACCGCATTGTATGTCCGGAAGACTTTGTTCTTCATCTAAACCAAAGTTTCTAACATCATGTAACCAATTTGAAATTTCGACATTTGGAGCTTCTTTATCTTCCGCAACGAGAATCTTTCGAACTGTAACTTGAGGTGAAGGGGTACCACTAACACTCATCTTCGACGAACTTTAATTCAAACCCAGGCGTCTATTGCGATATTTTACTGTAGCGGCAAGCGAACATCAAGGCCGAATGTATTGCCAAGAAAATCGCGACCGGACAAAATACCAAACGGGCGTACTTTACGGAGACCGAAGTGACATTTAAATTGTGTTTATTGGTTGATCTCGTAAACTGTAAACAAACAATAAAACG
>OX421451.1:21386557-21389057 GCA_949126865.1 Montipora capitata | reverse complement strand
ACACCAGCCTGACCGGTGGAGGCCCCCAAAACACTGTCACTGGGAGAGGGATCCAGAACCCTCTCCCTAACCCCACCCGACCCACTAACATGCAAAGGCTGGCTATCCAGCTTGTCCAACTGATTATCCCGGACATCCATGGCCTTGGGACCCACAGACACAGGTGCATCTGCACCCAACACAGACATGGAACACTTTGAAGAAACCACAGACTCCACCCCCCAGAAACAACATCCACCTCAGAAGCCGAAGCCGCAGAGGAAGAAAAGGGTACAACCGGTGCAACAGCAGGCTCAACAAAGCCAGGTGCAACTGGACCGGCAACAATATTAGCTGCAGCCTCACCATTCACATCATTATCATTATCGCTATCATTTCCACCATCAGCATTGTTATCATCACTATCCACGTCAGTCTCCGGCCTACCCGGCACATACCAAACCGGCTACGGGCAATTACGGATGAAATGCCCGCCTCATGACATCTTTTGTATTTGCCCTTTAATGGGCAGTCAGCCGCCTTGTGATTTTCTTGACAAATGTCACACACCAGCGGTTGCCCCTCATACCAGACACGGCAGTTTACGCCATCAATAACAATGTTGCGTGGTATGTCATGTTTGCGCACCATTCGTACAAGACGGGTACCAGTATGGACACCAGGTATGTTTGACCACTGCTGGTGACGAACCTCCTTAATCTGACTCGGTCATTACTCCCTTCAAAGGTAAACAAGTACACCATCACAAAGGTGATGGGGGTGGAAACAACAATGTCACAACGGACATCACCAAAGGAAATGAACCCGGCCTCCTCATAGGTCTTTTTGTTAGCAGGATCAAGAAACGAAACACAAATAATCCCCCCCCCGTACAGACCTGGATGAAATCCACCAGGCCAGCCATGGAGTTAGCAATGATGCTGGCAATCCCGGCATGGGAAAGCCCAGCCGGGAAGCCGGACTTTATGATAATAGTGTGTGTGTTGTGCGGAACCATTATGAAAAAATATTTTTAAATTCTTTTACCAATTACCAGTACAATTTTTAAACCTTAAGCAGCTGCTAAAGGACTACTATTATTAAATAATTATATTCAGCTTTATAAATCACACTAGTTCACCAAATATAACCTCACTCAAATATTAAGATATATTAAGATACAAATATGGATGATAGATTAACCCTTAAGTCACACTAAGAAGTCACCCACTTATGGAGTAACTAATCAAATATTATATCAATAAGGTCTCACACTAATCGAATAACCAAAGAAGAACCCCTTGAACACAGTGCACAAAGGGAAATTAAGCAAATAATACGTAAGCTACTATTCTTGATAATTCTGATAATTCTGATAATTTGTTTTAAATTCTTCATCTATATTATATGATTATATTTTTTGTTTACACTAACATGATTTTTTTGTATGTATCATACATATTTTTTGTATCTTCATCAGTAACGTCTCTTTTATGAACTACAGTACTGTGCAAAAGTAGTGAGAGCGAATTTCGGCGAATTTCGACGAGATTTGTGCGATATTTCGAAGGAGGCGAATTTTCGACCATATTTCGATGCAAAGTCAACGCAACTATTGTTCTGATGTTATCGCAATTTCGTGTAGATGCGCAAAATTTCGCATGGCATTTCGTTCGAAATTTCGGGCAACATTTCGTGTCAGGGAGCGAAATTTCGTGCAACATTTCATTTGGTGGGGCAAAATTCGTCGCTAAGGTTTTGGACTTTACAGTTTCATGACACCATATTTCTATCTGCATTTGGCAAACTGTATGCACTTAGGCTAGTTTCGGTACGGCTCACTTTTGCTGTTACCAATAATTTTTTTACAAGCAAGCAAAACACGCTTACCTTTTAATAAAAGCAAATCATAAATTTATTCCGAGACACGGTCACAGGAAAGTGTTCTAAATTGCTGTTTGGTTTAAATTTGTGATAAACATGCAGAATCGTCTAAATTTTTAAGTATTTCCGACAGTTGTTCTATGTAAGTGGATCTTTTAACTAAATTAAACTCACCAGCTTCGCATTGGTATTTCGGAAACCTTGATCTTCTGAGGAGGGTTAAATCTAACCCACAATGTGCATAACCAAACAATCCATATGCCAAAAAAAAAGCGTATACATAATTCCCGCCAAAGCGTTTTTATGCAGTGTAGTCGAGCATCAGTAATATCGAATCGCAAGTTTCCTTCGCATGAAATACCAGTGATAACAACAAAACCACACATCTTCCAGTAGCCAATGCAAACTTATTTCCGGCTGTCAGCAACTAAAGGGTGAGAACTACCAAGACTGAGGACAGTTTTAGTTGTACGGTACACAATTTTTTTGCTACTGCAAATAGCCTTGATTAATTTATTAAAATTCGAGCAAACCGATAGAACGGAGAACACACTTACCACTTAGCCTTTGAAAGGGTGATATTTCGACTTGTTTATAATTCTGCAGTTAGCAGCACAAAAGCAAGGATTTTCGTTGG
>OX421451.1:21371557-21376557 GCA_949126865.1 Montipora capitata | reverse complement strand
CTACATGTGGTCTCTGATGGGAGGGGCCTGTTAAAAGACCTACAAGACAGAAAGGCATGTACATACACAATACACAAGATTGATTTCCTTACTCAAATGCCATGCGCTTTGGAGCATATTTCGTGAGCATGCTATTGTAGCTCTCCAATACACTTGTGTGCCTGTAAAAATGATAAACCTAAAAGTTATAATATTATGAGTGGTAAAGTAGTACTTAGTGTCCTCATTTCCTATCATGATCAGCCACCTTGAATCTTAAAACAAGCCCTTGATATTGAAACAACCCTTTTCTGATAATAAAATGCTTGTTTATGTATGGAATGTCATTGTGTGAGATTTATTGACAGCAGTGGGTTGTTTGATGAAAGGGGGCAGGTGGAGGAAACAATTTGACCAATGCAAGAAAATTAAGTCTTCAAGTTTATAACACCACTACCAGCAACGGGAATTACTGACCTGAACCTAACATAAAACTCCAAGTTGTTGAGCCACTTCTTGTCCAAAACAACCTCCCTGAGAGCTGTTAAAGCTTTCGAAGACTTCGCCAAATATGTCTTTCCCGAAGTTCCTGTTTCATCAGGGGAATGCTTGCAGGCTCCTCCAGCCCATTCATGTTCGCCACAAACATGGTGAAGAACACCAAACCAAGTTTCCTAAAAATTAAAAATGATAAACATGTACAGTATTAGAACTAAAAAAATTATTACACAAACAAGAAGCCTCTCAGAACTTCATGAACATTAATAAGACAGTAAATATGACTGCAGATGGAGATTTTGATTAATGTGCAATCAATTAGCATGTACTCAAACCAAATAAGACAGCAAGAAGAAAATTGCATCACAAAGGAAAAACCCTGTACAGCAAAACTGCTTTGTGTAGATCATGCAACAAGGGCACTCCTGTCTAGCACAATATTCAATAAAAGGGGAAAACTGTTTCCAACCTTCAGTTCATCCACACTACCATCACAACTTTGACAGCAAAACCAGAAGTGGTTGACAATGTCATCGATCCACTCTTTCAGAGTTTCACATCCTCTTATGCGAGCAGCCTGTTACAAAAAAAAAAAACAGGAACAAAAACAGAGGCAAATCTAGTATATAGAATCAAAGTAGGGTGGTCAACTTACTGAGAACAAAGACAACTAAATCAAACATTTGTTACATTTGGGAAACTAAATATCCTTGCAACATTTAAATGACAGTGACAAAACATGCACTTACTTGATGAAGAGACTTGCTCAGCTTCTTTGCCTTGTGCCAAATATCAAGAGAGTGAAACAGCTCCACCAACTGTGGAAATTTCTCTACCAAACCAAAACAAGCTATTATTAGCTAACAGGCCCTTTGCACAATCCGATCACATGGCATGGAATTCATTGTGCTGGGATGCAAGTAACACAGAGGGACTTTCAAAACAAGGAAGTCAGGCTCGGCTGGTAACATGTAACACATGACCGGATCATGCAAAGGGCCTATTAGCAATGAAGCTCTCTCTCATTGTTGTTTATCAATAGTTATAATTTTTGAGCCAGAAGCCCCAATGGCACTGATCAAATCCAGGTATCTTTAATTCATTGATGAACATACACTGTGACTGTTGACTATTTAATATACAGACTATTGACCAGCTGCTGGGTTTATCTGGGTATTCAATGTCAAAGAACATTGGATACATGTATTTAGAGTCAAGGCCACTAAGGGCAGCCATCCCAAGCAATGAGAATAAAGGGATTCAACACTTCGCTGATAAGATGCTCGAGATTAGAATATGCAAATAACATAAGCATACCTTTCATATCACGCACAAGCTTCATAATTGATGAAGAAGCATCTGTTGCAAGCTCACTGAAGGGGAGGACACTAGCCATCTTCTCCAGAAGTCGTCTCAAACCTTCTTTCTCCATGACAACAGAGTTGCCCCCTGTCTCCCTTTTATCTACAACTGCCATGTCCACAACTACTTTGCTGGCATGCTCCATTAGCGTGTAGACACAGTACCTTGCACTGTGTCCTGGAGAGTCATTCCTGCCATCACCACACAAACACAAGTCGTCATACTGTTGAAGAATACCAGTTATCAAAGAGTTCATTTCATCCCAAATCTCCTTAACCACAGGGGCTGCACAGTGCTTCTGGAATCTTGTAAATGTGTTCCTGCTGATAATACTTAATCCAAGGGCTTTACATAACAGGGTAAATTTGCTATAGTTATTCCCAGAAATGATTATTGCTGCTGCAAATAGGGAATCATTCAGGAAAAACTCTACATTGTTCTTCACTCCTAAGACTTCTGATGACACCCATTTCTGGCAATGTCCATTCTTGCATTTGCGAATGATTTCAACCCTGGACCCAATGGTCTTCACCTCTTCCTTAAAATGAAGTCCCTCACCACAGAGGGCACATTTGTCTTCCGAAAGTTCCACAAGCTTATTGATGGAGACCATAACTCTCATTCGTGAGTGAAGGGCTAAGAATGTTTCGAGATCACCTTTGCTAGTAAGCTGCTGGAAAGCATCCTCTAGCTTCTTAAGAATTTCAGCTTGATGTTTCTCTGCTGGTTTGGTAGTTTCCTCTGGCTGGGGCATGCTTACTTCTTGTTCAAGGGCCTCGGTGACCGTCGGACTTCCAGCAGCGCCACAAATATGGTTGGTATCATCATCTGCATGTATGTAGTAAGGTTGAGGGGCTTCAGACACAACACAAGGGGCTACAGCAGCAGTAGGAACACAGCTGGAATCATCTTCAGCAGCATAAGAAGGATCAACCATTGTAAGGGTTCTTTCATCTTCCTCACTGCTGATATCCATGCTGTGAATAAGCAACATAATATGATTATAATATTGATTGCTATAATGTACACCACCCCCTCCGCACCAAACCCCCTTCATGAGGAATTGCAGAGCAGCTCTGTACTGTGTGACATATGGTAACATATGGCCTATCTTCAAGCATGCATACATCTAATATGCAGGATTAAAAAGCCTTCATTTAAATTAAGATTATATATTTGCATTTTCACGAACTGGTGTTTGCATACTAACTTCAATCATTGACAGTTGACCCTACTCACTTTTCACCAAACAGCTGTGTAACATCAGGATGCTCAGGACTGCCATAGCTATCAAGATGCCATTCGTCATAATCACTGTGGTCATCGCTGAGTTCATCACTGGATGTGTCACTCCTGTTAAGATCTTCCACAATGATGTTCACTCTGTACACAAAAGTACATTGAAATCTTGTGAAATTTTGACAATGAAATATAAATTCGATAATGGTTGAATGTATGGGACATACAGTTCATTTACTACAAATCATGATATGAATTGTTGGCATTTTTATCAGGTGCTCCATTCTAGGGCCTCTGATCATGGGAGTGGTCTCTAAGTAACATTACACATGTCATACCTATAGCTGAGCATCAGGTACTACATAATTGACACCCACAACAGGTTATGGTTTCAACTTTGATCAACATTCATTGTTTTCTGAGGCTTTCTTGGTGCAAAAATCATCTTCTATTTGCTTTATACAAAAAAATTATTGATTCTCTATCAAACAGAGTATTTGTACACCAAGATATCTCTTGCATGCATATAACTAAGAAAAATACACAAAAGGAAAGACCTTTACATCGTCCATGTAGCTGTAGCCATTAAAATTAGAAACAGGCAAAATTGAGAAATGACTTAAAATCTGCATTGGTATTCTTTTATCACTGGTATACAGAAAAATACTGACCCCCCTTTCCCCCGGCTCCCAGGAAATTCTAATCCTTTCTGTGGGGGTGGTATGGATATTGTATGGAACTGTATATCACACGGTTAAAAATACAACAATGGTAGAATTGATACAATATTACAACTGGGAGCTTGAAGATATGAATAATAAATTTTATCATTTAATGCATGTTTTTCTTCCTTTCCATTACCTAGGAGACCACCATGTAACCTACCAATAAATGCCTACAGATAATGGTATACTCGTGAATGCACAGCAACCTCTCATTGTGTTTTGCTGCAAATAATATTGCTCATGGGTGGTCGAATGATAAAACAATTATTGAACTTGGCTATTGCAAAACATCATTATTTGTCAGTGTCACTCAGATCTATCATTTGCCCCGCCTTCGGCTTCAGAAAAATAACTGCTTTGCTCACCACTGACAAAACACAATATTTTGCTCACCCTCATCCAATTATTTTTAAACATTCTACTCGCTGTGCTTGTCACATTGTTTTTACCACATATGACTTTGTGCACATTGCTATCCCATTTCTATACATACGTTTGCTCCAAGTCAGGAAAAGGATGATCATCAAAAATACATGTAGGCTCAACTGATACATCAGAGTCTTCTTCAGATAGGCTGTCATCAATTGCAAACCCACCAGCAGAGAATGGGTTGCCAGTGAAACTGTTATTGGTCTGGTCAAACAGTTTACTTCTTGAATGCCCTGGATCTGGTTCTATCTGTTTCCACAAGTCCGATATCCCCGTGACATCAACACAACTTGAGTGTGACTCACCAGCAAGATTTGCACGAATGGGAGTAGAAAACAAGGGAACTGGATCTAGGGTAAACCAGCAAATATGTTCGTAAATGACCTATTCATAGGAATAAAAATTAATTTCCTCAAAACAACACAAAATTAAACTACATGGAAAACAACAAGAATATTACAGATTCATCAAATAAATATAGACACAAAAATTTAATCCAAGCTTAGGTAACAGTATGTTTCTAAGCTTGTATAGGCTTACAAGATTACGTGGGACTACCAGTAATAAAAAGAACTTACTTACTTGTATCATTATCTTCTTCACAAGACAGAGATAAATTTACGTCTGCAGATTCATGAATGGTGTTTGATCTAATAAGGAAAGGAAAAAATCAAATACAATACTGCCTGGAGAAGTGTATCGGCAACACAAAGGAAAATAATTTTAAGTAACAAGTGGAACAAGTGGTGTACATGTGCACCAATTATG
>OX421451.1:21359057-21366557 GCA_949126865.1 Montipora capitata | reverse complement strand
GACTGGGGTCTCTAGTTGCAGAGGAGGAGGGCTGTAATGAAGACGGATGAGGAGCTAACACACCTGCAGGTCTCCGTCGTTTTGCTGCTCTTGCCTGAAAACTAGTCCGTTTGGAAGACATTCTGCGGGTAATCACAGAGAACAGATTGTAAAGAAAAAGTGGGAGGCAAATGAAATCGCAAGTTGCTGACACCCGTTAGTCCCTCCCCAAACACTGCCACCCTGGAAAATTATAACCTGTCAACGAGCAACAACATCACGAGACCCGCTTGATAGCATAACATGTACAAATTAATTACAAAGCTATAGAGGCAAACAGCCATAATCACACAGGATATTCTAACATATCCATGCTTGGAAGGAAGAGGGCTCCTGCTACTACTACAGTGTATAACACTGAAGAAGCTTACTGTTACAACTAAAGGCATTGTAATAGGCATACCAGATGATGCAACAGCACAACCTGGTCATGAATGGCGCAGAGCATTGCTCTGGCTGCAAGAATTCCATGACCCATGCTGACCAGCCTGGCCCCCAACCAATCCTTAAAGTTGGTTGATTATAAACAATCACACCCGTCATAAAAATGCAAAGAATTACAAGGCGGGTCTCAGGGTGCTCATATGCCAGGGTGGCCGAGGGAAGTAGGGGAGTTGCATGAACTGAAATGAAAAGTATGACCAATATCAAGTCACCAAAAAAAATTTCGGTCACTCACCGCAAAGTGTAAGGAACTTGCATGTTGACTCGGGCCTTTTAGTGAAATTGGGAGAATGCAAATAGAATGGCTCCCCTATAGCTCCTATACAGAGCTTCGTTTCCAAAATCATTTAAATGAATGCCATCACTGGCATAGACGTTCCTAGCAGGATTACCAAGGCCGCGATGCTGCCAAAACTTAGCGGATTTAAGATTCTGAAGTGCTTCTCGGAGCAGCGTGTTGACCTTTTGGACCCGCGCATTATAGCCATCGAAGGGGGTGTGCATTCTTGGGAGTATTTGGCAAACCACAACAAATCGTACCGATAGACTCTTGATCAGCAATTCAGTAAAAGCGACTATGGAAAGCACAACCCTGTCCGCATCACAATGACTGTCGCAAATATCATTCGAGCCGAGCTCCAGAACCACGACATTGGGGGCGTTCCTCTTAATGAATTCAAGATCAAATCGAATCATCTTGTCGACCGTGCGACCTCCAATACCAAAAATCTCGACTTCACAGACTTCAGATAAGTTAAGGTCGCGACGGTAGCTATCGTTTGCTTGACGGAGGTCAATAAACTCAAGTACTCGTCGCACGAATGAATGCCCTACGACAAGAGCGCGTGGTTTAGAAGCCATCGTTGACCGGCAGCGGTTTTGAAAATGCACGCAACCAATTCCCTTCGGCACAATTATAATCTTTTTCTCAGCGTCCAAATCCTTCCGTAGCCACAATCGATTGTCAAGTGGAAGACGGGGACAGAAAAAACGTTTCCTTCGTGGAGCTGAAGAAAAAGAGGCCTGAACTTGTCCTATGCCATGTATGTATCAGGATGGCCAAGGAAGTTGAATAAAGCAGCAAAGGCCTTTATCGAGTCACAGATTTTTTCATCTGAGAACAGAGAGAGCCTGGGTTTGATGTGTGGTTTTTTACAGATGGATGAAGGTTTTTATTAATCTTTTACAGTGTATTTGGAGGATTTAGCACAAGAAGGGCATTTCAACAAGTTTTGAATGTGCCAAGAAATTACGCAAAACTACTCTTGGTTCCTTTGCCCAGGCCAGGGCATTAATTAAGCTTGTCACAAACATACATGTGGGAATTTGGGTTACCAGGATCAGTGGCTGATTGGATACGGTATGTTATTTTTATTACTGCATGTAATGTTTATGTTTTCGCAGGCTATGAAAATTAATTGACAAAGTAACAAAGATCTAGCAACTCACTGTAGGACCGAGTTCTTCAGTATATTTTCTCTTGTATGGGAACGCTTTGTCCAAAAATCATTCCAAGTGTAGCGGTTTTGCGGAATTTCACCGTTGTTTCGTTCCAGTGAGCACAAATTTTCACTGATATTTCGCTTGGTCGAAAATTTGCCTCCTCAATTTTTGCTAAATTTCGCTGATATTTCATTCCCTGATGCGCGAACTTTCGTTGATATTTCGCTTCTCCGATTTTTCCAAGTCCTGAGCAAAATTTCGTTATATCTTACCATCTTTCGACTACTGATGATTTTTCTTCATTTTCTGTTGAATAGAGTGTTATTTTATTGTTTCCTAATACCCTGGTAGTTCTTTCACCTGTTTGTTGTAAAACTCACTTCCCTTATCAGTCCATAAATATTCAGGCTTTCTACCATCTTTAAAGATGCTTTGAAATGCTTCTCTAACAGTCTTTCCTTGTTTATTTTTCAATGGTACAATCCATCCATATTTACTGAAAATATCTATCACCATAAGAAGATATTTGTAGCCTTTATTCCATTTGCTGAATTGTTGCATTTCAACTAAGTCTGCGGCCCATATTTTGTCGATAGGATTTGCAGTAACGCCGCCAAGTAAAATTCCTTTTTATCCGTTTGTGAAGCTCATCTGCTAACTGTTGCTGACAATTTGTTATATCTTTACTCGACGGCTTTTTGCGTTTTTTGATTTAACACCTAGGCCGAGATTACGTTTTGCTGCCATAGTATACATTGTTGGTGTAGCAAACCATGGTCTTTGACTGAAAGGAATATCTCCGATTGCTTTGACGATGACATCATCAGCTTTATGCTTTTTGGTTAAATCGTTCCCTGCTTTACTATATGCTATATCATGTTGCTGGCAAATAGCATCTAATTTATTTATAGGTTCACGAATAGATGGATCATTACTGTGTAATCTCTCCTCTAGTTTTGTACCAGGACCACAGCAATTGTATTTTTTGGCAGTTGGAGTTCTCAAATGAAGTTCTCCAAGCCTGGCTAACTGTTTTTGGATATCAATAGCACCACCATCTAGGTCTTTCCTATATGGTAATTGATTTTGAATTGAAAAAGAGGTTTGTGTTTTTGGTGACTTTAAACGGGAGAATGTATAACACCTCGATGCTCTGATCAGTAAAACCGGCCCTAGTTACACGAGCTTTAGATGTAGGTATTCGGAACGTTTTGGGTATGTAAAGTGAGCCTGCTTGCTGACAAGTCCAAAATGAAATATTTAAAGGGTGTGTCACGGACTGTCATGTAGTAACTGATTTGTTTTCAAGATCACGGTTAAAGGCTTCTTTCCAGTACTTTGGAATGGCGTTGCACAACCCAAAATGACGCAGAAAGTTTGTTTTTATTTTACACTTTTCCCTAAATTCAGGGAAGGACAAGAAATTTCCTTCTTCATCTAGAATATCTGATAGTGTCTTCACTTCCGTGTCTTATTTTTGAAAGCTGTTTCATGATTAAATCACCAGATTTTTCAGCAACTTTTTTACCTATTTTATCACCAGCATGTGATCCTCCTGATTCTAATGCTTTTTTTGTCATTGGTTTAGCACATTTTTTGAGCACATTTTTTGAAAACTGAAGATGCAATACTCTTCATTGGTTTGAATGTATTATCTATAATAATACCAGATCCTTTGTGCTTACCGTACGTATTCGGCTACAAGCCGAGACCCCAAACCTCTTCCAGAAAAAATCAACTTGATTGACACGAATTGTAAATGTGTAATACTCGGCTATAAGCCGAGACCCATTTTAGGTCTTGATGTGTATTATCGACTATGGAATTTTCGTATTTAAAATACAAATTGACATTGACTGAAAAATTATACTCAAAGCAATCAAATGAACACGAAAGATAAGAAACAAATAAGCAACATGATCATGAGGTCACGAATATTATTAAACAATTGTTGACCTCACAGGAAACGTGTCTTCGTACAAGCGAAGAGTTTTATAAAAAGTTATTCGACTGGAAACCTTACAACCTCGCCTTTAAACTGAAAATAGTCGCCGAAGCAGAAGCTGTAGAAAATAACTCCGAGATCACCAGAGAATACGGCATCAGCGAGTCGATGGTTCCATTGCTGGAGGAAAGATAAGGGAACTCTGTTCAACGGGGAGCTTATCGGGGAGCGTATCCCGAGCTCGATCAACGACCTTTGGCGTGGTTTTCAGAGCAAAGAATTCAAGGTAAGATTTTCCCTTCAATGCGTACGGTTTTTTTTCTTGGAAAATGTCGCTACAGGAAAAAATCCACTTGTGTTTTTGTGTCAAGTTTGCTATGGTGTCATGTGACAAGCTTTGTTTACATGGTCTGTGATGGTACAATCTCGTTCCCAGACTCCTCGTTCCTGCGATGGGTAAACGAGGCTTAGCGTGATATTCCCGAGGAGATGGTGAGGTGTTCGTTCAAGACTTGTGGCACCTCTATAATGCACTTGACGGCACAGAAGACGATGCAGTCTTCGACAAGAATATTCCTGAACAAAAGAAAAGTGAAGACGAGGAAATGGACGATGAATTCGAGACAGACAGTGAGGAAGAAGACGAGCAATAAGATCGACCCCGATCACACAGCGACACGAACGACTCCTTTACGAGCCACCAAGTAATAAAAATCCATATTACACCAACAACAACTTCTCTTCATTTTAAAGGTAATTAAGTTCGGCTTGTAAGTGAATACACGTTCATTTGTTACTGTTTTAATTTGCTGAGTAAATTCTTTTTATCAAAAATACTCGGCTATAAGCTGAGACCCCTTCTATGGCTTCAAATTTGCCCAAATTGAGTGACGATTTGTGTAAAAATCGCTCGGCTTATAGCTGAATAAGTACGGTATATACAAATCTACCAAATTTTGGATGGTAAAATCCTTTAAATTGGTATGGTTTCATTGTGTTATGTTATATTATTCTACTCTTTTTAAATTCAATGAATATGATACATCGGCTCCATTTAGGTCTAGTAACCATCAGTTACCCACATTCTGATAGATGATATAGTTGTTTTATTTACAGGATTAAAAGTGATTTTTTGTGGTTCTAGTGTAAACAAATACGATGGTTGTAGAACGCTTGTACTAAAACTGTAAATAATAGCAGTATCTTGACCATCAGCTAATGAATCATTAATGAGATCACAATGGATATTTAAAACATCGGTATCTCGACTCAAATTTGGCACTTTAGTACCAATATGTGTTTCGCTTGTTAAATTTTTTTTTGTCAAAACCGATGAGATCATTAAAATCCGATTTTGTTAAATCAAGACGAAACCCAACAGGTACTTTTATTGTAACTCGAAATGTTGTCAGTTGTTTTTTGATATAGCTATCAAAATCCGTATAATTCCAAACACCAGGTGGTAAAACAACATTTTGAAGGTTTGCTCCATTACTAATGCTATATGCTATTGCTTGATTTTTGTATGATGGATTGACATTAAACCAAGTGAAACTCATGTTAATGATCCTATTCAAACCAAGCTGATATTCATTATTACTTGGTAAAATTATTGGTCTCGTGGATTTTGTAACAAAATTTTCTGGTTTATTAAAAGAAGTCTCTTTAACAGAATAGCTTGATAATACGATTTCTCTATCCATATATATATAATATCGTTACATTAAATTTTGAAATACTTCTTATAGAGTTTGTTCTTTTGTGATTTATTAATTGTTGATGTTTTTAACAATGTGTCTAATATAGAAGCACCCATATTACGCATATCAATGCTTGTATTACCAGCTAACATTTCACCAACAATCAATTCCAATTTTTTGCGAAGCTGTTTTGGATCATTGAAAAACAAAACATTTCCACCTCTTCAAATTGCAGAACCTTTCATTGTTTTGACTTTATTTTCATAATGTTTAATATATGCATTCAATGTCACTCTTGCATTGTCTATTCTCTTATTTTCCATTTGTCTTGCAACTCCTGTAATTATACCAGATTTGAATTGTTTTGTGACATGTGATTTATGACCTTTCAATTGATTTCTTCTTATTTTAGCATCAATAATCGTATTGAAATATTTTCTGTTTTCTTGTTGAGTCCTTTCTGGTTGATTTAATACCTTATCAACAGAATCATAATTCTTAAGACCAAGATCATTTAATATCTCATTATCCATATCTTCATCATCGAATGCATAATCAGGTTCCTCATCATCGTTATATTCTGGAGGCAACTCTTGTGATTCTTGAGGAAAGTATTAAGGATCAACACTAATCTGTTTTTTGCCTTCCAATATATCTTGCAATGATTCTTCATAAGTTGGTGGCTTTGGTACAAATTGTTTTTCTTGCTGTGGTAAGACTGGTTCTTCAAATAAATCATCAAGATTCATGTCTGGAACTTCATCCTCAATATCAATGCAATAGTTAGGAACCTCACCTTTTTTAATGGTCGTCTTTTTCTCGGAGGAATTTTTATATTACTGGCAATAACATCATCCAGTTTGGTTTTTATTGGTTGAAACACCTTAGAAAAAGATGCTTGGCTTGTTTTTTCACCCAAATCATGCTGTTTAATAGCATTTCTTACACTATTAACTTTATCTCCTAATTCAGAATTACTTTTTGCAAGTTCTCTCCATTTTAGTAAACTCATTTGTTATATTATTTGGTTACATAAAAATGGAAAATTTTATATAAAAGATAGCATTTTACACGGTGTTCAACACCATGTTGCACATGGTGTGGAACATCATGTTATGAAATAATATACCCATATGATATAAATGAGAATACCAAATTACGATTCTACTGATAATAATGTTGGAAATTATAAACAGTTGTATGATTTTTATGCCAAATAAATGCTTTAGAATGTTGATTTGTGGACCAAGCGGATCGGGAAAAACAAATACACTAATGCATATCATATATAATCTTTTATTTTGGTATGCAAAAAACCTTGAGCAAACAAAATATCAAAATCCATCCGGTAAGTAAGGAAGTTGGTTATGATATTATTGAAGCGAGTAACGACCAAATAATACCATTATCTAAATTAACAGATGATAATCAAAAGCCCGTAATATTGGATGATTTTGTTTGTGAAAAAAACCAAAAACCATTGATTGATTATTTCATTTGCGGAAGACACAAAAATTGTAGTGTAATCTATTCTAGTCACTCTTATTATAAAACTCCAAAGGATATCAGATTGAACTGTTCGCATTTCTGTATTTATGAATTTCCAAGCAACAATGAAAAATCACTTATTTGCTACGAAAATAATACCCCAAAAGAAGTATATGAAAAAGCAACAAATGATCCATATAGCTTCATCTATATTGATAAGCCACGAAAATTTACGACTAAAAACTTCAATGAAAAAATGTAACTAATTATATATAAATGAGTTATTCATTTTTTTATTTATTTTATTTTATTAACTTTGCCAGTCAAGCTGGCAGAGCACCACAACAGCTTGCGCCAATTACTGTGGCCCCCTTTTTTTACGCTCCCAACCATGATACACAACAGAACACAGACCACAACACCGGTAACTATGTGCCCTAC
>OX421451.1:21354057-21356557 GCA_949126865.1 Montipora capitata | reverse complement strand
CCTTATTTAAAAAAAGACGGAAGCATTAAAATGATTTCTGATTTGGGTTTGAACAATCATTTTATCGATAACCTTAAAGCAGTTCAATCTGGTCATCAAGCTGTAAATTTCACTCAACTTAACAATGAGCTGAGTACCTATTTGCATTTAACTGGAGGAACAATGAAGGGTGATTTCCAATGCAATAATAATAGTATCTACGGCATAAAAAACTCAATAGACAAAACGTCTGCTGTTAATCGTGAATATGTAAGTGATAAGTTCAAAAATAATTTGGATAAAAACAAAGACATTAATATGGGTGGGAAAAAAATTGTTAGTTATAGAAGTCCAAATGATTTAAATGAGCTTGTAAATAAATCCTATGTTGATCAAAAGGTATCTCAAGCAGGGGGTTTCATTGATTTATCACCTTATTTAAAAAAAGACGGAAGCGTGGTAATGACTAATGATTTAAACCTCAACAATAATAAACTATTCAATGTAAAAAATGCTACAGTCAATTTAGATGCGGTTAATTTGCAGCTATTAAACGAAGCCAATTCATTACTTGCAACCACTGTATCCAAATTATATTTGAAAAAGGATGGTACAACCTTACTCACAGGAAATATAAATCTTAATAATCACAGTGGTAAATATGGCCATACCTACTGATAGAAATGACAGTGTAAATAAACTATATGTTGACCAAAAAAGAGGCGAGAGTCATATCAGCTCAGATGAAAATTGTAAAAATGTATTCAAATACATAACAGACAATGCTGACGAATTTCCTACACATTATGGTATTTCTAGTGTAAATTTCATTGATGATTTTGATGATATGCCTCATAAAATTAGAAAAAAAGCATTTTCTTTTACTTTGCAAAAGTCTAATAAAATTCACAATACAAAGGAAAATTTGATATAAACCTCTTTAAATTAATAAGAGATAACTTTTCAAATAATTACACTTTAGCACTTGAGTTTTATTAAAAAAAACAGGGTTTACTGTTTATTCAAATGAATTTCTCTCTATGACTGTCACATTTGAAGCTTTAGACATGATTATAGCACTTCAAGCAACAACAAAAGTATGGAATGAATATCATTATATAAGATCAATATTAACTCTTTATCCAGATGGCACTTCAAATCAAATTCAAAGAAGACTTTATATTGCTACAAAAGCTAATTATGACAATAATAGCCCATTATCATTACCAATGTATTTTGTATGTTATGGTATAAAAAATGCAGGACTAAATGATCTTGACATGAGTATTTATGATTGGGAAAAAGCTTATGAAATATCGTCTCAAGAAAAATTTACAATACATACGCCAATTGATATGAATGGAAACAAAATTTTAAAAACATCACATTATTTAAACGGTTATCTTATTACCAATTTATCAGACAAAACCTTTATTATAAATGGTCGTAAAAGAGTCCTACTTCCTAGTGGGTCAATAATCAAACAAACTTGGTATAAATCTTTCAAATTTGATTATGAAAAACTAAACATTCAAATTTATTATGGGTTGCGATTGTCATTAATTAAACGATTTTTTGTATCAAGTCGAAATACACAAGAGCAGACATTTAATGTGAATCTAACATTACAAAACGGCCATTTTAGAGTTAAACTAATTAACAACGATGTGTCAAACGAAGAACTTGATATCTTGATTAAATATATTCATTAAAACAATATATACAATATTATAATGACAGACAAACATAAAAACATTTTTGATTGGAACCATATCTCATCAGATTTACCAGAAGACAAAATCCAAGAACTAAAAAAGCTGTTTGCTCATTACCATAATAATTTTTGGATATTTAAACAGGCTTTTAAACATAATAAAAGAATGGATTTATCATATAAAATAACCTCAACTGGAGTCATAGTAATAGGTACAATAGCTGGTAGTATAACATTGAATCCAATCGTTCCAGGATCAATTTCAGGAGCTGGATTACTTTTAGGTACTTATGCAGAGACCAAAAATTATAATCCAAAAATTGAGTTATGTTGTTTTGCTTGCACAACATATGCTAAAATATTAACTGATTTGCCATCCTATCTCCAAGGAATTCCATTTGAAGAAAAAAAACTGTTAAGCGGAATAAATCTTCTCGACGGTATAATTGTTGATTTAGTTCTAACAGTAAATGAAAAATTAAAATCAAAATATAAGAAATTTAATTAAGTTTGTCACCCAATAATGCTTGAATTTTTTTTCCAATAGTCCCCATAATATTTTAGTCTTATTAGATTTACTAATCTGTATGGCATGAGGTAACTTCCACATCTTAAAAAGTTTGTGAATTATAAATTTGATTGATATTATCCTTTGTCTATCTTGGTTAACTTGATTTGAAACTGTGTTTATGAGATCAAATATCTGGCAAACATTGTATATCTTGATATTGATAACTTATTTTTTAGTTCTTTATCTGACAATACATTCTGGACATGGTATTTTCTTAGATAGACTGACTTTTTACG
>OX421451.1:21326557-21339057 GCA_949126865.1 Montipora capitata | reverse complement strand
AGACTGTTTTTTCCCAGCTATGCTCAATATTATCTATCGTTTTCTGCCATGGATAAATAGTTTTTTTGGGGAGCAATACACAAATAACTTTTAGAACATCATTCGAGGTGGCTGGTGTGAAATTCACAACTACTCGTAGAATGTTTACTCACTATGCTGATTCGTGACTTTGCACCAAATGGTGACATCTGGTTGGCAAACTTTTCACAAAATACATCCCTTAAGAACTAGTGATACAACAGAATACTCAGCCACAAATGATGGAAGAGACCTATAACGGGCCAGTCATATCAAACGACGTAAAAACTGCCCTGAGAACCCCAATAGAAGACCTTGTACCTGACAAGTCCACGGGTCACCATCGTATAATTCAATAAAGATGTTTTGGCTTGTTTATTAGGCGAACAACCGTGTCACCATGCTCCAAATCTAAATAACTTGTCGTACATGTATCAACATGGAATGAAAATAGGCAGTTTCACTTAAGTAAAATCAGCACAATCCTTTAGTATTGCATTGTATATGCAACGGACATTTTGAAAAAAGTATCTGAAAAATATGGTAACCGTTATGGTGACCCGTTCAACAGTGACACCATCTGTACACTAGACTTCCGCCAATGGATAACTGTACAATTGGACTTAGGAACTGCATTATCAAATGCGTCTAAAACAATACACGCAAAAGCTTTGCATGTGGGGACAATGTCTCTGTTTGCTTGACTACAAGTAATAAGGTAAACTCGCCTCACATCTTGTGCGCTCAAACTCTCAACTTGTACTGCAACGGACATTTTAGAACGTCTAGCAAATAGGGAACTTTTGTGAACATTTGCGATTTTTTGACATCGGTTACTTCAAATCTTTATAAAAAAAATAACAGACAGTGATTCTGTACTCAAGTTTGCTTTTTTTTTTTTGGCAAATAATTGCTCCACCTACAGTATTATTTCGAGCGAAATTGATAAAGGTTAAGTTCCGTGAATGGCTCGCATGCAGACAGGTTGGGTCAGTTAGCTTTGTTATAGGGGTTGTCAAAAGTTACCACACAAAAATGGTTGATCTATCATCAAAAGAGGGAAATGTCAGGAAGTGCCCTAATTTTCTTCTAGAGAGAGAGAGAGAGAGAGAGAGAGAGAGAGAGAGAGAGAGAGAGAGAGAGAGAGAGAGAGAGAATATTTAATGGAATTGTATAATTAACGAAATTAAGCTCGGTGAGGGTTAACATGAGATGCACATGTGCTGCCGTGGATAATCAGACTTTCAAAGGCTGTGGACACAGATATCAAGATACAAATGAACACATAGGAAAATGGAAGAACAAGAGGCGGGAAGTAGAAAAAGTGTGAGGGAGGGCATGTTAACCCTCACCAAGTAACAAGGGATTTGGCAGAATCACAATCAAACTTCACCTTACAGGTAAGGCTCGTTTCATTTTCTAATTGTACCAAATCCCGGTGACGTCACGTCTGGTTAACACGAGATTTTACAGCAATAAACGTAGACACAACTATTCCAATCCACAAAGCCAAGTTATCAACCGGGCACAGCTCCAGCACAGTTTTTTCCGGCAATAACAGGTTGGTTATAGAATTTCTGAAAAGGAGATTCTCGAGACCATTCGATTTGTTTCAGGATTTCATCAGTGGGAATCACCTGCCTGCTCTTGATATAGCTGCTGATTTTGCGCTGTGAACATTAAACCTTGCTGTATCTACTCCACTTGCTTCCATAGCATCTTTAATTCACCGCCCATTTGCATTCGTGCCAATGTGCCGATAAGGCATGACATATGAAAGGAGAAGATGGCCATTGCCCTGGTCATGAAACAAGCTGGGTTTTTTCCAAGATAGCGTTCTAGAGTAGAGTAGGTGGTTCTTTAGGGTACTTAAGGGTTCTTCCCAACAAAAAATGACATGAGGATTTTCCCCAGGTCTGTCCTGATTGACATGATCCTGTATGTAGAACATAAATGATAATCAGGAGTTTTTTGCATAGCATCGATCCTCAGAAAATGACAGTGTTTGACACCGCTCCCCATATGTTAAAGGCGAACTGAAGTTTAGAAGATCACTTTTTTTTGTCTTATTATTGTCGAAATATAACGTCCTTTTCTTAAAAAAAAAATAGGTAAAATCCTTTTCCATCTTGAAAGGCCTTGAATTTGCGCAAAATCCTTAGTTGTTTTTTCCAATTTGAATGTCTGCCATTTTGTTTGCTTTTTCTTCCGGTTACTTCCAAAAAAGGAATGTCTGCTGCCATGTTGTGAGGTCATTGCACATTGCAAAGTCTCAACACAGTACTTCACTTTCTTCGTTGTTAAAACACATAAGTTTATGGCAGAACTTGAACCATATTCTTTCGAACCAAGGCGATAAAGTTCAGGATCTGAGGAAGAGGAAGCAACCGAAAGGGAAGACTCAAGAAGGGGAAATACGACTTGGTGCAGCTGTGATTTTTGCATGAAATGAGAGGCTGGGACAGCAAGAAAAGGAATGCATCTGCTGCTGCGAGATAGAGGAAGCTATGAACAAAATCTCATGTGAATTGATTGTATTTAAAAGGTAATAAAGACAACTTGATTACTACGAGATTCTGTTGGCTGCTGTTGTTTTGTCTCTCATTTCGTCTGTCATTTCAATTCAATTTCACAAACTTTAGCTTACAGACATCTAGTGATGCTCATAGCTCGTAACTAACAGATCTACGTATAGCTTAATATCTATTAAAGTTAGATGTGCCAGCAGATCAAGCTATTTGTTGTGTAATGCAGCATTCTAGCTTTTCCGCCGTGCATTTGTTTGCAAAGAGAAGTGCTACAAACTGCCATCGTATGTAAACACATTACTCTGTTCGTAGTATTGCGAATTTTCAAACGTAAACATCTTTGTGATCGTTGCCGAATTTATAATACCCAGCTTGAAGCGCAATTGCTATTCACGGAATGACATGCCCCAGTTGCTTGCAAAAACAACTCCTCCGTTCTTTTTTTTTTGTTTTCACAATACAAAGCTTTATTTCAATACCACATAACACATACATCTCGTAATACACTATCCTTATTACACTTTTTGAAATACAGAATTACTTGACATATCCCCCCCCCCCCGCCACAATCCTTTATCAATTAGAAGAAAACAGAGAAGAAAAAGAAAAGGGTGTTACAACGATTCAAAAATCGCCCACTTTTCTCTTAAAAATTCCATATTGTTGCTATTACGTGCAATATATAGTTCTGTTTCATATTTTAATTGAACTTTAGATTTAAATGCCATAACATTTCGTAAGGTTTGATTCCTTCTGCAATCCCATAAGTAAAGTTTTGCAATAATAATAAGATATTTATGCAATGGGCATGATCGTGTTATCATACCTACAATTATATCCTTTTTAGTAACACAAATTCTCTCCTTCTTGATGGAAACCCAATACTGTTCAAATTCATTCCAGAAAGTTTTCGAGTGTGGACAGCTATACAAAAGATGATGCAATGTCTCTAAATCTGATTGGCATAAGGTGCATTTATTACAAATGTTGAAGCCAATTTTATACACTTAAGTATTAGTATAAAGGATAGAATTAAGTATCTTGTATTGTAAGGCCTTAACATAGGGCTTGAGTGCGACTTTATGTGGAAGCATAAACACTTTTTGCAAAGAATCAATGGAGAAGTGAAATTCACCTCGCAACTTATTAAAGGTACTAGGAAATTGTGCCTTTTTATTTATTGACAATGGATAATAATGTTTTGATCTCTTTTTTGTGATATCAAAAACATAATTTTTCCATGTACCCTCGTTTTCACTGAATATTCTTTTTAACCAGGCGAGGCGCAAGGATTTAATCATACATTCCAGGTCAATCATTCTTAAGCCACCCTGCTCAAACTCATTTCTTGTTGACAATCTAGTAACCTTGTCCGTACCATTCCATAAAAATTTATACAGTTATCGATTCAATTCAACGATGATATTGTCTGGGGTTGACATTAACAAAGCTAAATAGACAAACTTAGGGATGACCAAACCTTTAATTATGGTAACTTTACCATAAATAGATAACCCTCTAGAGGACTAGACATCCAGTAACTTCTTTGTCTTGTCTAAATTTTCTATGAAATTCTTTTCAAGCAGCAACTTTTGATCACAAGTATAGAAGACCCCAAGGGCCTTAATTGGCTCACTTGGCCATGTAATACCAAATGGTTTTGCTTTATTATTCCTGGAGGGCCCAATCCACATACCTGTTTTGAATATTGGATAGTGTGTGCATGTATGTTATATTTGATCCAATTCCAAATAGTCCGATTATCGGACAATTCTCTTTCCCCATGAACAATCCAACTTGGGATCTTTAAAGTAATGTCAATTCATTTTCCAAAGGCGGGGACCTCATCTCGTTGTCTTTACTTCCAAATTCTACAAAGATTGCAGCGTGGTCTGTTTTTATAGCAGGGATTATGTTAGTTGATATTACTAAATCTTGTAAATTGTTAGGTATTAACTAGCAATCAAGATGGCAAAAAATGTTTGGAGATTTTTGACTCCACGTAAAGCTCCAGGAAACAGGACTTTTGGCACGCCATATATCAACTAAATCTAGATCTTCCTGAAAACAGCTAATACTTGCAATAACTGATTTACGCAGTAATAATGATCCCCCTTTCCTATCAAGAATCGGATTGATCGGACAGTTAAAGTCGCCACCTACAATAAGATTTTCTTCTATATCTAAATTTTCTGTTTGTAAAGTTGATCTTAATGCCTCGAGAAATTTTACACTGTCGTTGTCTTTGTTCGGAGCATACACGTTGATGAAGACATACAGGTTGTCATTGAACTCTACCTTAAGCATAATGAAAAGTCCCTGAGGGTCGATGATTTTTGAGTGCACAATAACCTCTTAGCCATTTTTCATCAAAATTGCAACCCCACGTGAATTTGAGCATCCGTGAGACATGATAATTTCCGCGCTTCATTCATTTCTCCATTGATTTTCTACTTCTTTTGTTGAGTGAGTTTCTTGCAAAAATATTACGTCCTACACTTTTTGAAATTGCTAAGGCCCCTCCCATTTAGTGATGTCAATCTCAAGATACTATTTATAAATTCAATTCAAGAGGAATTGAATGCAATGGAAGCCAAACATATTAGTAATTTTGATAAAGAAAATGGCATAAATAGTCTCCAGTTCTTGGGCGGATTGGGTATATAAAAACATTTAAAACGAACCGCACAAGACAAGTAAACAATAATTACGTAAAAAAGGAAAATAGAACCTATTGTGTATTAAACACCCCCAAGTGATCCGAAAGATCAAAATCAGGACAACATAAGCAAGACTAAAAGAACACTGTCAACAGAATTAGCGTCAATTCCACGGCGTGCTTTTCGTTGCACCCCCCCCTGAAAAAAACAATCATTTACATTATTGCGCCATAATGCTCAAGATCTTCCGCTTCCTTACCTCAATAGACCTGTTCATTTTTCGATCAATCTGTCAACTTTGAAAAATGCAGGTTGCTTGGCTTTCTTCGCCTTCTTTAAGATGGATAGAGCTTTGATTGAATTTCCTCCATTTCTCTTGGAAAATCATTGGCAATTCCTATGTTGATTTCTTTAAGATACTTCACAGACAACGATGCAAATTCTTTATCGTAGTAATAGCTAAATTTGACAATATTTGGTTTGGGTTTCAATGACGACCTCCGTGGTGTTATGCGGTGGATACGCTCGAAGTGAATGCCTTCCTCATCTTCCTTTGCAATTTTCCATAAGGACCTTTCGAACTAATGACTCTGTATTTCCGTTTTCTCCTTCGTATTCCTCAATGTTAAAAATCTTAGTGTTTTCTCTTTTTGTACATGCTTCCAACATGATGCTGCGACGTTTCAAGGAAAGAAATTTTCTCTCAAGAGATTTGATATCTTCTGTATTCTTGTTCGTAATAGCACCTATACTGGTCGATGTCATTTTCAATTCTTCCAAATCTTCATTTGTGAACTTCATCTCTTCCTTTTGACTGTTATTTTCACTTTCAACTACTGTCAAGCACGTTTTCAGGTCTTCCATTTCGCTGAATAAGCCCAAACGTTTGTCTAATTTGGCATTCATCTCCAGAAATCTAGCCAAAGTTTCGCAGGAATGGCTGCTGCCGCTATGACAGTCTTCATCCGTTTGTGAACTTCTGTCACATTGTCTTTTGCAGCCTTCCTTTGTTGCGTTTTTTTCTTGTTGTCGGGACGGCTGTCTGGCAAAATTTTAGGGAATGGAGGGCTAAATACGTCTTAATGTGACATATATATGAACCTTATAACAGAGTGAATGAAAACACGACCACCTTCGGCAAAGGTCAGTTCCAGTACCCCAGTTGCTTGCAAAAACAACTGTTCGGTTCACTTCTCTGGAACTGGGTTTACCACTGAAATCTCCCAAATAAAGAAGACATAGCTCACTCACTGGGTATAAATGGAATCAATGGAGTCACAAAGTTAACATGTCATCAATTACATGCAACTGCTGCATTGACCCCTGTGGCCAAGACACCGTCAAAACAGGAGGGTGTGAAATGATCCGAACAGATGTGACAGTGTGGGATATTTGGCAAGTTTTCCGTTCTAAATTCCGATAAGCCATTCTTTGAGAAGGATTTCG
This sequence comes from Montipora capitata, assembly GCA_949126865.1. Taxonomy (NCBI): domain Eukaryota; kingdom Metazoa; phylum Cnidaria; class Anthozoa; order Scleractinia; family Acroporidae; genus Montipora; species Montipora capitata. Next base: position 21,332,405 of record OX421451.1, on the reverse strand, counting down.
TTTTTAGCAGGGAAACGATGGTGTCTGAGAGTTCTAATAGAACAGCCCACAATCACAGGAAACTTTTCGAGATTCCCATTTGGGAATTAAATGGGAAATTTTCCCACTCATGGGAAAAAATTGGGACAAGAAATTACTTTTGGGGGAAATTTTGGGTTTTTGTTGGGAAAGAACGTCTACTTTTCTTTTACATCCCAATATTGGGAACATGCTGTGACCGTTTTTCCAAGTTATACCCAAAGCTGGGAACAATATGGGAAAAGTTCCCAATTTATTCCTAATATTGTGAATTATGGGGGAACATTTCCCCAAGTTATTCCCAGAATTGTGATTAATATGGGAACATTTATCCAAGTTATTCCCAGAACTGTGAATAATATGGACAAATTTCCCAAGTTATTCCCAGCATTGGGAATGATATAGAAACCGTTACCCAAGTTATTCCCAGAATTGTGATTAGTATGGGAACATTTATCCAAGTTATTCCCAGACTTGTGAATAATATGGACACATTTCCCAAGTTATTCCCAACATTGTGAATGATATAGAAACCTTCACCCAAGTTATTCCCAGAATTGTGATTAGTATGGGAACATTTATCCAAGTTATTCCCAGAATTGTGAATAATATGGACACATTTCCCAAGTTATTCCCAGTATTGTGAATGATATAGGAACCACTTTACCCAAGTTATTCCCAGAATTGTGAATAATGTGGACACATTCCCCCAAGTTATTCCCAACATTGTAAATAATAAGGGATTATTTCCCCAATTTAATTCCCAATAGTGTAACACAGATAAATGAAAATAAAAGCCTTTATTATGATGATTCTATAGATTATAGAAATATCCTCCACGTTTCACCGGCCTTGTTCCAAAAGGAACATGAAGCATCAATGTTAAGAATTACACACTCCATGTCAGCACTTTATCCACTTAATGAATACCAGTATCTTTCCCACTTTGTTTGAGGGTTAATTGGAGGACTTCACTCGGAATCTTGTTCATTTTTCTTCAATGTTTCCAGCGCCATCTTGTATAACGAGTGAGAGACCAGACTGGAACTAGTGAGCCGTTTTCATTTTGGCCAGCAGTCTCCACGGCAAGCTCTTAACGATTTTGGCGGTAATCGGCGGCTTTGTTAACGTTTGTATCAACGCTCACAAATTTGTGGTGATTTTTTGTTTGTTTTACTCTTTAAATGCTGATCCAAGGCAGGGAAATGCTTACAAGAACTCAAGTGAAAAGGTAAGCGTTAACTATAGGCGAATAACATTTGATTTGATGCCTTATTGTCTTCAAAATGACGATTTACATGTAGAGTACCTTCAAGTCAATTTTTCTGGCAAGGATACTTAATTTGGCTTTTTAAATGCTATAACCCTGCAATAATTGGTAAACCTTTTAACAAGAAAAATGAAGTTTTGGATCAAATGGTGAAGTAAACCATTTTGTATAAAAGTGCTCATACGGCGAATTAATTCATGTATACGATTGACAAATGATTCGTTCTGGTAAATGCTGTCTCTTTTCAATGCAGAATCATAATGCCTGAGAAAACTAGGTATTATTGACGTTTGTTAAGAAAAGAGAGCTAAATTTGAGTCTACACTTCACACACTTTAACTGTAATTGATTGAAATGATCACGAATTTAGAGGAATCGTGACTTGCATCATTGAAGTATTTACACGCATATATTTGTATTTTAGTTACCATGAAAGAAGAAGATACACTTCCTGAAGAAATTCTTTGACGGGACAGCAGGAAAAGGACCTTTACAGCAGAGAAAAATGCTTAGCAGCCAATTCTGTTTCCCCGACCGTTTATGGTTTGATGTATTTAAGGATTACTCTTTGCAGACTTGTTATGGTTCTGTGGTTTATCTGAAATCTTAAAAAGCCCTTTTTGTATTTTAAATTTAAAACAAGAACCCAATCCAAAGATTTTGACCTGAAGTAACTGCTTTGAAATCAATTATTTTGTATTCTAATTTTTGTGTGAGTCATGATGGTAACTGTTAGCTTCACTGGAATGGTGTCCAGCACATTTCTGATTTGCTGGTTGGAATATTATTTTACAGGAGCAGGTCACTATAACCTTGTTTTTTCCACATGTGCATTTCTACTTCTCAGTTATTTCAGGTCAATTCTTGATTTTTCTGACCTCATTCAAGAAACATGAAAATTTTCATGTTTCACTCTCCCACCAACGCAGTACCACAGTTTCGTTAGAAACTAGAATTTTGTTTACTCGTTCAAGAAAGTTTCAGCACTTGTAATGTCCAAAATTTCTGTCTAATTCCAAGTTTTTATTACTTATTCCAAGAAATTTTAATCTAATTGATGCACAGCTTGGAATTATTCCAAGTCTGAATTTCCTGTGAAAATTCACAATTCTGTTCCTATGAAATTTCCAGGAATTCCTAGGAAGTCCCAGATTTATTTTGCAAGGGTGTGAACTATTTGGGAGTATTTCCCCACATTAATTATTTGAAGTTCTGATCAACCAACTGAACCAATTTTCCCAAAAAGAACAGAAACATTTTCTGATCCATTGCCTTTAGCTTATATTAAGTGTTTCCAAGTGTAAAATGCACAGTCCAAATAATGGGCTGTCATAGTTACATTTATGCCTTTTGGAAAACCAACTGACAAATTTTGTTTATAGAGTGCAATGTGAAGTGCCAGCCTTCTACCCCATATGAACCATGTCAGCATTAGCCCTACTAATGGAAATGGGCCCACACAATGCTCACATGGTTCATATGGGATAGAAGGCTGGCACTTCACATTACACTCCAATCAGTTAAGTCTATTCTCATATAAGTGCTACACAGCCAACGTTTGCAAAAAAAACGTAATCCTTCCTTGGACAAATTTTGTTACACTATTCCAGAGAGGTTGAGCAACACTGGAAACAAAACATTTATACGAGGATAGCATTATTGATCTTACCGCGGCAGGTCTAATTTGCAGGTCGCAGGTCGCGGGTTGCAGGTCATTGTTTCACCAATACAGAAAGTATCCTAAACATTCATAAAAGCTAACCTTAGGCCTAAAAACGTTTGTTTAGGCCTAAGTAGGCCTAAGGTTAGCTTTTATGAATGTTTAGGATACTTTCTGTATTGGTGAAAAAATGACCTGCAACCCGCAACCTGCAAATTAGACCCACCGATATTACCAGTAAATGCTGTTGTAAACTTCTCAAACCACTCTTAAATCCAAGTTTAATGCATGTTATTTAATTATTCTAGTCTAAAGATAAATACTAATGTACACCCTTAGTGGTTATTAATACTGTTTATTAAATTGTTTAATTGTCACAGATTTGTGTGTTTCTCATTTACTATATAGCAGAGCAGTTGTCAATGGGCTGAAAATGAACAGTTGCATTCGAGGTTATGTTATGATTCCCATGGTGAACAGGCAATTATTGAGCCATGCATCGTTGAAGGAAATTGTTGGTCAAATTACATGCTAATCTTTATGTTTTGGGGGCAAAAAGTATTTTCACATGAAAACCATAAAAGGGAGCTGTTTATCAGGAAAAGAAACCCCATTTGAAGGAAATTGCTGGGTCAAGAAAGGGAAATTATTGTGACAGGAATCTGCCGATAACAGGGGAAATTATTGGGACATGTAAATCCCAATATAAGGGTATTACTGGGACATGTAAATCCCAATGTACGGCAATGTTTGGGATGCATGAATCCCAATACAGGGGAATTATTGGGACGTATAAATCCCAATATAGGGGAATTACTGGGACATGTAAATCCCAATATAGGGGAATTGTTGGGACATATAAATCCCAACATAGAGAAATTATTGGGACATGTAAATCCCAATATAGGGGAATTACTGGGACATGTAAATCCCAATATAGGGGAATTACTGGGACGTGTAAATCCCAATATAGGGGAATTATTGGGACGTGTAAATCCCAATATAGGGGAATTATTGGGACGTATAAATCCCAACATAGTGGAATTACTGGGACGTGTTAATTCCTAATATTGGGGAATTATTGGGACATATAAATCCCAATATAGATCCCAATGTGGAATTCTTGTCCCAAGATTGGTTTTGGTAGCACTTTCCCAATTTGGGAAATTCCCAAGAGAAACCCACTTAGAACACAGAAATAATCCATTTTATTCACAGATTGGGAATTGCAAAAAGTTTCCTGTGAATAACGCATGGAACCACATTTTAAGTTTCCTGCTTTCAAGCAAGTGAGCGCAATGACGTCACGCTTGGCGCCCAAGCCTGGTGTAATACAGCCAAAATGGCGGACTTCCATTGAGTGATCAATACGGGTCTTTCTGGCCTCATACAGACGATGAAACGTAAGAAACCCCTCAAATACTCGAATATTTCCTTTAACTAAGTCAGGGACTACAAATTTGGCGAAGGAAAAAAATACCATTTTTATCTTCAGTTCTCCTTTAAAGCTAGTGGTTTAAGGGTCAATTGTTCTGAGAGAGAGCTTGCTCGGAGGATACAATAGTCCTATATAATCTAGTACAAGCATAACATCCCATGTTACCTGATATCGAGGAGTAAGCATGCAACTACTTCCCCCCCCCCCCATTAACCTACAGTACGAACAGAAGTAACCTAATGAGGAACACTACATAGAATGCGTCCCAATAGCGTTCTTTGGAGTGTTCTCTTACTGTTTCCATTTCCTTCTCTTAGCATTCCAGTCTTTTGAAAATGAAATGCTGGGTTTTACATACAGGGAATGCAAAAGGCAACGTATTCCCTGATTCTGCATAGGAATACATTACTCCCATGATATATTGCTTTGTACACACATAGCCACTAGGACGACTTCTTTTTACTGGTTTGCTAAACCCAGTCGGAATCTGCGTTCATTTCGTCGGTTTTTTTAATTTTTTTCCGTGTCGGTAAAAGTCTTGCCTGTCACTCCCCTGCTAAGTGGTGTCTTTGTGCATAGAGCCTTCTGCTCGTATTTTCTTAGGATCAAGAGGGTAGTGGGAAATGCGTAGATTTTTCTGGTGCACACAGTAGAACGATTAACTTAAGCGGCTATGGCGTTGAAAGTCATGTAACACGAATAGTGTTTTAGTGGATCTTTGAACAAAATATACCCTTATGAAGCTCAATAATGGCAAGTCAATTGGATACTGAACAAGACAGGCGGTGGAATCTTAAAAGCGACGAGTAATGGACTTCGACAACAATCTGTCGCCCGTCGAGCCGAAATCAAAGTGAGCTGCATTTCTAATTTTTTACCAAATGTGCTGTTATATAGAACACTGAAACCAAATGGAATATTCTCTGGTAACTTATGGGTTCCACAAAGACAGAGAACGAATCGAACACCTTGAGTGTGGATCTCCACACTCTTCAGGTAAAAGAAATAATGGGAATTGTGACAGCCAAGAATTATTTGAAAGAAAGCTTGTCGTCTATTTTGTGCTTCATTATTCAAGGAAAAGGTTCTTCATGGAAACTCTTTGATCCTGAAATTTTAGTTTGTTGTAATAATACGCATATTTGACACGATTGAGTTTTTTCTCTTCACGCACGTAATGAAATGGGAAGGGGTTTAATTGCCTGTAATAGCAAATATGTTGTTTGTTTCAAAAAAATTGTTTGCTGGAAAAGGTGGCCTTTATGAATTCATCATGTTTTATAATATGCGAGCTTAACTGGATAGTTTTTATGGCAATAGTAAAGCATTTTCGTGTCAAAATGAGGTTAGCGTTTTTTCTGTTGTGCTAACTTAATTAAATGTAAATATACATTCTGCCTCGTAAGTTTGTTATTCTCGTTAACCAGCAATGGCATGGAAAGTCATTGCAACGCGAATGGCG
>OX421451.1:21311557-21316557 GCA_949126865.1 Montipora capitata | reverse complement strand
ATCATCAAACGGACCCTTGCTGAAAGAGTCATATCACTAAGAAAACACTGGTAAATTATGAGCTCTAAACAAAAACACTGTAACACACTCATTAGTGATCATCAAATGGACCCTCACCGAAAGAATCATATCACTTAGGGTGCGTTTTTTGGGAAAATCCAAAAACGGATTTGTGATGTGTGATGGATCAAAAAACGCAAAACCAAAAAAAGGATTATTGTTCATGACAACGCAAACAAACAAACCCAGAGTTGCGTGCAATTTAAAAAAAAACCAAGAAATTTAGTGGTTAACTGGTTCGTTTTGGAGAAATTCTTCAATGAAAAAAAAAAAGCCTTAAAGATCAATAAAACCAAATGACGAAAAACATGCGTTCTAAGGTCCAAATAATTGCAGTTTACTTTTTTAGCTATAGCAAAGGAAGTAACAATATTATTGCTGTCAAGAACCTTTTAGTGCAATGTCTCGTGTGAAATTTGTGGGAAACCTAACTATTTTCGACCTATTTGTGTCTTCGATCATGCAGTAAAAATAAGAAAAACATTGGGCTAAACTGTCATGTACGGTAGCTGTGGTGTGTCAATTTTACATGGAAAACCACTTATCGAACGTACGTTTTTCAAATCCTTGCCCAAAAAAACGCTCAAGTGGTGAATCTCAGAAATCCGGATTTAGATTTGATTTGAAGTATCCTGCTCGAGTCTGGATACTTTAGATTCATGATCCGTTTTTTGGATTTCTCGAAAAAAGCGCAAAATCCCTTTTTGGATTCAAGAATCCCCTTTTGGGATTTTCCCAAATGCATCCTAAGAGAACAATGGTAAATTATTAGCTCCAAACAAAATCACTGAAACACCCATTAGTGATCATCAAACGGACCCTCACCAGAAGAATCATATCACTAACAGAACAATAGTAAATTACTAGCTCCAAAGCAATAGTCACTGGAATAATAATAATAATAATAATAATAACAATAATAATAATAACAATAATAATAATATTTGTAACAGGTGCAGATTCTATCTAAATATAATCAAATGTGCCTATAAATTCAAAAACAAGTAAACAATAAAATAAGAAAACATTCAAAGAAACAACATGTGTTACAATTGCATTCTGAATATCATATAATATGTAATGTTTAAAAAACGAGCAGCAGTGTTTTATCGGGGTTTAAAAACACGAGGCGTAGCCGAATATTTTTACACCCGATAAAACACATGCTGCGAGTTTTTTGAACGGCTTCAAAAACATTCCACAAAGAGCGTGTCCCTCTGGACTCAAAATAGTGGGTCAAATTGTGAGAGGTGAACATTAGCATACAAGATAAACAAGCTGTATGCCTTATTAGTATTCTTTATATAAAGAATACTAACGAGGAGTGTTTTATTGGGTTATAAAGCCCGTACACGTGACGTTTTATCGGTGTTTTGATAGGCTGTCAGGCTCTTGAATTATTAATGATTTTTTGAAAAGTTAGTTAAAGATAGTATAACTGTGATCAACTGAAACATCTATAAAATATGTGATGTTATTATTATATAAAAATTAAATAAAATAAAGTTAATTAAGACATACAAAGGCTTGTTTGAAAAGAAAGGTTTTCAAAATACTCTTAAATTTAACAATCGATTGTTCTGACCTTATGAGGCTTGGTAGAGTGTTCCAAACTGAAGGTGCTGCGGAGAGACATGCTCTGTCTCCGAAAGTTTTCTTTTGTTATCACGGTGGGTGGCATGAGCAGAAGTTCTTGTGTTGATCTCAGCGAGTAACGTTCATGGTTTCCAATCTTGACAAGATCACACACATATCCTGGGGCCATACCATGAATAGCCTTGAATGTTATGACAGCAATTTTGAAAACAATTCAGAATGACACAGGCAGCCTGTTCGTAATCTTTGTAGTTTACCAATCTGATGTCTGGGATTCCAAACAGGAAGCTACATGTATTGCAGTAGTCGATACGGGCGGTGATGAATGTGTGGATCAGCGTCTGTGCTGTGTCAGTAGTCAAGTACTTTCTTATTCGCCTGATGTTGTACAAGTGAAAATATGAAGACTTGCACATTTGATTTACCTTAGACATCATATTCATATTCTCATCAAATCATACTTCAAGGTTCTTTGTGACTGAAGCTGGAGAAATCATGGTACTACCAACACACAAACCACCTACATTAATTTTCGCTAACTGCTGTTTCGTGCCAATGAGCATCAATGAGTAATCATCCAAGCTTTAATGTCCTTAATACAACTTTCCATGCTCTTTACAGCATCATCTGCAGAGGTGGTGCAATTTGGATGAAATATAAGAGGTACTGTTTGTATAGTTAGGTATTCTAAGGAAATTGTTGTAGCCTGTTAGAAATGACTCCCAGATTTTTATGATGAAAATTGAAATGTTGATTGGCAATATGTACATTTAGTTGTTGTTCTTATGCTGTAGAATGCTTTGCCTCTTATGCTTTGACTCGATGCATACCTGTTGTTATGGCAATGGAACATTTGAACCCACAAATGACCATCTCCAACATCAGTGGTTTCATATCTCAGTTGGTTAGAGCAGCACACCAGCATTGTGGCATATTGTAGTATCAGAACACAGACAAGACAAACAGAAAGAACATTGACTACGAGACAACATCAACCACGCATCAAGCTGCCATTAGTAATGTATGTATATATGGTATGTATGTATCATTCACAGGTTCATGTCTGGGCTGGCATTTGAACTCAATATCGCGAAGGCCACTGATCCATACAGGAGAATGATCTAAATCATACCAGCATGTACACAATGGAGTGGCTCAAACCAAGTTAATTGTTGGTGTGCACCTAGTCGCTGGTGAGTCCAGCTTGTGTGTTTTGTATATTATGGTTTGCTCTCAACAACCAGAAACTGTGTGTTATTTTCCTCCTTTATTTCATACTTTGTTTGAAGATCGCGTGGAGATTCACTCCATGTGCCCTGTTTTATGTTTCTTACAACAAATTACCCGATTTCCTATGTGACACGTTTACACTTCACGAACAAAAATTGCTGAACTCAGTTTTGAGTGTAGGAAGACAAAAGTCAAAATAAAAAATTCTCAAGTTGAGTAAGTTACCAAAGCAACAAGTTCCTCAGAAATGATCTAAAAATTTTGTCTATTCTCGCACGTATCAATATTTCATACAACCTAGAAATTACTTCCAAAAAAAATGTTAAGAGTTTAAAAGAATCATTGGCAAGAAATATATAGTGTGGTATGTCTGAAGTAAGCAGCAGAAGTGCTATGTGATGAGCTTAATATATTTGTTACAATATCGAACCTTTGTCAGTGCATTCTTCATACATTACGTTACGTGTTAAAGATCGTACTCCTGTTGCTCTAAAATCCATGGTAGTTTACCAATTTTCTTGTGTGGGTTGTAATTCCCGTTATATTGGCGAAACTAGTCGCCACTTTTCTACCAGGATAAAGGAACACACGGAAAGCGATTATTTTTAAGCATTTCAACACATCTCCCTTATGTAAGAGCAAATACTCCCCTTCGTGCTTTAGTATTCTGGATTCTGCCAGCAACTCAATTGATTTAAAACTCAAAGAAGCTTTTCATATAAATAAGATCAAACCGGAACTTAACAAACAATTGCAGCATTACAACACTTTTCTCACGTTTTAGTTTACACCTTGATGTTTGGTGTCACGCTGTAGATAGTACCCGCTTTTGTATTACATCATGTTGTAACAATTTTTTCATCTACCCGTAGACTTTATAACTGTTCACCTTTAGGAACTCATTAAACTGATGATGGCATAAGCATGCCGAAACATGTCTTTTAAAAAAGTTGTCTGTTTCCTACAGTATTTATCATACTTGCTACTATTGCGACTTTATAGTTTGTATTTGTACAATAGTATAGCATTACTTGAGAAGAAGCAAACAAGAGTGGTCTGAACATTACTTTTCTTTTTCAAGGGCCTCTTACTTCGACTCCTGTTCAAAGCACGGCTAGAAATAAAAGAAAGTTCTCCATGCAGGAAAGTCCCTTGAACCAGACCTTGTCTTTCAGTGTATTTTGTTATAATTCACCGGTAGTACAGATGCAAGGGATAAGCTTGTCAGTTTCACTGAAAACATTTCAACATACTGAAGTGTTTTTGCAGGGTTTAATGCAGTATCACCAAGATTTATGTATGTGGATTTCTATCTTACTTTATTACCCGGGTAAAATAGCTACTTTATAGCACTTCGCATTTATTACAAGAGAGTACTTTCTGAACTATTTTATGACAGGCTGTATATTTATGTTGTTACATGTAGGTCAACGTCAGTGGACATAACTGGTTTGAGTGAAGCAGAAAAGATTCGCTCAGTTGCAAATTCTACATACAAGATTCAAAATGATTCAGTCATTGTGTCAAGGGCGTCCATGTCAAGCAGCTCATCAAGTGAAGAAAGTGACGATGAGATTCCATTTTTTGGTGAAAGGTGAGTTTTATCCTGTTTTACTGCATGTTTGTTAATAGTTCAGTGGCACTATAATATTATTGTGATTATTCATTAAGAAAACTGCTCAATAGAACAGGTAGGATTTTTTTTTTGTCATCCGTTATTTATTTTTACAGTGAGAGGCTGGATGAAGCCTTGTGTGTCCTCAACCGAAACAGGGAATTGGATGAAAGTGAAAGTGAAGAGGAAGAGATGTTATGGTAGGTAAAAAATAAGCATGAACTGAATAACTGCAAAATATAGGTGGAGGGGAATGAACTGAATAACTAAACAATATAGGTTTGGGGTGGGGGGGGGGGGGAGGAGGGCTGGGGGCTGGAAAAGTATTTTGTCTTCTTTATCCTCAAGACTGGATTTTTAGGTGGATGATAGTCCAGTGCTGTTGTAGGGTGTTTCACTTATGTATATCTGGGTCATGTAACAGTACAAGAGGCGCTCAACATAAGTCAGAACTGGCTGGCCTGACACGTGATTTTGGATGTCAATTTGGCCATTTTCA
>OX421451.1:21296557-21304057 GCA_949126865.1 Montipora capitata | reverse complement strand
ACTAGAACTGCACATGAATGACGGCACCCATTAAATTTACAATATATTTAAAAATGATGTCACCAATTTTGAAGGTTGACATATTGTCTCTTTTATTAGGTAGTAATATGGGGACTTTTCTTCAATTTTCTCTGGCTAGGTATCAAGTGTACAAGGCAAGGAGGCAGCTTGCAGTAATAGACTGTAATTATCATGTTGACAGAGCCACCGCCACGAATGAGAAGAAAGAGGCAAGGCACACCAGAAAGTATAACCAAAGGACGAAAGAATGGAAAACCAGAGTGGTGAAGGTATCCAAAGACATTGGATACATCCCTATCCAGATGGCCAAAATATTCAAACGGCGATTTGAGGACCTAAAACCAATAGACCGTCATGTGTCATTGTGTGAAGATGACCCAGCAAGAATTGCTCCAACAATTGCTGAGGTCCTCCCTGTGCCCTCAAAGGAACTGTACATAAGGCACCAGTCAAGGTTTTCAAAATGTACACTGTATAACAAATTTATTTACATCAAAACAGTTAACTGAAACTGACAAACCATAACTATTTCAATTGGTTTTACAAGATAGGTCATTAATAAAACCTGCCATGTTCCTCGAGGGTTGGAGCCCCAAGATTTAAGGGTAATATATGTCCTCACTTGCTCAGTTGTCACAATAAAAGTGTTTGTTGGTGTATGTATAAAATGTTGTTGGCTATTGTGTTTATTTCCAAATTAGACCTTTCTAGCCTGTATGTTTAGTTTTCATAATGTAGGTCATGTGGTGTTATTCTAATAAATAAAAGACAAATCCCTTTGGAATTATCACATGATGTACATTGGCAAAACCAAAATTTACAAGCTAAAAAGATCCATTGCATAGTAAAACTCTTGGCAAATACAATATCACATGACCTGAAGACTAAATGGCATATCTTTATTTACGCAGGTCAACAAATCTTCTTTTGCTTGTTTCTTCTCTAGCTGCATTGTAAACAACAATGATATCGCCTCTGAAAAATTGACCATACTCTTATAGAAGTACAAGGAAAGGTTACGTTTATACAAACGTTGGCCGTGTAGCACTTATATTTTAAACAGAATTAACTGAAGAGAGTGTAGTGTAACGTGAAGTGCTAGATTTCTATCCCATATGAACCATGTGAGCGTTAGCCCTACTGATGGAACTGGGCCCACACAAGGACTGAGAAAAACTCTGACCAGGGTGGGAATTGAACCCACGACCTTCGGGTTAGATCTCCGCTGCTCTACCGACTGAGCTACAAGGTCAGATGGGAGCAGGATAGAAATCTAGCAGTTCACGTTACACTACACTCTCTTCAGTTAATTCTGTTTGAAATATAAGTGCTACACGGCCAACGTTTGTATAAACGTAACCTTTCCTTGTACTTGTACATGTTCATTGCCGTGACTTTAACATCTTCAGTTCCCACGGCCTGCTCCCGTCTGACCTTGTAGCTCAGTCAGTAGAGCGGTGGAGATCTAACCTGAAGGTCGTGGGTTCAATTCCCACCCTGGTCAGAGTTTTTCTCTGTCCTTGTGTGGGCCCAGTTTCATCAGTAGGGCTAACGCTCACATAGTTCATATGGGATAGAAATCTAGCACTTCACGTTACACTACACTCTCTTCAGTTAATTCTTATAGAAGTAGTTTGCCAATATTGTATTTGGAGGTGAACAAAACATTCATTGAAATGTTATATCCTGAGACACTTAGAAAGGACATCAACCTTTTTCATATTCTGGGGATGACTGTAAGTGATATCTACTTCAGAAAACTGTGATGTTTCCTTTATCATCTGGTGCTTTGAACCACTGCACCCTGGATGCCTACCATGGTTGGGTTTATTAGAGATAACTGTGTGGTATGGTTCTTCTCAAACATTTACATTATTCTGGTCTGAATCCCAGGTATATACCAGTTGCTGAGGGATACTGCCTTCTAACCCTGAGAACCACACAAGATGGAGCAACCTTTCGATTCCGTTTGCCTAAATGCCCATACCTGTCTAGGATGAACTGTCGATAAGCAGCTTTGTGAAAAGATAAAGTACTGTTATCTTCGCGATCATTGCATATGTCAGCTCTATTTTTTATACACAGTTCAAGAACTTCTGCATCTAAACATAACTTTTCAAAACGCCTTTTAGATGTGATGCAATTCCGGTTTCCACAATATTTATTCTCTATCTCCTGAGCCATTTGTTGGCATTGCCTACATTTGCACCAGTCTGCTGTTGGCTCAGTATGTGGATTGGGTGGACCTTCACTGCCAGCAGATTCTTATGAGCATTCATTGCCACTTGTAGAGATATTGTTCTCATAGGCATCATCATCTTCCATGATTAGAAGACTGTCAACATATTCCATACTGCCCACCCCTCTACATATATAGTGCCCTTGCACAAAGCTTTCGGGACCATCTTTTCATCTTGGTTTGCAATAAACTTCTAAAAATTAAAGAAACAAACAACACTTCAGCTTCATTTACATTTTACAAGATCAGTTGGAATAATCTATCAAGTATAAAATATATATCCTGCAAACAATGAATTGACTAAACATGACTAAACTATTGTAGACTGGAGGTGACATGTGCAGTAGAAGAAGTAAAAATAGGCACAACAGATTGTTTTGCAGCAACAAAACCTTCCACGTAGCTAACAGAATGAAATGAGTATCAATTTTGAAATAAGCAATGTTGAAAACCAAAGATAGTTCACTTACTTTCACTCTTCGGTTCTCTAAAACTCTCTCATCCTCTTCCCTCGGCCTCACAATTGAAAAAACTTCACTTGGTACTTGATTTCTCTAAATATGTTGGAATAACAACAAGCTGTAGGTAATTTACTCGAAATAAAGACCAAAATTTAGGATTACTTATACAAATGAGTGAATGAAAGCGACATATTTACGTCCTTGTCTTGACAAGATTTCCTCCTCGTACCGCATGAGCATAACTCTCTACAATGCACCTTAGCGGTTTTACAAGGCAGCCACGAGATTTAGCTGTGGTTTTCCACGAGCAAGTTGTCCTACAATTGCAGGGTTCAGCCTAAACGAAAGAAAGTGTACTCCAACATAAGCATGTAAGCATGCACTGATCTTATCGTACGCTAATCCAGGTATAGAGGCTTTATAGAAACAAGAAATCAAGCATCCAAACTTACCGAAATCGAGTCACTTTCAGGAGACACACCGTCCATGACCGTATCTTTGACAATGAAAGAATAACAGCGTGAAACAAGAGAAAGATTCCTTGCAGACGAAGCTACGCAAGCAATGGCGGAAAGTAAAACTCCAGCACCTCATCGTATGCAAATTAGTCTAAACTGGACTGAACTGCGCATGTGCCCCAGCTAACATAGTCCCGTTAACCAGTGCCGGATCTTGGGATAAAATCCAACTACTTTTGCTACAGATTTTAGCATTCTTCCTAAAGAATACAAGTCGCTGACGATACTGTAGATACGATTCTTGATAACTTCTGGGGCCAAGTACGTCTTTGCAGGGGTAGTTCTTTTTCTAGGTGATAGTGCTGACCCAGAACTTTTTCCCAACATGTAAGAGAACAGGTTTGAATTTCGATGAGTGTATGAGATCTTTTTCAAGAACAACATTGTTGGCTTTGATGTCATTATGCAGGTAACCTTTTGAATGCACATGTTTCAGGGTCAAGCATATTTGAATAAATATTTCATTGCTGTCCAATGGTGTAATCATTCTTTTGTTGGCAGCCTTGTGGAGGGTAATGCTTTCTCCATTCATCCCATGAAATTGCGTCACCAAACACAACGGCTCCTTTTTAGTAACAACACCAAAAAACATCGGAAGTCCTGTGTGGTCACCTAAAGCATTAATGATCTCAGCCTTTCTCAGTAAACTCTTTTTTGCAGACTCTTTGCTTTCTTGTGGGTCATTTTCTTCACAATCGCTTCGATACCTCGATAGCGAGCGTGAAAACATTGTCCGTAACTTCCACTGCCAACAGCATGCTCGGACAGCAACTGAAGATAATCTGGATCCAGTTCTTTCAGACAAGCTTTAGACTCTCTCGGTATCTGAATATGCCTTGTGATCACATGTCAATGTGGACTTCCCTCACAGTTGATTTATGGGTTTTTTCTCGACGACGTTTGCCCCACGTGCCATCTGCAACATCATCGCTCCTCTTGAAAATCCCGTCAAAGGTTGCTGGTCGCTTACTAAGACCCCACGTGCATTTTGTTGAAATGCAGATGGCTTTCTTTGCTCGACTTTGGCCCTATCCTTTAAAATAGTATTCTTTTCAACATTTATGACTTCACCGACGGAATAAGGAGGATTATTACGTTAGTCTTTGAGGTCCATTCTTGTGCAATCATTTCTTTCTTCCCCAGGCATTTCGACTGAAGAGTTTTTTGTAGCATTTTTTTCTCGCCGCTCATGTTTCCTTTTCTTCCATTCTTTCTTCTGCTTTGATTTCTCTTCTTCAGTGTTACCATGCAAGTACATGGCTCGCTTCCCAAATTAGCTCACCAACAGTTTTCTCCGCCATGTCCAAGTGTATGAAAATCTATCTTTTAGCAAAGATCATATTCTCTATACTCCTCTGGGTCATTTTCAATTAATTGAAAGTTTAATGACAATCCAACGCATTATGACAACTTTTTGGTGTGAAACTTGGCGGGTCTTAATTTGAGGTATGTTAGGAATCCTAGTACGGCGTACTAGCATTCCTTAAAGGTACTTACGACCAGAGCTCCGTGTGTCCCCTCATGAAAGAAAACAAGCCCACCCTAAGCAAGCGAATGGAAAAGAAAAAATAAGCCATTTCAGAGTCAACTGTCAACAAGAATCGGCAAAATACGGCCATGCAACCAAGAAAGGACGAACTTCAAACAAGATCCGCTCCAACGCTTAAGTAACATTTAGGTGCTATAAACAAACTTCTGAAAACACAAGCTAGTGAAATTTCCTGCTAATTTTATGAGAACTCATTGCGATTACGTGTTTATAACATAAACTTTTAAGGCAAAAATTTTCTTGTCACTGTTGAGGCACATGGAAAACCAGTTGGGCAAACAGATTAAAAAGCACTTGTTCGCACGCACTTTAGAGCAAAACAAAGAAATCAACTTATTCTTTATGTTCAAAAGAGTACAGATAATTGTTATTTGGGGACCTGTCATTCTATATGTGGGTGGGGTGGGGGGATTTTTTTGTTTTAGCATGAAAGAAAAAACTTGACCCACCCCTTTAAGGAATTAGTTAATTCTTGACCCACCCCCATATAACTTTATATAAGAGGTGACCCACCCTCAACACCCTTCAATCTATACCTCTATAAGGAGTTCCTGTTCACTGAACGAAATCAGCATATCTTGTGGACCAATGTCCTACTCTGCAGCCACTTCTTCTAGTTGTGCCTTCTTGTATTGTTACAGTGTGACTGCCATCATCTGATTCACTTTCGCTTTCACTTTCATTACACAAAACAAGGTAATTGTCACTGTCACTCTCATCACTGTCCTCACCAACACTGACGCTTTTGAAGTTTCATAATAGTGTACTGTGATTCGCTTGATTTTGTCGATTTTCTTTTCGTTCTTGCTAACTTTATTATGCTCAATGTTTTTGTCCAACTTGGAGACTTTCAGAGTGTCAGGCTCCCCCTTCTCTACAAGTGTTTTCCAGTCATAGCAATGTACATCCTTTAAGGTTCAAACTTGCTTTTTTTTTTCTTTGCTCTTGCTTACGGATCTCATTGACACTTTGCAGTTGTGACAAGTGCTCAATGTAATTTTTCACCAGTTTTTCGTCTACAATAAACTTGGAGGAAATTCTGTGATAGCACCCCCAATCATTGTGAAATTCTCTTTTGGCCCACCCCTTTTCTCTGAAAAAAATAGGCCTGGCCCACCCCATGACCCCCCCCCCCCCCCCCCAAGTAAATAATGACTGGTCCCTTAATTCCAGTTGACAATAAAAATTCCTCATCAAAGGAAAAACTGATTCAACCACGGTTTAGTGCCCACGGAAAGAATTTGTGGAGTAAATTCTTCCACTAAGTATGTGATATTACTGGTATTCTGTTCTGTTGTTGTCGTTCTCTTTCGCTCTCATTTCGTTTCTGTTCTAGTCATAGGTCCTCCAGGCATCACATTACCTTTTCAGAGCTCCTAAAGATGTGCCAAAAATTGCAATACAGAGAAAAAAGCAGCTCTAAGCAAATTAAAAATAAACACTCAGCTTTAAGTTTATATCCCTCCGATGCTTGACTTGAATAACTGTGTAGCCGCCAGTGTGGACCACAGCTATCATGATATGTAAAACTGGATTGAAACCAGCGAAAAGTGCAGAAATAAAACATTTTCCAAACCGTTTTCCACCTGAACACGAAAAGCGTTGACTGTGTAAGAACTATAGTTGACGTAGTATGGCCGTGTAGCCACCTCGCTTATGTTTATGGGAGTTAACCTGGGTTGAGCCTGCAATCCAATCGAAAACCAGTACCTGGTCATTGGTCAACTTCTAAAAAACAGCTGACCTCGGTGAGCTCTAAGCTTGAGCCTGCAATATGGTCATGTGATACTGGTGAGCAGATACCTCGTTTTGATAGGTGTCAATTGATCAAAACATGGATGTCCAATATCAAAGATGTATGCTGTAAACTAGCATGATACTGGTCACATTGGCATACATGGATGGGTGGACATACATACGTACCTACGGACGGTTGATGACGTCATGACTATAATACCAAAATGTCTTGCATCGATGGGTTACCATATTTTCTTAACTATGGTTCTCTGCGCACCGCCTTTGGCGCGCATGGAGTTCTGCTATCAATGTTGGGTTGGGGTCCGAGGGGAATTTAATAACGGAAAAAGTGAAACATTCACATCATGGGGCGTTGCTAATGAGAAAGGGAATGTTGAAGCTTCAATTGCTAGTGTACGGATACTGATTTATAGTTTTTAATAGTTTTGAGAACGTTGCTCCTGCTTAGAAACAGCACGATTACAGTTGGTTGCAGAGAGAGAAGCATTTCTGTTAATGATGTATCTGCCATAGTTTCAAGATTAACAGCTTGTTGAATTTGATCGAGAAGTTGCTTAATGCAATCAACAAAAAAACAAAAAAAACAAAATATGAGCATACCAGTGTATACCAGTGTCTTCCTGTGTAAGATGACAGTTTTGACACTTAACATTGGCAGATTGGGTGAAAGCAACTTTTTTGGAGCACTTACAGCATGCAAGGTAGTAATACACTTTGTTAACACCTAAAATTTCACACGTAAGCATTGTGGTGTTATGTTCTTGTGGTTTTTCGGCAGTGATTGGCAGAATTTCTGTAAATGGGTCGCATGGTGTGATTTAAGTTCTTGTTTTTGCTGCATTGACATAAATCTCATTTGTATGGCTGTCTTTTTTTACTCTTATGTCAGAAAATACGTATGTATCTCCCTCTGTAACTACATCCACAAACTCTTGCCACAACAGAATTCGTATT
>OX421451.1:21274057-21286557 GCA_949126865.1 Montipora capitata | reverse complement strand
CCAAACTGGAAAGATCCTGAAGACTCTCGTTGCATTGCTCTTAGAGACTGTGGCAAGGACGTAGCGCCTCATCTTAAGATGTGCAAAGTCGTGGACTTGAGAATTGTAAATGAATCTCAGCTGTTGCTTTCAAGGGCAGGTAATAGTGATAGTTCTTTGTAAGCTTTCAATCAGCTTCTGTAAATTACCTGGAAATGCTCAGTATTCAACTTTTTGCTTCTGTCAAGACGGTGCACTGAATCAATAGCGGGTTTACTCTCGTTTTCTTTAGGGGTTTTTAAGATTGAAGAGCACCATTCATCCATTACAGTGTGTCCGCGTTATCGGGATGTGTATGGCATTGGCTGGAGAAGTGGGAAGGTTCGATGTTCGATACCCAGCCAATTGGCCGGGCACAAGTCGTTGACCGTGAAAGGAGATCGCGGCCTAAATAGCAAAGAATCGGCCTTTGTCCTTCACAAAGGGAAAACTCTTCTCCCAGTTGGAATGCGTGAGTACTTGAAAATGTCTCAGTATTGCAATGTGTAAGAGGAAAGCCCAAGAATGGACTGAAATGATAGAAACACACCAACTGTAGGTAGCAATCAACTTCAACGTGCACTAGCCTCGGAGGGAAATTTGCCAACCTATTTAAATTTCCGGAGAATTTTACCAAACCAAATTCCTGTTTGGTAGTTGTGGTTGCCCTTAGGAAATGTGTAAATATTTTCTCCAATTATCTGCCGGTCAATTACATCATTTACTTAGCTGTTATCATGTTATATAAATTTCAGAGGTGCGCAGTATTCTCTTGACTTTCTCTTGCCACGTGGAAAGTGATTTTCATTCACTCACGCGCCGTTCCTGTTGATGAACTATCGGCGGAAAGAAACACAGAACAGCTAGCTGTTAGTTCACAGTAAAACTCGAAGTAAAACAAAAACAGAAACAGAAAGCAAGCAAGAGCGAGGTGTATATATAATACAAAATTTTAAGTTTAAAGATGGAGATTATATGTATTTATTACATAAACATCAATGAAACACCAAGTGCGCTTTCGCGCGAAAATATGATATCTTCACACGTGAAAATAACTTGGAGATACGCAGCGAACGAGTTAAATATTTTTCAACACTTGAAGGGGCGCGGCCATGTAATATCCTCTGTATATGTCATAGGCCACTTCGGAAAATACCATAATACTCCTTGTTTGTCCCCTCAAATGGTATTTTGCGAAGTGGCCTATTGCCGCTAGCAATTCTTGGATTTCACATGACGTCACGGCCGCCATGTTGGTGTCCCCAAACAATGAAATGGCGGCCATGTTGGTGTCCCGATCCAATCATCTGGGAATTGAAAGCTATTATTATGCTAACGTCTTCTTTTGTTTTCGTTGAAAAACATGGATGTTGATCACGTGAGTGAAACCCAAGAATTGCACATTCTCACTAGCTCGCTAGTTTGAGACTGTCTGTAGTTAGTTGTATATATACTTTCCACACCGGAAACGACAGCCACACTGAGGTGTACAGAAATGAATGGCCATATCCAGTGAGACGCAGAGTGAGTTTTCGATACTTTTAAAGGTGTAAGCGGCCTATATGACCCTAGTGTAAGCAAACCGTTTGAATATTCAGTTCTCGTTTTTTACTTTCTTGTGTCTATCTGTTTGTAAACGATGCAAACAACACTTGGGGGAGCTCATGACTGATTTTTCCGTGGAAACGATCACTGATCCTTCTAACGTTGAGGAAGCTGCGCACGAATTAGTTGTTCGGGACGTTGTTTCACCTTGTGGAACGAGGAGACCTGACAGCAGTGAACAAGAGGCAGAAGAACGGGTATGATAACTAAAATTTACAACTTCACCAACGATATAAAAAAAAAAACATTCTCAGCACGAGAAACAAGAGCAAAACAACACGTCTGCTTATGCCGAGTTTCAATGAATGTAACAGAACAATTTCACTGACAATAGGTGCCTTCACAATGGTTGTGGCCAAATCGGGAGACCAGTGGAAGGGTGTTTCATTTCCAACTTTTTGTCCTGGTTGTTTTCTTTTGATTTAATTTTCGTAAGAAAATGGTTTTTAAAGATGGAAATTGGTTAAGGGAAATGAAAAAGTACCTCCACAATCATACTTTCTCGACTGGGGGATATTTCCAGCCAAAATAATGATCACGTGGTCAATGAAAGCGTCCCCCCCCCTCAACACTTTCCGTCCCCCCTCTTCGGCTCGTTCCAGTCTCTATGTTTTCCTATTGTAACAACTTGTTTTGTGTTTTTCACCCCACGCTAATATAATCATTGTTAATAAATTTGAACTCTAATGCAGTTTGTCCCTATACTTTCTCTCGTCACATCGTTATCTTGCATGCAAGGCTGGGACTCGATTACACAGGATTTGAACTGGATACTTAAATAGCAAAAGTATTTTCTACTCTGTGTGGCTGAAAGAATTACCTCGAGGGTGTGTAGCTCAGCATCACGGAGTGCTTGTCCCAGTCCGTAGACCCTTACTTCAGGTTGACCTTTCTCTGCATTTATAACACGGTAGACCTACAAATTAGGGCCTCTCCAAGGAAGACATTGACAGACCTTTGACATATTTCGCTCGCTTTACCTAAGTGATGCTCGAAAAGCTACCATAAGTCAGGGAATTTATATTGGAAGATCTTTGAACACAAGTAATCGTGATAAAAAAGAATCCTCAAGTTCGTCTTACCACGAGGACGAAGGATGTTCACAACTTCACATGTAACTTGAATAAGAGGACGCTGGAAAGGTGCGAGATAAAAACTTCAAAGTATACAGTTAGTTTCACTGGACACCTATTCAGCTGTAGATCTCCAACAGATTAGAATGTGTTCTCCTAACTTCCAAAATTAAATAAGCAAATAAACCGATCAGGAAATTATCATGAAAAAAGAATATTATTAAAGGAAGTAAATTAACCAATTGATGAATTTAGGAGGAAGGAGGAAGGCCGAATCAGCCATGCCATCCGGCTTACTTTTATCAGTTGACCAATTTGCGGGAACAATTCTCTAGACGAGAAAACATGATTGTTGGTGTGTGTTTTTTTCCTTTGACCAATTTTCCATTACAAAATTAAGGTCTCGTACTTCTTAAAAAAGAAGAAAACAAACTACACTCCGACCCAGACCCTGTCCTTGTCCCTAGTCTCACGTATTTCTCTACAACCGTCAAAATTTTAATTTTGTCCGTTGTCCGATGGTTTACACAATACACAGTGCTTCATAGCAAAGAGTTGTTACAGGAAATAATGCCCGTCATGCAAAAAACACGCGACTAGTTGTCATTTAATCTCTCGACGTTTCTGAAAAAACAGGCTCAAGATATGTAGGGTTAAGTTCAACTAAAGTAGAATTTCTTAATAATAGTGAACAATATAAAAACAATACACTGTTTCCGTCTCGAAACACGGTCGAATGATAGTTATTGTATGCCCCTTGAAAACTTGATGTTCTCAAAACCAGCAAATAAGCTACGACGGAAGCTTTCCGTCTGGGCCGGGCTAATATTTTCTTCACCTTTAATTTCAACGTTTGTACTTGCTTTTACTTCATGTTTTCTGCCTTTCTGTATTGAAATAAAACCCAGAGAAAAAAATGCTTTGCATGCAGTCTACAATGCAAGAGTCCCCTATATGTCGTACAAATCTAGCCGTTCACTTCCCTAACTCTACTGATACTTTGACATTACAGCGAAGTACAAGTTCAGAGGGCCTGACAACAGAACTGCAAAAACTTCAAATAGGAGACAAAAGTTACCTGCCATCTTCAGAGACAACAAGCACAACGTCCTCCAGTGGTGAAGACGAGAAGTTTCAGTTGCAGAAGGCCAAACTAAACGCTTTTTTAGAAGAATGTAATCTAGAGCGCCTTGGAAGGCGCTGGAAGGACTGGGATCAAGCCAACCAACGAACCCAACGACGATATGTTGAGCAGTCGTCTGAAATTGTCAAGTCTGTGTTGTCCGTAGTATACCCTGACAACTATGGTCAGTTGTGGAAAGAATTAAAGATTTCTCCAATGGTAGATAAGATTATGGGTACAAATCAGACTTCCGATAATATTTATCTTTATGCCTTGGCGGAGGCCTACAAGAATGCAACTAGCTGGGACACCCGCCGTCAAGTACTGTCAATCATGACTGGAGTGTCGAGTCATAAAGAAATGTTAAGGCACATCCCAGGGCTAACCCAATATAGATACAGTATCGCGAATCTTCATGGTCTGCAGTATTGTTGCGCAGCTCCTTTCCCCTTACGTCATGCCCCACGACTTAAGATTGACAGGAAGCAATTGGACCATTTCCTAAGTTTTATCACGAGCCCACACTTAGTACACACTTAGTACAAGACCTACCATTTGGTGAAAAAACCCTCAAGTTGTCCACCGGTCAAGTCATTAACGTTCCCAATGTTATCAGGACAGTGATACCACAAAGGATAGCAAAGCAGTACACCCTTTACTGCTCAGAAAGTGGATTTGTCCCATTCAGTGAGCGGACAATGTTACATATCTTGTCCGAATGCTCTGCGTCAGTTCGCAAATCCCTTCAAGGCTTGGATTACATTGCTGCTGAGGGTGCAAGAGCCTTCGACGACCTGTTGGAGCTTATTAAAGCTACCCGGAGAAACAGAAGCCATGCAGTTTGCAGACACCCTGAAAGCTGGAAAACTGTACTTGAAAGGAGAATATAAGGTAAAGTTTTACTTACCTCTTAAGTGGCACTAGGCTGAAAGCAGAAGAAAACCGCTCGACAATTCTATTCTCTGTTTGAATGCGAAGAAAACTAGTCTGGTTGTAGTAACTCAAACTGTACTATTCAAAGGCATTTTCGTTTGCAAAAGTCAGGGCAAAATTAACCGATCTAATTTGATATTCTGAGCTATGAAGAAAAGAAACCAACAAATGCAAAGCAATTTATTACAGTATGTACCCCCATTTTCCATAGCTCTTAATAAACTATAAGAGAAACAATATGTGGGAGGAGAGCTTATTGAACATTGTTCCTTGTAAGTAAATTATTTGTCAATTTTTGGATTTAAGGTTCACATGAGTGAAGAGTCTCATGTAGCAGAGCATTGTAGTATATTTGCCTTGAGCGACAGCACCGACACAGACTTCAAGCAACAGTGCAATCATAACCACGACGAGAGGTGTGACCACTGTGATACCCTCACTGCAACTCTCTCTTCTATTGAGAAGGAATTAGTTGAGGCTTCCTACCCGAGTGACGAAGATCGAGACGAGACGCTATACCTTTTCTACAATGCGCAACGTTCCATTCAGACTTGGAAGTGCCATCAGCTGAGGTCCATGAGGCAAGATAAAGCACGACTGGATGTTCTTGACCTCCTTGATGACGAAAGTGTGCTGATTGTAAATGACTGGGCCATGAAATTTCTCCCTCAAATGTACAGAGAATCACAGTCAGATTGGTTTGGGAAAAGGGGAATCTCGTGGCACATCTCAGTGTTTTACCGTCGAGTCCATGATGAACTGCAGTCGCAAGGATTTATTCACATCATTCAGTCATGCGCCCAGGACAGCTCTGCAGTTGTCACAATCATGCAGCACGTTCTACACACTCTCAAAAGCGATCATCCCAACATCATAAAGGCTTTCTTTCGGCAAGATAATGCCGGATGTTACCATTGGTCAGTCCTCGACAGTCCTTGCTTGCCCAGCTATTCAAGCATCGACTGGAGTTAAAGTGGCTGGAATAGACTTTAGTGACCCACAAGGTGGCAAGGGGGCTGC
This sequence comes from Montipora capitata, assembly GCA_949126865.1. Taxonomy (NCBI): domain Eukaryota; kingdom Metazoa; phylum Cnidaria; class Anthozoa; order Scleractinia; family Acroporidae; genus Montipora; species Montipora capitata. The sequence continues at coordinate 21,280,785 of OX421451.1, read as the reverse complement.
TGATAGAATGGGGTCATCCACTAGATTAGCCTTTGCTATTTGGATGATCCCAACTCGCTCCCTATTTTGTTATTACACCTTACACTCTTATTACACTCTCTTTTGTTGCCTATGTAAATTTTACCTATAATCTTTTATATGTTATGTGAAACTGAGCTGAGTTAAATAAATCATCTTGTCTTGTCTTGTCTTGTCAACCGCCAAGAGCCATATACGCAAGTATATAAGCGAAGGGAATGATGTTACCAATGCTCAACAAATGAGAGTGGCTCTTCTTTCGTATGGAGGCCTCGAGGGTGTGAGAATTGTTGTGGTTGAGCGCCTTGAGGAACATTCGTTGAGCATCGAGAAGAGTAAAATACCAGGGATAAGCAAGTTAAACAACTTTCGCTTCATTGGTGGAACACTTGTGACAACTCGAGCCTATAGTGTAGGGAAAGGGAAAGAAATTGCTCTAAACTTGAGTACAGGTTAGAAAATATTTAATTTTTATGCTCGCCTTTTGGTAACATTCTATATCAGCTTTGATGCTTCCTTGAATGCGATTCATGATACTCACTGCCTTCGTGTGTTGGGGCCAAAAGGAAACAGTGCTCCAACGCGCTATTCAGTTGACTTGTTCTTTTAATTTCAAAATCGATACGACGAGGTGAAGTAATTTAAATTCGCCAGTAAAAGAATTTCAGCTTCAAATTAACGGGTTGCGCAAAATAAATACGAAAGTAAATACATGTTACTAGAGAGAAAAAGCAAATAGGTATCAACAAGACAGATACAAGCTACAAAATAAGCAGAAACGACTAGTTCAAGGATGCCTACACATATACGGCTTTAAAAAGGGACTAGCTCTATACAGTGGAAAGTACAATAGGCGTTGACTTCTTCACCTAAGTACAAGACTAACACTAATGAAATTTCTGGGACAAAAGGCGAAGTTAACCAAAAACCGAAAACAAGAGATGCTAAAAATGCGGTAGCAACACGTGTTTAGGTTTTTTTTCGTGTTCAATGCAAACGCACAAGTTAAAAGAGCGACAATTGCTGTTTCATCACGATAGTCTCGCCATAAAATATATGGGTAGTACTGAACAAACTTTGCGAGTATCACTAAAGACTTGCTGGTCACTTTTTATGAAAAGTGTAGGTTTAAATTGTTTTCCAACAGATCCGGGATACAAGTGGCTCAATGTCCCGTTCTCTGCTGGTGGGTTTAGGTCTCCGACATCCAAGACGACCCACCGAAAGGACTCTTCAAAAGCGAGTACATCAACGGATGTTTTTTCCTGCCCTCGGGAAGGTTGCGTTCAGGTCTTCCAGCGATTGTCATCTCTCGAGCGACACCTTTCTCTTGAAAAGTATACAAGAGCTCTCGAGCGGCAATAGCTGTTTGATCTCGCAAAAACGCAGTATGCCACACTTGCAAGAAGGAGTTGGAGCGATACCGACCCTGAAATCCCAAGGACCCATCGTGCCCAAAGAAGTGATCCCTAACGTTCACGAAGGATGGGCCTTAAAAGAAACGAAGAAGGCCTACCGCTTCAACGATGCGCAGAGAGCCTACTTAGAGGCTAAATTTAATATCGTCAAATCAACGGGAAGGAAAGTAGATGCAGAAGCAGTTGCGAAAGAGATGAGACGGTCGGTTGGTTCAGATGGGAAGCGCCTGTTCAATGTTTCAGAATTCCTGACGCCTCAGCAAGTTACTTCGTTCTTCTCGCGTCTTGCAGTGAAATCCCGTGAAAAGATCAATCCTCGGGATGAAGATCTCCGGGCACATGAAGAAGAAATGAATTACGCAGCAGCCCGATGTGATATTCTATCCAAGCTCCATCTGGAACACCCTATAGTGTACGATCAGTATAACATCTGCACTATGGCTAAGAACGGCACTTTGAAGACCTTAAAACTTGGACTTCTTCAGTTGCTGTGTGAGAGTTTTGAACTGGAGACACCTGCTGTAAAACTCAGGAAGAAAACGCCCTACCTCACTTTACTCGAAAACCTAGTGTCCAGTTGTTCTTGTAGTCGCCCTTCCGTAAAATGACTTATGGTACTCGTCGGTAGGTAAGCATGAGGGGTTTCGGAAGTTTGAGCGCAAGTGAAGAACTGCCTACATTGCTTGGTCAATGTTGGACATGAGCTCCTGATTTGGGCCAATTCTTGGTTTTCATCCACGTGATGAGACAGCCATGTTGGTGTACAAAACAATAGAAAATGGCCTCACAAGTTTTGCATAATATTAGAGTCAAATTCCCAAAAGACATTTTACTGCATTTTTACATCGCCGCCCTGAACGTCGGACGCAAACCATCAATAATGACAAATTCGTAACTCTAACCACTTTATGTAAAGTGAAAGGAAACTAAATGAAACACTAAAATGAACGATTAAAAGCACTTGAAAGGGACAAAAAGGATATAACACGGCTTAATTTGTAAACAAACAAGTGGCTTCGTAAGAGTCTTTTAAGTGGCATTTTTAACGCAATTATGTCACGCAATGCGGCATTGTTTCATTGCGGCTCATATTTCATCTCTACCACTTCGTAGTGAAAATTATCCTGCAAAGAAACTGGCTTCTATACACTACAAATAAGATCGTTACATTTTCAGTTTTGGTATGTTGCTCGAGAATCAAAGACTTAAGTAACACAAACGCACCTAAATGCACACCGTAATGATGAAGTGCCTTTAGTGGAGGTGAGAGTCTTTCAAATTGTTCCCTAAACTTTGCCCATATTGTTCGTGACAAGATCGATAGGATTGACTCTGTATGTGATTTAAGCAGTACAAGGACGCTGGTATTTATGCGACCGAAAATTGGTTAAATATGCTACTTCTAGTTATGCTACATATTGTTAAAGTTCTTTCTGTATTTTATAGACGAACTCGGTGTCAAACAAATTCCCCAGAATCAAAAATACCATAATACTCTTTGTTTGTTCCTCCAAACAGTTGCATCAGCATTGTTTTTATTTTCTCTGCCGTGGGACTTACAATGGTCCCAAGAGAAAGTGGAAGCAATTCTTATGCAAATTTTGGAGGGACAAACAAAGAGTATTACGGTATTTTTGATACTGGCTAATTAACCGGTGAGATTGTAACGTAACGTGTAACACCATAAATTTTCCAAGAATACCATTTACAAAGTAAGGAGACAGGAGATATGCCATTTATCCTCAGACGTACTTCTCAGTGGATGTCCATGATAATAAATTTAATTTGCTGTCGGATAGGGAAGAGAAAAAGTTTGCCATGCATTGTTTACTAAAATTACAATTGTTAATTACGCCAATATATTGTAAAAGTCGTTTGACAGTAAGATTTTTGCTAAGTCTAGAAATGAAAATCATAAGTTATGGAAACGGAAATAATAAACATCTGCCACCAGGTTGTCATTGGGGGAACAAAATGTCTGATTTTGGTTGCTGAATTAAAATAAACCAATTCTGTTTGCGTGACACAGGCCGTTACAAAATGGCGAAAATACGCTGCACGATTTTCTCTCTCGACAAGTCGCTTTCAATGGGCCAAATTCGAAAGTTAAACAAGGCATGCAAGGAGGATGAAGCTTACATTTCGAGTAGATTTTTATTTCCGAAAACATATACTAGGAAAAATGTGGACCTGTGAAATTCTACTAAATTTTTCTTTGAGAACGCATTCTCGAAGGTCGATATCTTCACAGGGCCTATAAGTACACCAAAGATATGAACTACAAGGTGATATTTAGATGTTAAAACAGATAAAAAATTTGAAAACTGATAGACAAAAAAGAAACCTGGGAATCGTTTTCATTATTGTGCACGAGCTTTATAAAAGTGCACGATTTTCCTCGATTTTTCCTGGCGTTCAACGTTGTTTTCGACTTTTCTAATTTTTGGAAAAACAAAAAAGTGACCGGACCTTTAAACATGATTTTCGAAAATAATTCATCATAGTTGTATTTTAGATCAAATAAAATGAAATTCGAAATTTCGCTCCTGTCATCGCATTTTTGATATTTACGGTCACTCGCTCTTAACGAGTTGAACTTAACTTTAAGCCGTTTAGACAGAATGTGGCCAAAATATTCCAGTATCATGTTACATATTTCAGTGCCCTATCGGCTACTTCTTATTGTAAGAACAACTGCTTAACACATTTGTTAAAACATCTTTGTACGGAGCTTTACAGCGCTTAAAGTCCTCAGTTTCAATGTCAAGTGAGTCACAGATGTCTTTTAGATCAGCAATGCTAAATTTCTTTGTTAATTTCCCGTCTGCAGCTAACTTGCACAGGTTGTAGGACTTGTAGGTGATGGGATGCTCCAACTGCAGATTGCACGATACCACCTTCTTTCTAAGTGAAATGTGCTCTTTGTGTTCCTGCATTTGTTCTTCAGCCAAAAATTCTTCTACCTCCTGCGAACTGGCAGCTGCGTTTAAAGAACTGTGTTTCTTTTTTGTTGCTGCAAGACGAGAAAAGTATGCTGCAATCTGTTGAGAACTGAGACAGTCACCTCCAACAAATAGACGATTACCCTTATCATGTCGTTCTCTGTGCATTTCCCGAGCAACTTGAGTTGGTGATGCCTTATTTCCCGTTTCCTCGCCAATGAGGAATTTGTCATTTAGATACGCTTTAACAGCTGTAGAAAAACGTGTAGACTTGTGCTTTTTTAATGCCCATCCCATGGTGATATTGCTAACCCTCTTTCCACTCTGCTGAGAGACTCACTTGGATAATTAGCCCCGAAAAGTGGCTTTGATAGTTCGTCATTTACACATCAGCATAGTGACGCCTTATGTAGTCAAACTGAGACTCTCTGTGTAAGCGACGGACATGATTTCCGACATCCAGGTGCCTCTGGAACTCTGTTTCAGAATCAAAAGAGCAAGTACACCTGTCAGTAGGGCACTCAAATAATACATCACTTTCAACGTTTTCAGTATCTGTAGGTGTGGCCTTTTCCTCTTCAGTGTGTTTGGAACTCCTTGCCATTGTTCTGCTGGAAAGTCATGCTTCCGGAAAGGCCTGTACTACCTTAACCTTTGGAATTTCAGCTGACGGCATATTGTCTTGTACCACGCGTTTTCCTTTTCCAATGTCAAATGCTTTCCAAAAGCGTATGCCACCTTCTTCGTAACGAATGTTGTGAATCTGACTAATTCCTTTTATTTTCACGTTTGTGTCAATTTGGCTGAATCTCTGTGGCATTTCTACAACGCTCACTCGGCATCCCTTACTCGACCATTACTTTCCAGGAACTTTTTTAGATCACATGCTGTCAGAATGTCGGTCTTCATCTCTGCCACAAAGCGCCTTGCATGTTGCTTCATTGTTGCTGTCTTTCGATCACATGTCTTTGCCATGTTGAGCTTCGCTGAAGTCATAGCCAATGACTCTGATCCCAGTTTCATGACCAATACTGGGGAGGCTAGTCAAAAGATATCCTCCGTGATAACATCCGGCATTGTCTGATCTAAAATAAACTCCTGTTAGCTCTGGGTACAGTTTTCTAAGTGTGGACAGTGTGTTCTGGGTAATTGAAGCCACTGCAATCTGGTCCTGATCGCAGCTGTCGAAGACATGGACAAAGACTTCTACTGATAAAGAGGATTCTGGCGTTTTTCTTATCACTGCTGTGAAGTGCCAGTTTATACCACGCTTTCCATAAAACTTGGCTGATTTTTCCCTGAAGTGCAGTGGCAAAAACTTCATCGCCCAATCGTCCACCAAAAGGGCTTCGGTAGGTTCTAACTTATCGAGGACTTCCTTCTTTCCCTCTTCTTGACTCACACTTCTCAAAATGTGAGCTTTCCATTGTTCTATCTTGTCTTTACTGTAATCCAGCAGGAAACGAAGTTCACATATGTCGCCACTAGCCATGGGGCACCGCTCAGAAATCTTTCCTATTTCCTCCTCTAAAGAGAGAAATAGATCACGTAGTTCCTGGCATCTATCACACTCGATTAAGTGGCTATGTAAACAGCTCTGCATAAGTTGTTCTTCCTTGGGGTCACTTAGTGCAAAGAATCAACAATGGTCAGGAGATGCAGAGGAAATGTCACTTGTTGAATCGTTCACGACATGTGTACTGTAGTCCTGCTTTAGGTAACGTTTGCAGGACAAGGCCATTGAACGCAGCCTGTCAGCCTTACTATCGGGCATCCCTCCGTCATAGAGCTTGCTGATAATTTCTTCTAAATTTCGAATGCCTCTGATCTGTCCGCTGTGTAGTTGTCCAGACCTTGAAGAGATTTTCTTGTCGAAGCTGGGCAGACTTCAAGAATTCTGAACAAAGTTCTTGTACTGGCCGGTTTAAAACCACTTTCGTCACAAATCGTCAAGTACTGTGCGATGATTCAAGCTGGGATCAATTTTCTTATTGGCTTTGGAATCACTAGTTGCACTCCACTTTCGAGTTTCATTTTGGAAGTACCGAATGCTGTGTCTTGTAAAATCAGGTCGCTTGTTATGAACCTTAAAAAGTGGTCAACTTTGTCTTCAGTGAGAAAGAACCTGTGAACTGGAGCTGTAGGCACTGCAGTGCCTGGTCCATGTTGAAATTGATAAAAGCAGAAGTGTTTATACCCAGCCATGTACCCTATTCCCCTTACAGACCACGACAACATCCAGTGGAAAACACCCTTATAGCATAAATTTATAAAAAGTAGTGCCCTCCCCCCCCCCCCCCCCCCACCCATTATGTGTGAAGAATGTAGCTGAAGAAAGAAAGTAAGTTAG
>OX421451.1:21258236-21273857 GCA_949126865.1 Montipora capitata | reverse complement strand
ATCTAGCAGGAAATTCGCTTCTGAGTACTTTGAGTGTGTTCGGGATGACAGCAAGTTGTGGATAGTCTCCAGTGTTGGGCAAGCTTGAAGGGGTGTGCCGGACATATTGTCATGACATTTTTTTGTTCATCATTTACATCTTGAATGCCTAATATTATAATGTGTTGATAGTGATGCTTATTTCGCATATAATGCAATTCAAGTGAAGCTATGATCTTCACAGTTATGAGCGCAACTTTTGCAATTGCGTAGAGAAGTCTGAAAAATTCAGGACTTCAACGGGGTTTGAACCCGTGACCTCGCGATTCCGGTGCGACGCTCTAACCAACTGAGCTATGAAGCCACTGACGTTGGGAGCTGGTCATTTGTGGGTTCTAATGGTCCCTTGAGGAATGAATCAATGATGAAATGGTATATATGAAATGAATCATATATGAACTGCGGATATGAAATCAAGTGAAGCTATGATCTTCGCAGTTATGACCAGCTCCCAACGTCAGTGGCCTCATAGCTCAGTTGGTTAGAGCGTCGCACCGGAATCGCAAGGTCACGGGTTCAAACCCCGTTGAAGTCCTGAATTTTTCAGACTTCTTTACTCAATTGCAAAAATTGCGCTCATAACTGCGAAGATCATAGCTTCACTTGATTTCATATCCGCAGTTCATATATGATTCATTTCATATATACCATTTCATCATAATGCAATTCATTAGGCATGTTATGTTTAAACAGTTACCTGCTCTGTTTAGAAGTAAATAATTTTCCTGAATTTTCCATGTTTCATGTTGAGGGGTTAAAGTCTCCAGCGAAGTCAGCAGAAGTTTGCTGTTTTCTTCTCTCACTTGTCGATTACCACAAGGAATTGAGCTTGCTGCTCACGCAAATGAACAAAACATGTCTTTCCTGCATTCACCGAGACATCGTTGAAAAATGTATAGATTGAAATAATTTCTCGTCCATATGCTACTGCTCCGTTACAAAATATCTTAGAAATGGCTTCAAGTAACATCTCCCTTTTATCAAATGTGCCATTCAGCCGTAGCCAATAAGAGATCTCTGTTCCCACAGTTTAAAACCGCTGCTCACGCGTGGTAAGTCTGCAATGTTAGCCAGTTACAAGGAGGATTCATACCATTCCTGGATCCATCCTTAGTAAATATGCACAAAATATCGAGAAAGGACTGAAAATTTCAAAGGATTAATTAAAGGCCCCAGCCATAAGATGCGGTGTCTGTTGAATCGAACAATACTGACTTTCTGATTTCGTTGTTTGAAAACTTTTTGAAGGACATCCTTAAAAGTGCGCCATACCTTTTTGGCACGCTTATTAACGAAAAAGGTCGTTAAGTACCTAAGATGACTAAGAATGTCACTCACCTTTTGGTCTAGCTACCCGTTACAGCGAAATAATAATACTCTACAACAATGAAGTAAACATTGAACTTGAAACTGGCTAAATAGACTAAACATACTCTCAAAAATATCCTAGAAAACAAAATTGCCCAAACATTTTCGTTTCCTATTTTAATAGGAAATAGAAATGCTGAAACAACGCTTTTATGGCAAAACACTCCTATGAACTAAGGCCGAACTAAATAGAATGCTGAAACACCGCTTTTATGGCAAAACACTCCTATGAACTAAGGCCTGTTATTCCCGAAGACTATTAAAATGAAATTCAAGAGAAACAGAATTAGAGTTTGTATAGTTCTTCACTGGCACTAACTTTATTTTGACTCGCTACTTCTTGAAGTTGTGAAATACATGTTTAAAAAATGTCAATATTTGCTTTTCTGTAACGATAAATTGCCGGCAATTTAGGCTTGACCTTTGACCTTACCTTTTATTGTCAAGGAAAGGTTTGATGAATCTAAAACTGTGTCATATTAACGACCATAAGAAGTAGTTTAATCGCACCAGTTTTCGTCGAAATCGGTTATTTTCATTTTCATGCCTCTGGTCGGCTCACTGTGACAAATGCACTTAATGAGCCTGCTTTGATAACTACATTTCAAAGAACATCATAGGACTATTTCAGTTGTAGTGTTAAAGTGTTTTGTAACAGAAACATCTGCAAATGTGGCATAAAATCAGGACTTAAAATGTGCGGCGGTGTTTTGGAAAGAATTACAACAATACCTTTGTAAAAGAAAGGAAAACTACTGTTAAAATTTTTAGTTAACATAAGTTGTACTCTTAGCGCAGCTTAAAATATGCATGTAAAGATGTTGCACACAAAGTTTCGTAACATAAACAGGATTTCACTTTGAATTGCTTTTATAAAGCTAAAAACCATCCATTTTCGTAATAAATCTGCTTTGATGTATCACATTGTTACTCAAATAAATTATTTCTGACAGTTCCTGAGAAGAGAAAGTGTGAGAGATCCTCTCAGAAGAAGAGGCGGAAAGGGGAGGGGCTGTACTTGTTGCCCTTACAATTTGCTTGTTTTCTCTTGTTCTTCATATTACTTTAAAAATCTTTGAAAATACAACTGATTTTATTCTGTCGATGCGTATGCAACTCACGGAATTACATCTGTCTACTTGCACATGATTAATAAAAAGTTGGTCTCAATCTTCCAGGAGAAATGTAAAGTTTGATTGCTAATGGCTAACGATAATGCAAAACATTTCAAAAATCTCAGTAATAAAAAAAAGTGTCGATTTGCGCCCAAGATGAAAACGGAATTGCGCCCATTTTTATGACGTTGGCTGCCTACCTCACTCACCTCACGTAAAAAAGACAGTGACAATCACAAGGAAAGCTTTAAAATAATTGTAGTAGTAAGCACAAGTGATATGTAACATGGTTTAATAGAAACAAGCTCAATACGAAAAACATTTTAAACAAGTGTATTGATATTTTATACTTTATTTTCTCTATAGGTGAAGGAGTTGTACTTAAAAATAGTATTTTGAGAAATGTTCAATAAATATGATTCACCTTAACAGTACACCTTAAAGGAAATATAATAACTTCCATGAAAAAGTGTCAACAAGCATTGTCAATTTGATGAGATGCATTAAAGCAATAATGTTTAAATTTCAAAAAACATATTTAAAAATAGATTAACAACAACATGTTTAAGGAAATAAAAACGTGTTCATGGACATCATGTGTCTTCTTACGTGGATGCATTACATGCTACCTGCCTGCCCCCATTGGCAGTGGTGGTTTGGATAAAGCATTTCCTTGTGTTTGTTCGAGAAGGGTACAAGCACTTTTTGGTACACTGGGTCTTTAGTGTCCGTGGTTTTCATTTGGACGTGACTGAGTTTAATGGCGAGTTGTGTAAGTTTGGAACATTTTTAAAAGTTCGGATGTTTCGACGCTCCAAACCAGACACCTTTAGTACTTTATTAGCTGTGGTTACACTAGCCATTTTGCCCTCGGGTAAGTGGCTTTTTCCCACGCGGAAGCAATTTTTTATGTGTGACCGATCTGCCCAAAGGAAAATTTCCTGTGGGAAATTTCCATGGCTACGTCAAAAAGAACAAAAGAATTGCCCATGACAGTTCCAGATGTAAGTCTTATGGTTAACAAAACCCCAAAGCGGCTCAACCAATCACAAGATTGCCGAACGCGAGGAAAATACATGCTGTGATGAACTGTGTAAACAACTGCGGATGTGGAAATACCCAAGCACGCCTTTTCTGGCCAGCAGCAAGTCGACGTCTAAATTATAAATTGGAGAGTTGCAAGGACTGGAGAAAGCGTAACTGAAGTCGACGTCTTTGTTGCCTTTTTAAAATGAAGCGATGAATCGCTGAACTTAATTGAGGTGGACACTTTAAGAGAAGCGCCGATCATGACAATTACCGAAAATAAGCCAAAGAAAAGTTTGCCGTTTAGATGTAGATCTTCGATGTTTACTTTTTTTTTAGATCCTTAATTTTAATGTATTTTGTATTGTAATTAGTTTTTCAGAAACCATTTAGTGAAAAAACTAATAAATCTCATCTTGTCTTATCTTAAAGGTAAGTTTCCCACCAAAAGAGGCCAACGCTTACCTTCCCCTTGGGTAATTTACAAGTGTGTAACCGCAAATGGGGAGTCGATCATAACCCAGGGTAAACCCAACCCAAGCCGTAACCCCAAGGTTCCCCATGGGCAAGAGGTCTAGTGTAACCGCACCTATTGTCCGTCTGAATTTCCACGTCAAACGAGGTTTTCCTTAGTTGTTTTTACACGGGAAAGATCCTGGATGTATCCTGTTATCGTTTTGTCCATAAAATCAACATTACACTTCTGAAACAAGATACAAAACAAAAAGAAGCTAATGTTAACAACAATCATCGATATTTGAAGAGAAATAAGAGTTGATAGAGACTTTATGCAACGATGACGACGACAACCTCCTTCTGTCGACTGTCAAGTTACGTTAGCATTAATTCCACTGTATCCAAAGTTCAGCTGAAGATGGTCTGTGACATCAGCACTTGTATCAGTGAATTCCCTCACCTGTACCATTTCCCCTGTTGGCTTTGGGTCTTTTTTCCTCTCTACACCTCATCAACAGTAAGGGCATTTTAACTTTGCGATGAACAGTCTTTGCTCCTCTATGCTCCAATCAAACCATTCTTCAACCAGTACAATCAAGTTCTGTGCTTCGTTTATTAGTTCAAATTCCTGGCTGATGCCTGCAACCACTAATTCAAGCTCACCCTGTTTTCTTTTATGGATGGTTCCAAAGACTTGTTTCATAAACTGAAGTTTGCTTAGGCTTGTCGTGCTTGGGTTAGCTTTAAGAAAATTCTCCTTCTCCCTGGTCATCATGTTGTTCATCGACTCAGATGCATTGGTGTAGCTGCTGCTGCTGTGGTCGAACTTAAGCAAACAAATACATGTGTCCATGTATTTCTGACATAATACCGTGCTTTGTTTCCACCAGGTACATAGCCAGCTCGTTTCCTCTCGCTGGAGTGTGCAAACGATTTTTGCCTGTAAGATGGCTTAAAACCAAACAACGTCATGTGCTCTTGGAGGCTTGTTTGAGATGAATTCGCTGAGGGGCGGTTCAGAGTTGTGGCATTGAGTTTTGTCTGCAATGAATTTGAAGCAGTGTCATTCTGAGTCATGACATTCGATGTTTGCAAATGTGCAGCCGAAGATTCTGTTTCTCCTCTTTCCAGGCGATGACATGCATCAAGGAGACCAGCAGCACACTGTCGCAGAAGCCTTCTTGTCTCGTCTGCTCCCGCCATTTTGCCACAGGAAAAAAGTGAACGTCATCAAAGGCTCCTGGGATATGTCGTAGAAGCCTGAATGTACTCATGGGTAACAAGGTCTTTCATAAAATGAACTTTTACCATCATAAAATGACCGGCTTCATAAAAGGACCTTGGACGATCAAACAATGGGACGTTGTGCATCAAGAAATGGGGCACTATTGGCAAACCATGGTACCTTCATAAAATGAATTCTCACTATCAATTCGCAACACAGCATTTAAATGCAACTGCTGCAACATTAAATTAAAAAAGTACAGCATAAAATGCAAGATCAGTACAATGAAATGCGACTTTAATTTTGACACCAAACCGCTCCATAAAATTACACTAAAAGTTTCTTGTTGGCAATAATATTGTTAGCACTTTTCCTACAGCTTAAAAGCATGTTTTTCGTTATTTCTTTTCATTGATTGCTAAGGTTTTTTTTTTCTTTTGTCATTTTCATTTAAGAGTTTCTCCAAAAGAAACTTAACCACTATTTTTTTTGTTTTTAAAATTTGCACGCAACTCTTGCTTTGTTTGTTTGTGTTGTCATGGAAAATAATCCTTTTCGGATTTTGCGTTTTTTGGATGCTGAATAATCAATTGATCCGAAATCAGAAATTCGTTTTTCGATTTGCCCAAAAAAACACGCCCTTCAATACTGTTGACCAATGCCGTTAAAAATTGGTGTTTAGGCTTAGCACTAATTGTGATGCTGCTTATGACCAATAGTACTCACTTGATATTGTATTTTGGGGATGATCCATATGGGTAGTCCATGGACTAGGGGTCAGTCTTTTCAAATCTCCCATTCCATAGTGGACTTGACCACCAAACTCTTGTACAATACAATACAATACTTTACTCAAGAGATAAAAAAATTACAAAAGTTACAAAATATCTCTCGAAAGGGGATATCTAGAGGTCAATCAACCCTGTATAAAAGATGCCCCAATACAAGATTCTTGTAGGCAATAGTCTTCAGTTCTGGATAATTAATCCTGAGGTTTCTTCTCAAGAAGCGTGAAGTCTGATTACCTTTAGTTATGATATTTGAGATATGTTGATTCCATCACAGATCTGATGCTGTTGTTACTCGTACGTACTTAGCAGAGTCAACCGATTTCAATATTTTGCCATGAAGTGCATTCATATTGCAAGTCATTTTTCTATTACAGATTCTTGAGAATGTCTCCGGAACGTTTTGAGCATTTGTTTACTGTTGTTGGGCCTCTCTTGACCAAGAAGTCATGCCGATCAAGACAGCCTATTTCAGCAGCAGAGAGGCTGATGTTTACTCTGATGTTCTTAGCAACAGGAAACTCGCAGCAGTTCCAGTCATTTTCGTTTCGAATTGGCCGGGCAACCGTGTCACACATTATCAGAGAACCCTGTGCAGCTATTTGGACTGCACTCCAAGGACGCTACCTTAATTGCTCCTTCAACCACAAATGACTGGGTGGGAATTGCAACTGAATTTTAAGACGAATGATATTTTCCAAATTGTAGGGGTGCATTGATGGCAACGCTCTTGCAATGAAAAGTGTTTTTATCTGCAATTTCTGATACAGCCCTCTCATGTTCAGTTTGAAATCCCTCTGCAGTTGTTTGGGTAGTTTTCAGCAATTCCATATCAACCTGCTCTTTGGCACGTTTATCTTGGTTGCTTGTTTGGCTCGCCCAGGCTCTCTTCTTCTTTGTCAGTTTTGTCTGCTCTTTACGTTGAGAAGCTTTCAGAGGACTACTACTAGTGCTTTTTGTGCAGCCTTTCGCTTACACTTCCAGAATCTGGTGATTCAGCCTCCAGAACCTGTGATTCTAGATCTTCCTCCTCTGCACTTCCTTCACTATTGCTGACTTCTTTGGTCGGTAGGTTGGAGATAGCCACTTGCTTGTGGTTGATATGGTTAGAGAACCAGTCTAGGTTCTCAAAGAGTGTCGGTGGTCTTGGAAGTGCATTACTTCCAGAGACAGAGGGAACACTCTTTCTCTTTTTCAGCCATCGTCCATGTGAAATGCAGATGTACTTGTATTTCTTGTCCGCTTCATCCAGGCCAATCTCAAACTTTTCCCCTATTTTTTCCAGTATTTTAACCAGATGAACTTATTTTTATAATCCTTGGAGACTTTATTGCACAGACAAGAGAATTTTTGGATTTCTTCTTTCTTGTATACAAAGAGTATACACTGTTTGTACCTGACTGTTGTGGTGTACATACTTAGTATACATCAAGGAAAATTTCATCTTGCAATTTAAGGCTGATGTATACTATTTGTATATATCACCATTGCGTCAGGGCTATGATGTATACTGTGTGTATATGACACACCCTCATCAACTCTGTGATGTATACTTCATGTATACAATAAAGCTGCATTGAGACTGTGGTGTATAATTTTTGTATACATTGATTTTCCCAAATACCAAAATGTAACTTAACATCAAGAGTAATGTATACTTCGTGTATACATATAAGTTATACATTGTACCTGGTTTTTAACATGAGGTATATTTATTGTCCACATTGCTAAAACTGTCGGACATGTAGGTTGTAAATAGCAAAATTTGCAACTGATATTGACAACAATACAATTTTTCCAATGATACACTTTCATATCATTACCATAAAATTTCAGTTATGAGTAAGTGCACATGTAACACATTGATGGCTCCAGAAATTTTATATGAAGTTGTAAGTGTTAACCAGCCTTACAGCAATTTAGTTCGAGGGTGAACCTTGATACATTGTTGTGGCTGAGACCTCAATCCATTTCGCCCTAGCTAAACAGCCCCATACATGCCTATTATGTAAAAACTTCAGTCCTTTTCATACTGATTAGGAAAAATTTCCAAAGAGGAAGTCACAGTCAACATAAAAGCATAATTGAACATTGTACTCCACTGGAATAGCAGTGATACAATTGTCACTCCTCATGGCTGGAACCAAATGAGGACCAGTAGCACCAGTATAAATATCATTAGCAATAACAAGGTTCTTGTGAGGTTTCAGAACATTCATCAAGGTATAATAAAGTGTTTTTTTACATTTGCATTTGTCTTTGCAAACTGCAGGATTTGGACACTGCAAATTAATCTTGATATAAAACAAGATGTGTCCGTAACAAGTTGTTGGATTTCCACTGCCAGGTTTTAATTCTACAGTATAGTTGTTCCTTCTGGTCATCTCTTGTATGACTCGGATTGAATCAGCTGTTCCCCAACACGCAATCTCTGAGACCTATAAACGTAATAATGATGATGATGATGATGATAATAAGAAAATCTTTATTACTGTGTCAATGTATTTAGCTCATAGAGCTAGAGTTGTGTCAATGTATTTAGTTCATAGAGCTAGAGTTGGGGACACCTACTATTACAAAATAAATAGAAACTATGTACAGCATCATAATAAGTAACAATATAGCTGATAAACTATACATTAAAATTTAAAATTTAAAAAAATATTTAGATAACATAAAAAGTGCTTGTACAATACAGATAATTATAAAAAATCACGTGCTGCAAAGATTGCAGCAGTTGCCACTGTCTTCCACTAGGCTGGCCAGGTCAACTCTACGGATATTAGTTTTAAAGATGCTAAGGCTCGGTAGTTCACGCATACTATTTTCTAATTTGGACCAGATATATCGTCCTTGATACCTAAGTGTGTGTTTACCATAGCGTATAGTATTAAATCGTGGTATTTCAAAGTCACTATTCCTAATGTTATAACGACTACCCTTTCCAGTAAATATCTCAGATATGTAGCTAGATACTAGATCGTTTTTTACTTTATACGTTAGTATTGCTATGTCCTGCAAGCATCTATTATGAAGCGTAGGTAACTTGGCACGCGTAAGAAGTTCCTCATAGAGCGTGAGGTTTGAGTCAGGGATATGAAATGCCATATCATTTTGGAACATGTTCCAGAAGAGAGGGCCAAATGACGATCCCTGAGGGCAACCACACTCCATAATTCTCCATTCACTCACGTGGTCATTTATTTTTACTCTGTTTAGCCTGCTATGAAAAAATGATCTTATCAGTTCAACTTAACTGCTATTAAAACCGTTGGCATCCAACGTTTTCAATTGATCCCACCAAGGATTCAACCACTGCTCGTTCTGTGGCAGCAATTCCCCACAATGCTATAGCTGCTATCATGGGAAAGTTTCTCTTTCTTGTAAACAAGGTGTCATTTCCTAGACAAATGTGCATAAAACTCTTGAAAACTTGAGAACCATTTTCAAGCAGAGGAACCAGTTCAGGAATTGATGGCTTGTACAATTTGCTCCTCGATACTTTGAGTTCCATGGAACTTAATTCCCCATTCAAATCCTCGAAGTAAAAGCAAAAATGAGTCCACAAAGGTCCAAGGTCCGTCACCCTTTCTCTTAGATGAAGGAAACATTGGACATTACATGTGTACCACATACAACTTCCTTTATCCTGATGCAGAAGTGGTTTAGTAAAGAAGAGGCCTTAATGATGTCACTGGGTCAGATTGAATCCTGGAGGAGGGGATAAATGCCTTCAACAAGAAGTACGTAATGTGGAAAGTACTGTTCTGAAAGAATGCCATACAAACATGGAATAGAGTAGAACAGCAGGAAGGTTCTTAACTCTGATGCTTGAAGATGCCCAAAGTTTGCAATCAGGCTTCATGGAAGACGAGTGTTGCAGGAAGCAGGACCAATTTTTGAATACCTTTCTTCAATCTCTTTCATTCTGCTACAGACAGACCATGGCTCTCCTTTGAAGGACTGGACACTCCACAGAGTAAGCAACATCTTGACCACACCAAGCAGTGTGCTGTGCATGTAGTCAATGCCGACACTAATTATATCACATTTGGGTACAAACAAACCAGGAATATCCTTTAACTCCTTAGATGCTATTCTGGATACCATTTTCTGCACTTTTCTTGGTGGCTTCAGCAGCAAACTTCAATGTCTGTTCATGTGTCCTTGGTTCCCCATGACCAGTCTTAATACTTCTGTCATCAAAAGGATAGGCATGAGTATGGCCTTTGCTGCCTGTTTGAACTGTTTTACCAGAGATCAGGCGGTAAGGACAACCATGGAAGGCATTAAACTGGCAAAATTCTTCACAGAAGCACTTTTCAGGAGCATGAAATGTGCCAAGTAGTAAAATGCAGCGAAGTAATTGGTCCTCATCTTTCATTTTCACTGAAATCCCTGTGTTAACAAAAGAACAAGACACCAACTAAACATGTAACATTCTGCTGTGATTATTTTATAAAAGCTCCAATTATTGTACTCAAACAAGATGTTTCTTTGGATTGGTTTGCATTTTTACTTTGAAGATTCTTCTGAAGGGGCAACTTAATATTAAACTTACCTTTAAAGAATAAATCATTCAGTGCTGTTGCAAATGGCTGCAGAGTCAATGGCAATGGCAGCAGAGGAAGTACACACTTCAAAAGACCAGCAAAGAGACGGTACTTCCTCTGCTGCCTGCAAACAAATCATTTCTCACTTAAATGTCAATACAATCATTACTTTTTTCCATTGGAAGACGATATTCCCAAATACCGTATTTACTCGTGTATAACTCGACCCTTTATGACCTAAATTTCAGCCCAGGAAACAGCCATCGACTTATACACCAGCCATATGCAAAGAGCCGCATGTTATCTTCAGAAATACCTGTGTGACCCAATTTAGCATGACAATAGCCAAGAATCTGCATGAATAAGCGAGTTTATAATAAGGTTCCGATTGCGCTCGTGTTTGATCAGATAGGTGCTTTTCTTTTCAACAGAGAAGTTTGAAATAAAAAATTAATGGATTAAATGCAAACCTTATGGACATGCTTCTTGCTTATTTTCTTATATGTAACTAATGTCGTCATACTCATTATGTAGATATTACTGATTAAAAAAAAAAAATTAGAAAAGAAATGGCTGAGTCCTTCTTTTTAGATACATATGATGTGGTCTATATTTCTATATTTGACTTTGGTTTAAAATTTCTCAAACCAGTTTGACTTTATATTTCATTTGTTTCAAATCAAATAATCATAATCTGAAACAAAGGGAAAAAAAATCAAACGAGTTTCAAAAATTTTCAACCAAAGATTAATTTTTAACCAAGACATACCTTCTATTTTACCTATATGGGCTCTTCAGAATTAAAAATAATAATAAATAAAAACAAGACTAAAATATGGATTCAAATTGTAGAAAAGTACTGGTAGGTTAGAATCTTCATTGTCAGTACATTAAAACTGCTTTTATCTTTTTATTTGTATTTGTTACCGGTCATGGAAAGATTCCATCAAAATTTCACATCAAAGCCAACTGGGTTGTGGATTTCTCCACACCACGCACACATTGGAGCAACACGAGATGCTATTGCTTCTTGTGACTGCCATGGCACTTGGTGTGTGGAAGTCAAGTGTCTTTATTCAGTGCGTGACCAAGTACTATCGAGGCTGTTGGTGGGAGCAAGCACAACCTTTGCCTGGAGCAGTCCCCTGATGAAGGTCTCCATCTCAAGAAGTCACACCCGTACCAGACCCAGGTGCAGGTGAAGGTGCAGCTACAGGATTTAGTTTTGCAGACTTTGTTGTATGGACAGAAAAGGGCATGCACATAGAGACAATCGTGCGTGATGATGAATTCTTTATCACACATTTACCAAGGGCAAATGAGGTCTACAAGGTTGCTATTCTGCCTCAATTATTAGCTAAGTGTTATACAAAACCAAAAGAAAGCAGTTCTGATGCCAAATCAGCTTCCAAACTATTCTGCTACTGCAGAATAAAGGAAGATGAATCTTTAGTGTTAGTTTGTAGTAGTTCTTTGTGTGTTTTCAGGAAATTTCACTTGAAGTGTTGTGGACTTCGTAGGCGACCGTCGCTAAAAAGACCTTGGTTTTGCACAGGGTGTAGAAGACAGAACATCCTTCACTCTACTCAAAGTGAGGCGCGACAGTCTTAAAATATACATAAAAACAGTGGAGAGTTGTGTACTTTTTTAGATGACAAATGCCTTCCATTGTAAAAGTTAAAAATTAAGATATGTAACTCACATAATAGATCATGACTGAAGTAAGATCATTGTGTAATAATAACATTTAATTAATAATATTTTGATACAATATCATGTATTCCTGCTAAAACCTTTTTGTTTTCTGTCCTTTAGACACCTAAGCCTCAGTATCATGTGAAAATAATGGAATATTCATAAAGGAATTAGAACTAATCTGATGCAACTACAGACTTGCAACAGTTTGTCAAGGCACAACATAAAACTGCAATCTTATCCAGTAAAGAAGGTTCACTGCCATCTGACATTAAATAATGGATCGGAATAACACTATGTCCAAGAATTGCGTACTTCTGACGAATAGTACGTTAGCCAATGACCTTGTTGTTTCAATATCCAATGCTGACAGTTGTGGCTTTCCTTTTTTGAAGCTTGGAATCTGTAAGCATGCAGGGTAGAGATCTACAATGTCGTCAATGTCAAAACCTCTGTCTGCCAGAACAAGATCCCCAGGTAGCAATTTATTGAACAGTCCACAGTGTTCGGTAATGATCTTATCAGATGCACGTCTTCCCCAACCCTTTGAAATAAATGACACTGTTCCTTGGGGTGTAATTCCAGTCGGAAATTTTGCTGTGTTGTGGTGTTTGTACGAGGACCATGTCTGGGCACGTGCAAGCAAGCATGAAGGTCTATCAATGAAAACTTCGAAGCAGTCAATAATGACAGCACAAATAGAAAACTTCTCTCTGAAGCAGGCTGGCAATGTCAAATTCAGTGCGTCTCTCTGTCTCTCTGTCTCTCTCTCTCTCTCTCTCTCTCTCTCTCTCTCTCTCTGGCCATTTTACTAGAAATGCCGTAGATGTAAACATTACATGCATACAGTTTTGGAGATTCTGAGACGCATGAAGGTAATGAGGAGTTGCTGAAACTTAGTGATTAATTTTCGCTCAGCCATAATGACACTAATGGCTGTCGAACTGGTATGAAATTTCAGCCTCTCTTCGTCAGCTTCAAACCAAGACTTTGATAGAACCGAATTTCCAGCCTCCTGAGATTGTTTTAAGTTTTCTCTTTCTTCTATGTCCTGCATAGAAAGGTCAGTTTGAATGGCAATAGAAGTGTACTCGAGTGAACACTTTTCTTCTTCCCTTGCACATGTTTTGCTTCTCGCTATCACATTCTCAGATAATGTCCATCTCGCACTAGCAGTCTTTTTCTTTAAACAATTCTTGTACACATTTTCACTTCTTGATTTGCCTTTCCTTGGTTCGTTTTTGTCGAGCTAGAGCAGATTGGGAACTTGGTTTCGAGGCAGAACTTGAAGAATGTCCCATGTTCTTCACCAGCACCCAGTGTGTTTCATCGTAAATATTTTCCCGCTTTCCTATACATAAAAATAAGACATTAGATTTCAACTATTTTAAAAGCAGTATAGCTGTTTAAAAACTCTCAGCCTCGTGGAAGTGAATAGAACACACGTGTGGATACTTGATGTCGCCATTTTTTACTGCATCTCTCCTGATGTTTGCGATCCAGCTATCGTGCCTTTTTTGTGAAATTTCTTGCGTGAGCACGCTTTGCTGTTTAATTACAGTAGGAATTGTATAAAAAGAAAGGTGGTTGTCGCTATCTGAGCGGCTGAAGCATCCAAAAACACAGGAAAATCGTCCCATTGTAGCGAAATACCTTCAGAACCTTGCTTTACTTTACATTACATTTGACCTAGCATGCAAGATGGCGGCGTAGTTACAGTTGCTTATGATATCATGTGACACGTGCAAAATCTCTATTGGCAAGAGTGTCACAAGCAGGCCTTGGTTTCAGAGCAAATGCCACCAAAGACCCAGTGCCTTTCGATGTAGCGACCTTTGTGATACTTTATCTTGCCAAACTTCAACTCATCAAACTCAACAGTTGTACCAGAACCGCCTATTGGCCTAGCATTTTGTTTCATTATTCTGTCTGCTCAAACCTCCCAGCAATAGTTATACCAATCTATCACCGTTTCTGTTGAGGTGGTTTCTTCATCTAACATGATTTCGTGCACTGCTTGTGTTGAATTTGTGCGCCCAAGCGTAAGTTAGGACTAATATTTTTTCAAGGGAATGCTTACTACCAGAAAACCATGACTTTTGGAGGATTGAAGCTTGTCCATTGCAGTTTTTTTCAGAGCATCGCCAAGCAAATCCATCCCTCGATGCAGTTCGTCTTTGCCATGTGAGTGCATTTCTGCACATTTCATTGACGACGACAGTAGAATGTGCTCTTTGCACCACTCTATGCACCCCTAGTGATCGGCTAGAAGTCGTGACAGTTTCCATAAGTTTAAATTTGTGGATGCATCATGAGCCGCCATTCTAGTGTAATTTTAAAATTCACAGTTTGATCAAAGAGAGGGGTTAGTGTCGACTCAAATATTTTACATTGCAATGAACTCGTGCATAAATTTCCCATAAAGAATGCCCCAGTCACAAGGAGGTGCACTCTTCCATACAGTGTGCTTTTAAGTGTGGAGCTCGGGGGATTAAAAAACAAGCAAGTCACACATTCAGAGATATACTCGATTAACCTCCAAAAGAATTTTACTGGGTTCAACCTTAAGTCTAAAGAGTGTCTTCAGTTCTCATTAAGGTTATGGTTAGCATTATTAAGGGGTGAAGTTGTTTCAAAAGAAGCAAAATCAGTGCATTTGTTTGTGGTCGGCACGGCACGGGTATATAATTAGTTATCATTGTTATGTAAATTGTCGTCCAGAATTCCAGAGGAATATCATGATCAAGGTGTGAATTAGCAACTCGACACGTTACCTCAGTGGTCTAACTTCGCAGCTAAACTGGTCATCTTACATATAATGTACATTCCAGGCAGTAGAACTATTAACTTCATGTTATTTAACCTTTCTTTTGGCTTCCAAGACATGAAATGCTGAAGCAAGGGGGAAATTCAGTCACAATTCCCTACGAATCATTTGACTTTGTCTCTGTCACAGAAGAATATGACAATGTAACAAGACCGACCGCTATGTTTCTAGACTGGAGGCATGTAATTAAGAAATGGAGACAAGCAGCAACACGCATTTTATCAACGTCCGTTCAACAATGTTTGGCGACATGGAATTACCAGAGAACAATTAGCACACAAACATACTTAAAAATTGGTCAATACATGTTATCAGCATTCACTGAACCAAATATTTCCATTAGAGAACGCGCCCAATTCGCGTGGTCAGCAGAGTCCTTCCTTCGAGTATGGAAAGTGTGGATAAACATTTCCGGATATAAGACCGAGACCTCTTTTATTTCCAATCAAACTTATCGTGACATCATTCTAGCTGGCCACAGCATTATTTTGTCAATGAAAATCTATTCCATTTCTTTTCCCGATATGCC
>OX421451.1:21248236-21253236 GCA_949126865.1 Montipora capitata | reverse complement strand
ACTGCGCTCATAAATGCGTCCTTCCAAAAAGTCCAGTCAGAGTTGATGTCGTCACTGTCTTGAATAAGATTGCATAAATTCAGGGCTTCAAGAGCTCCTCTGAGACCGTCAAAGTCTCCATTACGATAGTCGTACACTGTTCTTTTTACTCTATGGGTAGCTTTAGTAGAGTCGTGAAATTCAAAGGACACCGTACCATGGTCCGGGAACACGTCCGATTCTTTTGGACTGAGCACCTTGCGCATGCGAACACGGTCCAGCACATTCGTAATTACAAGATCTAACACTCTGTCACAGTGGGTGGGAATAAAGTTTGTGTTAAAAAATGGTCATTAAGAATTTCTAAGAACGCTACCTCTTTTGTGCCTCTGGTGTTTTCTAGCGAGTTCCAAGAGATCTTGGACAGGTTCAGGTCGCCACCTATTAACATATTCTTATAGGTTTCAGAAGCATGGTCGACAAAAATATTAAATTTTTCCAACCAGCAGCCTGTATCATCTTCGGGATCTGGCCAATAAATCGAGCAAAACAAAACTTTCTTATTGCAAAAAGTAGTCATCTCGGCGCACACAAGCTCTAAGTCCTCCAAGTTTTCTGAGTCCGGCACATATTCCCGCATTGATTTGAAGGAGTTGGCTTGGCAGCAATAAGAACGCCACCACCATTACGATCCTTACAGTCTTTCCTATAGACAATAAAGTCAGAAAGCGGGAAAAGTTCTTGGTCGAGGATGTTAGCATGCAGCCAGGTTTCACTGATTAATACGATGTCGGCGTGTTCGGAACAGACCCGATGTAAATTGCTTACTCTTGAAGTCCCAACTTTATGTTGTGATTTCATGCTTCTGGCATTAATCACAAGGCCTTTTAACGGGACACGAGGACCTCCGAACTGCGTTCTCTTTGTGATTGTAGGTCCAGGATGGCTAATAATATCGCCACAGAGCAGCAACAAGCCAATAATGAAGCCGCTAGAGCTGTAAAAGTAGCGGTGGTGAGTCGGCACGAAGCGATTGTTTCCACTCATGGCCGAAGGTTGATAAATCGAAGGTTTAAAATATTTCCATGCCGCGAACTCGAATCCCTCTACAGACCTCCTCACAAACGCGATATCATTCTCCATCGATTTAATTATGATTAATTGCGCATAAAAGACCAGGAACAGTAAGGCAACGGAGAAACCTACGGAGCATACGTGTTGTACACATCCAGCCGCCATTACGCGGCGTTAGAAAGACCTCATTGATTGATATCGCCAGGTGTCGTTACAATCCTGTTAGATCAAAACCTTCCATTTACTTTGATCTATTTGTGGATATTTTGATTTGGAATGAGTTCCCCCACTCAGCACTTTTCATTCTTTGAAAGCTTAAATCATCCATTGTTTTTCACTCTTATGCAGGGAAAAATTAAACAAAACGACTTTTTCGTGGTTGAATGGAACACAACTGACGGCCAGCAGCTTGAAGTCATTTCAGTAAAGAAATTGTCACTGATCAATAGTGGACAGGCAGGTGTTGGAGCAGATGTCAAGATGCAGTACAATGGTAAATTCATGGTAAATTCTTATCTGTACAGTGATCCAGTTAACGAAGATTCCATGTTGCCATGCATCTGGTCAGTAAAAGATCATTGATGACATCAGGGTTTGTAAGTGCCTTGAAAACGCTTGAAATTTGAGGAAACATTTTCAGGGCCTTGAAAGTCCTTGAAAATCTCTGCTCAACATTCCTGGGCCTTGAAAGTCCTTGAATTTTTCTGACCCACATTTTTAATCTTTGAAAACTTCAGTAAAAATAATCAGGGACTCAAGTGATGTAATTCAAACGCGATGAGCTATGGAGTCGAGAATGGTCGCCAGTGCCTTTCCATTATTTTCACACATTTATGTTATGGAACATGGGCAAGAATTGTACCGTCAATAAGAAAGAGATCCTTCAAAGTCCTTGAATTTTTAGTCTGAAAAAGTGTGCAAACCCTGTGACATCCAAATGCGGTAAGAACAAAAAAGGTTGCACACAAGGTGATAGGCAAGTGTGTCACTGATGGTCGTACCATATTTGGGTGTCATAAGTAATCAATTACTGACCAGCCGCATGGCAACATGGACGCTCACAGTTCTTGGTTATAGTTAAATAATTTGGTGCATCTCACCCACATCACTGCTCAGCACTAACCAGTGAAGCACTTGTGGGCTAGTTTTCAACTGGAAGTCACATATTTCGATATAATGATAACATAACATTTATCACATGTTTCATTAATGGATCGTTGGATTAAACATTCGTTAAATGAAAGTTTTGGGTCAAAGTAGTTTTGACCTAAGGATGTGTCTTTTGGTCATCGCAAGACCAACAAGTTTGATGGTGCTTTAAATAGAACTGAAGCTGGTGAAGCACCTCTCAGAAAGCACTATGACAGCTACATGTAGGCCATAACATTTACCTACTATTTGAAAACTGGTGACATCATAGCCAATGATTCACAACAGAATACCTGCTGGAGCTCGAGCTGGTCAGGTGTCCTATTGAAAACACATACACCTGTACCGCAGGCAGCAATAGCATACTGCATGTAGAATTTTCAAAGATCAAATTCAGAAGTGTTAATTCATGATCAAATAACATTTTTACTGGGTTGCCAACCCAGTCAGAATCTGCGTTTCATTTCGTGTTTTTTTTTTAATTTTAATTTTTTTTCCGTGTCGGTAAAAGTCTTGCCTGTCACTTCCCTGCTAAGTGGTGTCTTTGTGCATAGAGTCTTCTGGGCGTATTTTGTTAGGTTTGAGGGGGCTGGGGTAATGCGTAGATTTCCCTAGTGCACACAGGAGACCATTTCATTAACCTGCAATGGCTTCGAAAGTCATTGTAACGTGCATGCCATTTTAGTGCATCTTTAAACAAAATATACCCTTATGGAGCTCAAGAATGATAAATAAGAAGGGCGGTGAGAAATAAATATCTGGAATCTTAAAAGCGAGGAGTAATGGACTTCGACAACAACTACCCCCTGTCGAGCTGAAATCAAAGTGAGCTGTATTTCTAGTATTTTACCAAGTGTGCTGTTATGTAGAACACTGAAAGCAAATGGAAAATTCTCTGTTAACTTAGGGGTTTAACAAAGACAGAGAAGGAATCGAACACCTTAAGTGGATCTGTGATCTCTGTTCTCTGCACAGTCTTCAGGTAAAAAAATAATTGTAAATGTGACAGCCAAGAATTTTTTGAAAGAAAGATTGCCTCTAATAGCAAATATGGTGCTTATTTCAAAAAATATTTCGCTGAAAAAGGTGGCCTTTATGTATCCATCATGTTTTGTAAGATGCGAGCTTAATTGGATAGTTTTTATGGCAATAGTAAAGCATTTTTGTGTCAAAATGAGGTTATGTTGTGTTAACTTAATTAAATATGCGATGGCTCGTGAGTTTGTATTTATCGTGTGCCGTAAACTTGATTTCCACTCTCAAAATTACCACCAGAACCTACTTTTTGCATAGAATAAGCTTTTAGAATGATGTTCTTGTCTTTTGTGATGATACTTGACGATTTGGGAAAATTTTGTGAAAAAATATTCATAATGGGTCTCATGCGCAACTTGATCGCCCGAACTTGGCTGATTATGCATAACATCCACTTGGCCTTTTGACATCCCATTGAAAAAAACTCATAAAATATTCGCAGACTGGTTGAATTCTCTGAAATTTGAAAGGGTGACTGCTAACTAATAGAGAAAGATTTTCACAATAACTAAAAATTCCTGTGTTAAGCATGAGAATTCAACGAAGATGTAAATGGGACTAAATTTGTTGCGTGCCTTGTTGCGTGCCTTGCATTTTTCTTTGAAATAAAAGGATATTTTGCCGAAAAAATTATCCAGTAGTTTTTGTCATAACCTAGCCTATCTACCATAAAAATATGAGCGAAATCGAATTTTCGACCCTTGTCGAGTTATGTTTGATAATTATGGGCAGGGACTCTTAAGTGATGCCATTTTAAATGCTCGTATCTCACGCTTAAACAGTATAATGCTATTTTGGTAACAAATGACCTGTGGATTTGTCAAGTTTGTTGTCACAACGTTGTCCCTTTTCATGATCTCGATACTTCTGATCTTCTTGAACTAACTTTTAATTCGAACACTGAGTGTTACTGCTATATAAGATAAACAATAGACCAAGTAGATTCATCGTGTCTTTAAATTTTGACAACAAATGAACAAAAACCAAGATCTTAAGTGACAGTTATATTTTGGTATAAGCTATACCATCATCAGACTGAAAAGGCATACAAAAATTAGGGGCTTAAATGGTTACAAGAGGTATACTCAAGAGAACAGGCAGAGTTCCCTGCTGGATTTTAATCCACTGTCGAGTGATGGCGATTGGCGCTTGATATGGAAGGCCCCTTTACACAATAGCAGGTTCCAATTGTCGTCATAATCTAACACCATGGTGTTATTCTGAACTACATTGATTGCATATTCATTGTTGCCCGGGAATAGTTGATGTGGTGATGTTATTTAAAGTATCCGGTAAATTGAATAAATTATGGATCTTGGCTAAATGTTCGCATATGTGTAGATATTTGTAAATCGCACTCTCTTCTGCTATTGTATAAAGAGGCCTTCCATATCAAGTGCCAATCGCCATCACTTAACAATGGATTAAAATCCAGCAGGGAACTCTGCCTGTTCTCTTGAGTATACCTCTTGTAACTATTAAACTCCTAATTTTTGGATGCATTTTCTTTCAGTCTGATGATGGTATAGCTTATACCGAAATATAACTGTCACTTAAGATCTTGGTTTTCATTTGTTGTCAAAATTTAAAGACACAATGAATCTACTCGGTCTATCGTTTATCTTATATCTCCTGAAATTATCATCAGGTTCTGGCTTTTAGTGTTACTGCTCCTCTTCTATTCATTTTGCTCGTCTTGAAAATTTGCCTCAGTTTGATTTCATCTCTTCGATTAATTATCATCCAAATCCAAGTGATCATGA
>OX421451.1:21243236-21245736 GCA_949126865.1 Montipora capitata | reverse complement strand
GATCTAGGGAAAATCCTGACCGTTTTACTGACAACCGAGCACCGAAGGCGCAAGAATCTAGGGGGATCTGGGGGCAGGCCCCCCCGGAAAAGTTTTTCAATTTTAATTGCCTAAAGTGCCCTCTCCTGGCTTCTGGAGTCAATCGGACAATATATTTGCAAGTTGCATTCTTTTTGGATGGAGCCTTGCAAACGTACGAATTATTTCATCAAAGTCAATGTCTATGTTGTAATGAATGTGCAGCAAGGCAATTCCTGTCGATCTTGTCTGTGACATCGTGCTTCGTGAATATGTTTTTAGTCGCCTCAAAGCTGACACATTCCTTTTGCACTTGCATGTGGTGACTGGCTGGGTGGAAAAAATTTTGAAGCACTCTGTAATGTTAGGATACATTCCTGAATCAATCTCCTTTAAAACTGCTGCCACAGTTGCTGAGACGGTACTAGGATCTCTTCGTTCCCACTTTCTTTGCCATAAAGTCATCTCGGCATCTGGGCTTAAAGGGGACGGCAACGAATCTTCATGAAACGTAGAAAACCGGTCAAAGGACGTCCTCCACGTTTCTTTTGATGCCAGCAGCATTGAGGGAACAGCAAATAGGCACTGTACTGCTGTTTCTTGCTCATCACTGCCAAATCGAGTTTCCAACTCGTTGATCAGATGGTCAACCAAGGGAATCGTAAGATTTCTCCTATAGTGGTGACAGGGTTGTGTGAGACCCTTTTCTGGGAAGGGGGGAGACTTTCTTGGAGTTGACAAAGCATTGTATAGGGGTTATTGGACTTTTTATCAACCTTTTGGTCTGGTTGTGGCCTAAAGAACGTTCCTTATTATTTGTCTGCATTGGCATATTACCTTAAAATTTATTATGATTTTGTATGAACATGCCTCCCTTCCCTTTCAAGTTATTAAGATTTAATAAATAGGATGTATTTTAGTACAAGTACATGTTCACTTTCAGTCAGTACAAGCACCAAATGGCATTATTGCTCACATGTTTGGCCCCATAGAGGGACGAAGGCATGATGCCTTTATGCTTGGGGTCAGTGGTCTTGCTGATAAGCTTGAAAGACTTCAGACACCGACGGGAGAACCTTATGTCATATATGGTGACCATTACCCAGTCGATGGTAATTAGAAAGAGCATAGGGGAAAGGATGCAGCCTTGACGTGCTCCAGATTTGACTGGGAATGGTTCAGATGTTTTGCTACCGATGATGACGCTGCACTCGAAGTTCCTATAGAAAAGATTGATCAGCGTAATGATCTTGTCCGGGATCCCGTATGACTCTAAGATCTTCCATAGAGTCTCCCTGTGTACACTGTCAAAAGCTTTGCTAAAGTCTACAAAGTTAATGTGCAGGGGGCGTTCCATTCCAGGCAGTGCTCAATGATGTTCCTCAGTGCAAAGATCTGGTCGATGCATCTTTGACATGAGACATCGACATAAGACATAGAAAAATGTGAAAAAGCCCTGGAGTGTGAAACAATTGATTTCATCATTTAAATATTGAACTTTACAAGTCGGTTTGATAAAAACATCCAAGCACAAAACAGTTTATTATTTAGTGCAAGTCTTACTACATGTAAAATAACTCAATTATGAAATTACAAAGCAGGTTACAGCGTCTTTTAAAAAATCGTCTAATATATAAATAAGGAAACATCACATTCTGACGCCAGAAGACAGCATTCGTCATCTCTTTCATCACTGCTGTGAGAAATTTCCATAAGTTGAAGATTTTTGCACTTATCAACAATAACTCTAACATCAACTGGTGACAGCAGTATTCCTTTTACACATGAGGAAAACAACGAAGGCAAAGAAACTGCCAATTTAACAGCTTCATTGGAACAGAGCTTTGTTCGGTTCATAGATAAAATGTTAATGTTACCCATTCGTTTGATTATGGACTTGCTGAAACTATTTTCATCAATATATAAACAGTCATTAAGAATTAACACTTCAAGACCAGCAGCTTCAGACTTTTGGTTAGGTAAGCAATTTAAGTTACGTATTGGTTGTCCACTTAAATCTAGATGTGTCAGCTTGTGAGCCACTCGTAGACTGTTTTGTAGTATCGCATTTAGCCTGGACTGGGATACTTTGACATCGACATACTTACTTACTTACTTATCCTCTTCTTCCCTGGTGGGAAATAAGGCCGCGACTTGGCGACACCACTTCTGGCGGTCCTTAGCAAGTTTAATCCCTTCGCCCCAGGTCAAGCCCATCTCTTTAAGTTCCGTCTCGGCTGTCCTACGCCATGATGTTTTGGGCCGTCCGGGCTTACGCTTACCAACAGGGGTCCACTGTAACGCTGTTTTGGGGATCCGTCCCTGTTCCATCCTTAGAACGTGACCAAGCCATCTAAGTCGGCGGTGTTTGACCTCTAGCAAGATGGTTTTGCAACCGGTTTTCTGGTAGAGGACTTCATTTGACACCTTTTGGGGCCAGAAGATGCGGCATATCTTCCGAAGACATCCATTATGGAAGACA
>OX421451.1:21233236-21238236 GCA_949126865.1 Montipora capitata | reverse complement strand
ACGATTTTAGGTGGTCGGCCCAAATTATTCCCTGGCATGACTTCTTAATGCTTCTTGAAGGGCAAAGTGTTCATCTACCCGCCCCCAAAACACACTACCGACAAGATATTCTGTTCCAGGGAGATACACCCATATTTTGTACCAGTAAGGATGAACTTAGTTATGTACGAGGCGGTGTTGTTGATGACAGGGAGACTCAGATGATGAAGGTAAGGTGGCGGGTCTTCAATCTGTTCCATCAAATACCCGAGGAACAGCAGACGTCAGTCCCCCCGTGTGGAACATGTTTTAGTCGCCTTGTTTTCTCACAAGGCGACTAATTCAATTACGCCCGCCTGATCGTATGTAAATATCGCCGAGTTTGTTGACATATTGATTAAGTGTTACACGATTCACCATGGTGTTTGGAAAATTCTTTACCTTTTTTAGGAACCAAAAACAAAAGCTACTGCATTTACAAGTGTTTTAAGTGATAGAACAGATCACGGAACATACACCTTAGGGATAATTTTATTGATGAAGCCATTCAATAAGGCTATTTGTAGGGGTTCACCATGGTGAACCGATAGTTCTTAAAGTCAATGGTAGTATAATTACTTTACTTTAGAACACAGTGGTGAATCGTTGAGTTTCAGCGCTAAGAAGCCCGACAGGTCGTTACAACAAATGATCTCTTTTAATAATGTCATTTTCTACAAAGTTAGCTTATTTTTGTACATAGAACTGTTCAGATTATAGCAAAAGAAGGAGAAGGTTCCGTGTTCCTTTGACACCTTTGTGTAGTTATTTGAGATAAGGACTAAGAGGCAATATGTACTTAACTACTCTTTCTCAGGAGCTCCAAGAGAAATCATGTCACTATGAATAGCGAATCAATTTCATACAATGACCGCAAAAAATCATTCTGCTATGTAAAAATCGCTAAACGTCGTCTTGATGGCCATCGGAGCAATTTTCACCGCCTTCTGTTTTGAAATATGCAACACCACCCTTCCCCCCTTATTTTTGGCAAATAGTGCGATAGTTATTTTTGTCTCTGAAAGTTTACATTTTGCGAGAAGAAATCTCACGCAGTTATCCACAGAATGCAAATAGTGGTATTTCTTTAATATTTTATACGCTTCCCCTTATTTCTAATAACCATATCAATTCGTTTCGGCATAGAGCGTATTAAATTGTTCACAGTCTCAACAGATATAGAATAAAATGTATTGATAACACGATTCTTAAACTGTTCAAATGTTTCTCGGCGTAGTTGTTGCTTCACTGCTTGTCTTTTTAACATCCTACTCACCATGGGAAACACATTTTCAATGACCGCCATATCCGGAGATCTTGGACACAGTTTGATTAAGGTACTGTTTGTGCGTTGCATCGCTGCCCGTGCTAATGCCGAATTTTGAGAGGGATCCCCATCTTGTAAGAAAGTTCGGCTACATCCTTTGTCAGCAGCTGCGAATAGGCGATCAAAATGGTTATCTATAAACGCAGCGAAATAACGACCATTCATTTTCTCGTATGGTTCACAGCAGATAACTCCTTTATTGTAAGAAATCGCCACCATCAGTCGTAGTACTTTGCCCCCAGTTCCCTCTTTGCGGCCCTTTGCTATGCATCCCGGCGCCAAACCCTCTGATTTCTTTCTCCAGACACGAGCTTTTGGTGCACGAGCCTGATCTAGTGGATTTCTTTTGTACGTAAATCCTGTTCCATCCAGATAAAAGGAAATTCCTTCTGTCCAAATCTCCTGGCCGTAGTTGGCTTTCATGTACTTTGCAAACTTAACTCTTTTGCTGTGGTCTTCCGCTGTCATGAGCCCCTTTCTGCGAGTCTGCAAATAGTAGTAATTTTGTGAATTGAGAAAACGAGAAACTGTTCTTACAGATACATCCTTTTGTTGAATTCCGGCTTCCTCCATCAGTGCTTTACAGGTAAAGTTTCCCTCTCTTTTCCTCAAAACTGTAATGCATCGTATCAGTCGTCTTTTGTCGCGGTCACTTAACCTGTTCTTGCGACCTCTTTTACACGTCTCCTCAGAAGTGTGCCTCTTATACGTTTTCTCATGTGCAATTCTATAAACACTCGCTGCAGAAATGTTGCACATGCTGGCAACTGTTCGCACAGATAGGCCTTTAACCCGACATAGATAATACGCACGTGCACGAGTCACGCTATCGATTATACCTTTAAACACCATCGCAATGTGCTAATAGGCAGAGCCGTTCCACTAAACTGTTTTACCCCAAAAGTACCTTAAAATCGCTATACTCAAAAGTCCACATAGCTTTTTTATATAACTCCTACTTCACATCTAGAACAGTCAGAACAAAAACACTCCTCACGTAAACACCGCAAGCAACAATAATTACTCTGCTTACGTTAACGTTACCCGTCCACGCCCTTCAAACGCAAAGACAATACTCGTCAAAAATCTTGAAACACTTGTGTCTGTTTCCCCTTCCCCAATGTTGATTTGGGTATCACGGTGGTCTCAGTGCTTCAAAACACGCGTGGCTCAACATTGGGGAGGGAGAAGGCACATTTCAGGTGGGAAAACAGTGTGAAGTAGAAATCTCAGGATTTGTCTAGAAAATTCGAGAGAAACGGTGTCTGTTTCAACGATTTGTGACGAGTATTGCAGGTTAACTCCCATAAACATAAACTAGGCTTCATTTTTCACGTGCTTTCTGTGGCTCAACGCAGCTACACTGCCATACTACATCAACTATAGTTCTTACACAGTCAACACTTTTCGTGTTCAGGTGGAAAAACGGTTTGGAAGATGTTTTCTTTCTGCTTTTTTTGCTGGTTTCAATCCAGTTTGACATATCATGATTCATTTTTTTCTGAAACATCTTAGCTGGCCGGAATTCTAAATCCTTGGATCTGATTGGCTGATTGTGTGCTCGTAGCCAGTCCACCTTTTTACGATACGAACCACGGTCCGAAATCTGTTCTGAGCTGAAACTGTTGTGGCTAATTGAAAATGTTTTTACTACGGCGCACCAAAACATTGGATTTCATCTCTTAAAATGCAAGATTTTGCTTACTAACCATTGCAAAGAGAAGGAAAAGCATCAGCAATGGAATGAAACGCGTGGTTATTCTTCAAAAAGGCGAGTATTCACATGATATTGCTGACAACACTATGCTGATTTGCTATTTACGAGTTGGTGGTTTTCTTGCACTGTTGACACGCCATTGAACTTAAAACAACTTTTTGAACTTGGTTTTTCGTTTGACATTCGTTGTTTTCTTTGGAGTTCTATTTTCTACTCTCGTTTTATATTGCTTCATTTAAGAGTATATGGATTCCTAGCTAAAATAGGCAAACAAAGACATTCGCGATGCCGTTGTTTTTCGTGAACTGTTGACACTCCGTTTGACTAAAACGACTAACTGCAGAGAAGTCCTTTGAGCTCAGTTTTTCAGTTGACATCCGTTATTTTCTTTGGAGTTCTATTTTATAATCTCGTTCTATTTTGCTTCATCCAAGAAAATACAGATTCGTCGCTAAAATAGTCAAAGAAATCGCAATGCTGTGAACTAATGTCAACAAGTTTTTCTTGTGTAGTTTTCTAAGTTTTGCACTGATTTCTGAAGGGCTTGACGGAGAGCAAAGATTCCTTGAAATAATAAGATATGAAGGCAGAGACAGATGTTTCCGTATTTTTCACTAAATTTATTCCTCCTGTAACTTTCGTTTCATTTTCAACAAGACAAAGCATTAATATGTAGAAAATTATTCTCCTGTTTGTACGAATTTTTCAAACTTTGTTTAGCTGATTTCTCTGTGCTTGCCATGAAATATAGCTGTTTGTTTTTTTATATTTATTGCACCAAGAGATATTTCAAGTTCTGTTTTATTGTTAATCTATCATATTTGAGCTTTGCAAACAGAGCGCTTTTTTCAGTGTGACAGTGCAACGTAGAGTGCGTAGAAAGATTTTTGCAAACCTGTTTGCCATGTTCATTTTCAGAAAGAATAAATACGTTATTCACCGGCTTAGATCGGTCCATATGGAGAAAAACTGTGCACTCGACCTTGAGTACGTCCCTCACTTTGCGGCCTCTGGCTGTACTCAAGACCTCAGGCACAGTTTTTCCCTATATGGACCTCCCAGCTGATGGATAACATATTTATCTGTGGTCCACGCTGGTGGCTACGCAGTTATTCACGTCAAGAATCGGAGGGATATCAACTTAAAGCTAAGTCTTTATTTTTAATTTGCCTAGAGCCACTTTTTTCTCTGTATTGCAATTTTTGACATATCTTTCGAAGTTCTTATAGTATCAGGCGAAGAAGAAAGGAGACTGCGATCGAGTAATGCAAACTAGCATGAGGTTTATTCAAGATGGCCCACCTATCGATCCCAGCATGCAATGCCTAATCCTACATCCCCCCTCAAAAGGGAAAGCTATGAAAATATAACAAAACGAACAACAACAGGAGTACTAACAACAAATCAAAATGTTCATGTGAAGCCCTGAGGCACACACTGTTCAATGTTAAACTAAAGATTCGAGCGTTCTGGAGGTCTCACAGCTCTTCCCGACCGGTTTGTCAGGACCCCAGAGCTTGGACTTCGCGGAGGTATGCACTCATCCAGCTGTCTGTGAGGATGGGGGCACCTGCGTAGTCTGAGGCCTCGACGGAGTGCTGGACAATGGCAATACAGGAATGACAGGTACTGGTGAGGCAGGGGTGACATCACAGGCCGGCATAGCTGAGTGTTGTTCGGCTTCAGCTGGTTTGCTGCGGTTACTAAGGCAGAGCGGTTTCGTCGGAGTGTGCCCCTCTCTGTAGTGACAAGGTAAGATTGGGGTTTCTCAGTTTTCCCCGTCTTCCCTGTCACTAGGCCATACCGATCTTGATCTCTTATCCAAACTCGGCCACCCAGTTCAAGTGTTGGCAGTTCCTTTGCTCTGTGATGCCTGTTAAAGTTGCGCTGTTCAATCGATACAAGCTTTCCTTTTCTTCCACCAACTGGCAATCTTTT
>OX421451.1:21220736-21225736 GCA_949126865.1 Montipora capitata | reverse complement strand
TGTCATGTACTGATCTTTCTCAAGCATGATCGCCCATTTCTACGGCTTCATTTGTTAAAGGACGAAATTTTCGCCAAATGTAAATGTCCACGCCCTGTTTTTCCCTAACGTATTCTTTTTGGAAGGAGACTTTTATTTTTGAAACGAATTTATTAGAATTCGAAACTTGAATTTTCAAGATGTTTTCGATATCTATGATTTTTTTAAGAAAAAAAAAGGAACGTCATTCCAAACCGTAAAGAGCTTGAGATAATTACTCTTAAGGCATCTTTTAGAGATAAACCTATTTACTTACAAAAATCCCTCGTTCCTATCCTTAACACCTCGAATAGACCCATATACACTTTATTGTGCCGTACATGCATGAAACGGACTTAAACACACATATATTTCCATCTAAAAATTTTTGAATAACAAAAGCAAATACAGATTGTAAAGTTTATGCTGAAAATCCTATAGAGTCAATTAGGTGCTGTTCGTGAAGCGGTGT
The DNA here is from genome assembly GCA_949126865.1 of Montipora capitata. Classification (NCBI taxonomy): domain Eukaryota; kingdom Metazoa; phylum Cnidaria; class Anthozoa; order Scleractinia; family Acroporidae; genus Montipora; species Montipora capitata. The sequence goes on along the minus strand of OX421451.1, from coordinate 21,225,246 downwards.
TAATAGTAGTCTTACATGACGTTGAACAGTTAGAAGGGATGGCATAAAATGAGCTACTTTTTTCTTTATACATGTCAAGTTTGCGTGGAAATACACATTTCCCATTTTTCCTTGCCTCCTCTCGCCCACAACTGTATACTCATGACGCATTTTAGATACCACTACCATATCTGCAGGTGGCGGGACATGGGTTCCTGCACTTCTAATTGGCTGGCTGCACCCATGGCAGACGCTTACACGTGGGTCACATAGGTGGAGAAGAGTTACCTCTGCAAGTCCCGGAGGGGGATCTGGCTTCTGGGTCGGTCCTTGTGTGGTGGGGGAAAAGCCATCTGGATGTTGGGGAATCAACAACGGTAAACTGAGAGGAGGTACCTGCAAAGGAATTGTATTTAGTTGTACTGGAAGCGAAGTGGGAAGATTGCTGTTTTGTTGAATTCCTACTGGCAACTGGTCGCTGGGTGGAATTCTGCTATGTTGAGGGAAAACCGTAAGAGGCCCGGTCACCTTGGCATTGGATCTCCCCTTTCTCCTTTGGGTGGCCTTGTTTTTCTGGCCACTAGTCTTCGGAGCTCCCACTTCAGCCATTTTGGACAAAGTACCTGTCTTTCTCCTATTCCTAAACCGCTGAAGATACTTTGAGAGCATGTTGACTTTTTCTGCGACAGCAACAGTGTGGCTGCAAATGTTGTGGCGTGCCCACCGAACGCATGTCACCTGCCCAGTGTCAGAGACTTTAACCGAGTGCGGCTTGTTGGCTTCTTCTTTTGAAGCCACAAACCAGAGATCTTCTTTTCTGGCATCCAGCGTAAACGCTGGTGACTACACCAAGGAGTTTTGAGAACGCAGGATTCGACCTGCTTCTGCAAACAATTCCTTCAAAACGCTGTAGGGAACTGTTATTATTTGGGTATTTTCGGGTTGAACTGAAAGCGCTGGTGGGCTTGTGAACTCCGAGATCTCATCGTCATCTACTGTTTGAGTCTGTCTTGCTATTTGCTTACAAGTGAAGAACTCCTTCCTCAGTGCTTCCTTTTGACGCTCTGTCATTCGATAATAATCGTCTCCCACTTCAAGATGTCGATATCCCTTGGCTACCTTGTATTCTCCCTTGCCTAACACCGCCAAAAACTGCTCCTGTTCTTGCCTTTCGACCAATTTTCGTAAACGTTCAACAATGTCACAGACCGTTTTCCTTTTCCGCAGAGAACTGCCATCATCCTTGTCTTCCTCTTTAACAATTTTATTCATTGCCTCGCTTGCATTTTGTGTGTACACGTCCGGGGGGAAACCTAACCCACACATGGATCTAACGCCAGCTGTCATAGTTTTCCTTATGGCAGATGCCTTTTTCCTTATAAAGTACAGGTAAAAGTCACTGCCTTTCGCATGTCTTTTTTCCCAGACTGTCTTAAGGTTTTGAAGACCACGATCAAATTCAGTTCCATTCTGGCAGTGGACAAGTCCAGCCTCTCCTTCCTGGCCAAAAATGTCCACCATGTATTCTTTTCCCACGGCGGGCGGAACCCCCAGAGAAGACAGTTTGCTCTTGATATTGTCTTTCATGTGCATGTCACATCGCAAATGCATTGCACTTTGGAAAACATTTAACAGGGGGTTTGATAAATTTAATTCTCCGTCGGTCCCCACCACAAGGACACCAGCACAAGAGGGGTGGCATCGAACCATTTTCCGATGGAAGTACATGATAGGACCTTTCCAATTTACTTTTGTGTAAAATAGCTGGCCCGATGAAGACTGGATTATGACCCGATTTTGTTTCCAAAATCAGGTTAGAATACATAGCGAATGTTAGGTAATAATTGCACAGCTCAAATGTAGCATCTACGCCGAGAACGCAGAAGTTAGCAGGATTGCAGCAGAATCTCTCAACGTCTACGAGTTGCCTCTTTGTTGCCATAAATATAATTGGTTCTGGCGTTATTTGTACGGACCTGATAAATGCAGTGTTCTCATTTACCATTTCCTCTTTGCATTTTACCATTACAACTTCCAACGAATCTTGCACCCGCTCAGGACCACTCATAGTTCATAAATGAAGCTGTTGTAACTTTATACGAGTCTCCTGAATGTGTCAATCTCCCATTATTCTCAACTGATGTAAAACAGGGCTATTAATCAGGCTATTTTATTGAACGCACGCAATTCTCAAACAAGATTGCCAAAAGTCCTTTGCTTCTCACTTACGACTATTTTCCGGGATCCACACAGTGATACACTCCTTTTATCGATACACTCGGTGTCTAAATGTGGTTGGACAAGCATGCACGCGATTTCGTGTTCTCCAATTTTACGGCTTGAAAATTGGTGAATTTGTGTTGACTTGTGGAGCTACAGTTAAGCAATCACACCTTAGTTTAGAGCCTGGTTTAAACCTTTATTGGGAAAGGTTTCCCCAAGTCAACACAAATTCACTAAATTTCCAGCCCTTAATTTCCAGTGACATATGAAAATCGTTTCCGTGAAAAATTTGTCACACAAATCATAAATTTGACCTATCGTCTATTGTCTATCGTCTATCGTCTATCGTCTATAGTCTGTGTTTTAGCACATGCCCAATAATCGTTTCTAATTTGTTTTTTCCTATGTGAAATTGTATGTCAGAAGATATGCATTTTTAATTTTCCTTTCTCCGTTACGCATTGCTTGTAACTTTATGTAAATGTATTTTTACGCCAGTTAGTTACACGTGCCAGTGACCAACTCGAAAGCTTAAGCTCCTTTGGTCACTGCTCACATTTTACCTTTGATTATTTATGCAATTTGTTGTTTCCTTTTTTTCCTTCTTATATTTGTAATGTATAATAATCACTTTGCTGTAACCTCTTGAAATAGTGCAAAAACAAAAAATCACAAATCACATAGTCAGGGGGGGGTCACCTGATCACGTGACCCTGCTGGTACCTAAAGGCATTATGGGTACCAGCCAATATTTTTCATGAATAATAGTCTATTTCAGTATTTTATCTAACAATAAAGGCTCAGAATAATTGTAGCATCACAAAATAACCTTTCCCTACATATATATGGGGATACAATAAAGAAAAACAACAAGATACATTTTATTCACTCTTGTTACATTTTCTTTGGCAGTCCCATAAACTGACTTGATTGTGTTGTCATTCATTGTTCACAAGTTACAGTAGTCTTACAAGAATGCCTGGGCATTTTCTGTCAAATTAGTTCAATTACCTATACGTACGTATCATATTGACAGAAAGTGTAGTAACACTCACAACAAAGAACACGGCACATTGGTATATTACGTTGTACATTGTTTACAGTAGTAAACAGTTTGTACCCTCTTCTTATTTATCCTGTCAGAGCAAACCTTGCAGTGTAATTTCTGCTTGGGATTTTCATATTTCCCCAGAATGTGGCGACCTGTAAGCCTCAAAAGGTCCTGATTATTTGAGGGAGGGTTCTATGTCTTCAGAAGCCCACTGATTACTTCCTCCCTAAACTTCTTTGGAGTTACTTTCTTAGTGAGGTTATCCTTGTTGTAAAGAATGAAACCATTAACTAAAGCAATTTCCTGAACCCTATGGTAGAGTGTATGGTATCACTTGAGACACTTTTGTGGGTACTGATATGTCCCTAGCATTTGATCCAAACAGTCCACGTCACCCATTTTTGTGATGCTTTCCCCACCCCTACACTTAACAGCTGTATCAATGGTTAAATTGGTTTCCACATTGCTCAAAATGTGAACCTGTTTTGTGTCTTGCCATGCACAAGCAACTAAGTTTTCAGACCAATTGAAAACAGGTAGGTCCCCCTTTTGTAAAGGTAACCCTGCAGGCAACAGTTTCCTACTAGCTTTCACCGTGCCACAAGCACCGATGTTAAGTTCCTCTAGTTTTTGAAGAGAATAGGGGCAGAGTAAGGTGAACAATGTCACCGTTGTTCTCATAGCCCTCGAGTAAAGACAACACAACCTGAAAGGCTAACTCCCACTACTCTGGAAAATGATGTTTTGCCACTGGAGGCAACAGACTTCAAGCAGTAGCCAGTTTTAGCCTCTGCATGAACAAATTGTTTTATTCCCCATCTTGTGGGTTTGGCTGGTAAATACTGTCTAAAAGCAAGTCGACCCTTGAACTTAACCATACTTTCATTCAAGGACAGGTCAGGTTCTGGTTAATACCATCTCTCATAGGTTGGGTTCACAATGTGAAGAAGACGCTGGATTTTAAATAAAGGGTTGTAACCATCTTTCCCCCTGTTAACTTGTTCTTCAATTTTACTAAAGTGTAAAAACGTTTGCAACAACTCAAACCTGTTATGTGACATAACAATAGAAGATGGCACAGCTGTGAGCCAAAACCTACTCCAATAATCTGAATGTGTAGGTTTCTGACAAAGTCCCATTTGAATTTCTAATGCTATAAGCGGCTTTATCTCATTTGGAGATGTATTACTCAAGACAAGAAAGGGAGAGGATGGTTCAAAGTCAACAGGTGTATCCAAATATTGACTGGCATACCTG
>OX421451.1:21180736-21200736 GCA_949126865.1 Montipora capitata | reverse complement strand
GGAATTTCCAATGACCATCCATTGGAAGGTTATGGATATTTTCTGGAACCACACAATGATGAAAAACTTTTCCAAATGGCTCAATTATGGTAAACAAATATGGAAAGAAGCAAATTGAATTCTTTACTACAGCATAGATAATTAAAGGGCTGAGGGTGTGATCAAGGGCATATAAAATAAACTCTAGCCTGACTTTTAAAGCTATTTTCCTGTTGTTTAGATTTGATTGATTTTTAGGATGACTTTCTTTCTTTCTACTTAATTTCTTAGGTCAACACTCTTTGCCCTGTTTGGCCTATAATTTTGAAAAACATTTCAAAGATTTAAACACAGAACTCTCCCTTTGGTTGATCGAATTGATCTATGAATTTTATAGCACTACGTGACTTGGATAGAACCTACTAAAAATCATGAGCAAAAAAGGGGAATTGTCATAAAAAGTCAATGTATATACACGTATGTTGTATATATGCCCTTTGTCCTCCAATCATGTGACCATTCAAGAAAAAATTAGCAAATAATATTAGTGGTCAAGAAAGATGACCATCTGATTTCTCTTTTCAACTGCTTGCGGCCTTGGAACTGGAAAAGGAATTCGGTCATCATCATCATCAAAGAAGTCTTCAATTGTCCCGTCATCGATGATGAGACAAAAATTGTGTAGAACACATGCTGCGGAAACCAATGATGGAACATCCTCAACATTCTCCATTTCAACATACTTCAAGCGCCTCCATCTGCCCTTTAACAAACCAAAGGCTCTTTCAATGGGTTGACATGTTCAGGCATGCTTATTGTTATAGGAAATTTGGGGCCCCATTAAGTGACCGTTGTCTCTGAATGGCGACAGCAACCACCGAGGGAAAATATTGTATCACATTTCACTAAGACGTAATGGCTAGTGACTGCTGACTGAATGTCAGAATTCTATAAATCTATCATATAGAGGAGTACAAAGATGCATTCCAGGTATTTGTCGGGCTTAAATGTGTTAGAATCTTATAAAACTACAGACTTTTATAAATCATGATTATTATTACATCTCTGTGTTTACAGAGGAAACAGGATGGCAAATGGACTATGTATACTTTTATCAGCAAACAGAATACACACAAAACTTTTGCAGAATTATTCAGGCTAATGTATTATGCACCTTTGGAGTGGATATGCTGAATCCCCGAGAAGATGGGTGTCACCTGGAAAAAGGTTGTCAGCTGCCTGGTACAAGGGGGAATTTCTGAGGACTCTAGCATCATGAACTGACCCAGGCCATCCCACATAAATGTCTGTGAAACGGAGGGTGTGATCGCATGTTCCCTACACATATAACATATAGATGTTCTGTACAAAATACAGTAAAACCCATCTGTAAGAACCTATATTTTTTTATGTCTAACCAAATAGGTCCCTGTATTTTAGAGTAAACACCAGGTTCTTTTTTTTGGTTATATAATTAAAATGGCAAATTCTGTCAGCAGGGTTAAACCACTAGGAGTTTTTACATGCAGGTTTTTACTGTGTAAGGCAACATTTGTCTTACCTGCCCTGATCACTATGCCCATTATGTTCTAAGGCCTTCCATTAAAAATTAGCCTGTGTCCCTAGAAAGATTATATCTACCGGTACTCAGGGTAACAGAGACAAATTTAATGCAAACCCCAGGCGCCATAAGCTATTCCATTTTTATTTTAATGAGGTAATGGATCCAACAATAGTGCATACTGTGAAGTAAATCAGTTGATGGGGTACCTGTGACCCTATCCATGTACTGCAACATCCATCAAATTTGGAAATATGACAGCATTTAGGAGGAGAAAGGAGCTTTATATATTCAGGAGTTTTTGTAACCATGCATATGTTTATTTTGTTACCAGAATTGAAAACCTATAATTGCTAATAATTCTCTTTCCATTTTTTGGTGCATTTTGTGTCATCCATCTCAGCCTTCAACCCAAGTAAAATAAATTTCATAGTGATGCATTACACCAGAGATAAGTATCATGAAAAATGTTGTACATGTATTACCTGAGTGATTCCTCAGACGATTGAGATATGACTGTGGATATTGAGAAGGTGTTCTGATTACTATGTGACAACCATCGACAGCCCCAATAACTCGTGGAAAGCCAGTGAAACTTTCGAAACCATCTGCAACCTTTACAGCTCGTACACCTGATTAAAAAGATGTTAGATCATGACTTTTTCAATTTTTTTAGTTTTCCATTTTTTAGAAGTTTTTTTTAAAGGTTTTGTTTAGTCGCAATACATACTTCCGTGTAAACATAACGTAGTTCGTGAAACTAAAGAAAAACATGTCATACATAATTGGTGATAATTGTAACAATTTTAATTTACAATTAAAAATATTTTTTTTAGAATAAACGTTAACTGTACCGTTCAATATATTTTGGTTGGTAGACCTGTGTTTTATAAACCACGGATATTAAGAAAGGGTTACCTCTTGGCCACTGAATAAGGTCTCCTGGAAGATCCACAAGAGCATTCGCAACTCTGCAAATACAGCAGGACACACTTGACATCTTTATGTTAAAACCATCTGAAATCTGTCGACAGCTTTCTTGATTCGCTAGGGCCCATACAGCAACAGCAATTTGTTTCTGAGTCAATAGGTAGTCAACCGAATGCATTTCCCTTTGGGATATGCTCACTTGGAGCTAGCAACTGACAAAGTGTTTCAAATGTGGAGAGTGTCATACGGAAATGGCTTCTGAAAACATCGCAATGATAAAGTGGAACCGTTTCTTCAAAAAATTCTGAGATTCTCACCAAAGTCCGATGAGAAAAACTACTCGTTGTTGAAATAAAAATAAAATCATCCTCCGCTCTACTTTCGCCCAAAAGAGCTTGTTCTTCTGCCGAAAGAAAGGCAACGAAAAAGTTTGGCGGAATGTCTGCCATGTTGCCTACATCAGCTATTGTGTGTATTCCATGCAAGGATCGCGTGCGAAATCAGTTAAATTGGCCTGTTGCTTTCTATTTGTACCAATAAGAACCAGTTCTCTCAGGCTAGTCAGTTCTGACAAATGGAAAGGGCCCTTACGCATACGACAGACTAGTGAAGTCATCATTCTAGGCCTCACATTTCAGCCGAACTGCAAATTCCGCACTCACCTTAAAGAACAGTTATGTAAAGCTAAGAAATGCTTATATGTCATCAGATGCCTGCGAAAAGAAGGCTGTACCCATACGAAAATTCTGGGCGAGACTCGGGAGAGATTCGGGGGAGGTTCGGGTGAGATTCGGACGAGATTCGGGCCATAAAAAGTCTTGCTGATGAGCAATACAGAGGGTGACGATAAATCTGCCTGACAGGAGCGATAAAAATTGAACGATAAATGAGCAAGAATGGAGCGGGACATTTGTACTACTCTGACATTTTGGACGATATTCTGAGCGATAAACGGGCGAGATTCAGGTCATAACAAACAAAAAATCAGGCTAATGACTTAACTTTATGGCTTGTTATCTCGGGTGTTACAAAAACTAAGACCTAAGACCGGGTCTTACCTTTCGTAGTACAAAAACTATGACCCCGGTCTTAGTTTTCGTAGTACGAAAACTAAGACCCTTTGTTAATAGGGGTAATTATGGGAAAGAAACCCGGGAAAACTTACCGCTACTCAGAGATTTGGGCGCTGTATGTTTAAACAGACACAACGTCATGATAAGCTTGAATGTTGCATGACAGAAAAAACGTGTCATTTATTGGCATGGAAGCTAAAGATAGGGTCTTTCAGATAACGAGAAGCTCAGTCTGTTAACCCTTTGGTTGTTGCATGTATCACATTTTTGTCAGTACACATCTTCCAGTTTCAAAACAAGTCCACAATTTAGCCGTAAGTCATGCAAACAATAAACGGATGCCCGTAGATGGTCAATTTTATTATGTTGTCTGACAGGGGACTGAATAGTTTTACATGTAAGACATTTGTCTCACCCACGAGCTTATTTCTCAGCTTATTACAATGAGGAAATCAAGTATCATCTGTTAAGGGGTGAGGGTACATTGCGCTATCCCGGTACTTTGATGCATTATTTATAAGAGACATTGAAATCAGTATAAACAGAAACAAACTATGTCATAATTGAAACTATGCCTACTTTAATAGTTCCATTATAAATTATAAACTAGAAAATCCCCTGCCACTCCCCCCACCCCCATAGACAGTACCACTGTTTTTTATTTGTGTGACTTACGGCGACATTGTGGACTTGTTTTGATACTGGAAGCAGAATAACAAATGTGTATCGACAAAATAACTCTTGTATCACGTTTTTAGTGGTTACAAAAACCAAAGGGTTAACAGACTGAGATCCTATCTTTAGTTTCCGTGCCAATAAGAAAGCGAATGATTGTCGACCGACACCAACTACAGTAAACACGACCCTTGTCATCATTGTGCGAGACAATTATATAAGACAGAAACATGTTTCAGTTTAAGGTAACTTAAATAAAAAGAATGTACCAGCTTTTAGCATAGAACAAAATCTGACTGAAGTCATTCAAAGTGTCCATTATAAGGTAGGCATGTTAGTAGCCAAGTTTCCATAGAGTGATCTCTGATCAGATAGGGAGGTGTTTGTTCCTAATAATAATAATAATAATAATGATAATTTATTTCTTGAAAAACGCATAATTACTAGGTCTCAATGCTTTTTACAAGTTATACAAAAAAAATAATAAAATATAATATGACTATCAATTGAAGAATAATTTAAATACATTAAAAGTGTTAGTAATACTCTTAGCTTAAATGTTTCCTGAATAGGAATGTTTTCAGGTTTTTTTTTAAACTATCTAAGGAATCAATGTTTTTGATGGTATCAGGGAGATTGTTCCACAATTTTGGCGCAGCAGCTGAGAATGATCTTTCACCATATACTTTGGTTCTAGCAATAGGCGTCTGTAAAAGGTTTTTTGCCGACGATCTCAACATTCTTTTGGTGCGTAGGATGACAGTAGCGATCTTAAGTAATATGGAACGAGTCCCTGCAGTGACTTATAAGTCAGAACTATAATCTTATATTCAATCCTGGCCTTGATCGGCAGCCAGTGCAGCTCCCGCAGGATAGGAGTAATATGCGTATACTTATAGTTACAAGTATAGTTTCTCTTATTAAACCTAGTTTCTCATTTATTTTACATCTTCATACATTGTTTAAAGTCTATTTCATAAAAGAGAAAAGTGTTTGCAGCAATATTAATCTTAGCAAATAAATGCTGTTTTGATCTGGTTGATTAGTGTCCTTAATGAGAAGAAAAAGCTCTGCATCTGTATGAAGATTCAGATATTTGGGTGAAATGCACAGTTAAACTGAAAATTGAAAATTAGAAGTATAAGTAATTACATTACTTCCCCTCGCAAATAACTTATAAACTAATCGAGGTGGAGAAAACTGAGGACATATTACAAGTACACTGTACAAGGTTTATCTATAGATGAACTAAATAACGGTGAAGACATTACTATACAGTAAATAGAATAAACTAACATAAAACCAAGCAAGTGAATTGAAATTATGAGGAGAGGCTACCCTAAAGTACTAAATAGCTTAATAAGATGGGAGACTTTGACATAATCATCTTCTGACTGCAAGAAATTTAGTAATAATTCCTTTATCTTTTTACGAAAGGCCGAGCGTTTAAGTAGTTTAATCGAATAAGGAATAGAGTTCCAAATTTGGGCACCAATTCTTGAGAAAAAGTCATACATTTTCTCAGTTCTGGAGAACTTAACATAAAACTAGTCGCTAGAAACAGATCTAGTTCTGTAGTTATGAATCTGACTTGTTTTGACAAACTGATTGAGTATACTAACTGGTGCTGTCTGTCTGTTGATATCATGCAATAAATAGCTACAATCTCTGAAAAATAGACTAGGTAGGGGAAGGCAATTTGATTTGAGAAAGTGTTCCTTAGACTTACAGAAGTAAATAAGACGTAAGGCCATTGTTGTAAAGTTACGATCTTTCTTTGAAATGTCAAGGCACAATTTCCCCAAGCACAAATACCATAAGTTAAGTAAGAGACAATTAATGAGTTGTACTCCGAAAGTAAAACATGACGCAGGACATAATGCCGAATCTTGGCTATAATTCCTATCGACTTGCTGATTTTGTGGCAGATAGATTCTATGTGGAATTTCCATGAAATATTTGAATCAATCATCAAGCCAAGATATTTTACATGTACATAATCTTTCATTTCAAGGTTTGCGTAGGTATTAGTCACAGAGTCAAGAATTCTAATCCTAGGTATGAAGGGCATATTCTTTTGCCAGGGACAAAAGATGACAAAGTTTGATTTTTTTATGTTCAGAGACAGTTTGTTTGCCTTAAGCCATTCATTGACGTTGCCAAGTTCGCGATTAACAAGAGACTCAAGTTCCTTTAAGTTGTTGTTTGAAAGTATTATACTGGTATGTCAGCAAATAGATAAAAGGAAAATAACGGAGAGGACTTGTAAATATCATTGATGTACAGAAGGAACAAGATTGGTCCGAGGACTGAGCCTTGTGCCACGCCCCACAAGCTCGTCTAGATCTGACCTGAACCAGGAGTTGATTACACTTCTAACACCATAATTTTCAAGTTTAGCTAACAAAATCGGTCCGTGGGTCTTCCGTCCATTTGATTTCCATGAAAAATGGAACATGAAAAAATGGCTTTCGTATTTTTCATGTTTCATTTGTTTTCACCAAGGAACGTTGAGAATACAATTCCAACAAAGACAAACATAAAAATCATGGTTTCTTATTGAATAAAAATTAAAAATGACAATACAAACCTTTAATTTTTGTTTGCAAAGGAAAAAAGAAGAATTAAATAGCAGCCAATCAATTTGAAATCATTCTTTTTGAGAACCTTCCCAATCGGGGTCTAATTCTTTGATTTTTCAATAAAAGGGGCTTTCAAGATCGAGGAAATGATCCATGCTTTCAATTTTCAATTTTCCTCTGTCGATGATCAAATAAAATGAAAAGTTGACAAACCTTCCACACCATGGAATGGACAAGTCGAGACCTCAACTAACAGGGCTGGGGTTGGGAGAAGTCACGCAACCCTTGGAGGGGAGGGGAGTTAAGTTACGGCAGCTACAAGGTTTCACTTTTAAGAGCCAATTTCTGTAAATATCGAGAAAACATGGTCACTTGTCAAATTTCGAATTTCTTTATATTTTGCCTAAATAACACCTTTAGTGAGTTATTTTCGAAAATAGTATCCAAAGATCTTGAAGCGCTTAATTTTTTCTCTAATCGAGGAAAGTTCCAAAAACACCATTTTAGCGCCGAAAAGCTTCCAGAAATAAAGTAAAATGGTGCATTTTGTTATTGCTCGTGTACATAAACGCGATCGCAGTTATGAATGCAATTTGGGCATATCGTAACACATTTCTTGGTCTTTCCAAAGCATAAATTTATTTTGGAAAAGCTGCTAGTAAATATCTGTTTTTCGCTGCTAGAAATACCCTAGTACAAACGGTTGAGCGAATGAGTCAATTTATCTAAATTGCAAATCCCCCCAAAACCCACTGCTACATGTAATTTGACGTTGAAACTAGTATTTCGTTGAAGTGCATTCTTTGTGCTATGCTGTGTTAAAATTTCTTCCGCGGCCTGACAAAAGCGTCCTGTCGAGAGACAGAAACTTGAAGTCAATTTTTGCATCGTGTCCATTCTTAAAATTAACACGGAACTTGCCTCATCAAGAACCGAAACTCTGCCAACGAAAACACTTTTTTCACTATTCTGACACCCAAAGATTACTGTAATATAATAAGATTGCTGGAGAGTGATAACCTTCAACTTAAGTTTTGGCAAGGTTAAAGTAGGTGATGAAGTATTGTTTAATTGTAAATGGTTTGAACCCAGGAGTCATATCATAAAGTAAAGTACGATCGTCCGGGTGAGTGTAGTCCTGAGAAGGACTGTTTGAGATGACATTGACTGACGTTTCGACAACCTGAGCGGAAGTCATCTTCAGTCTGAAGATGACTTCCGCTCAGGTTGTCGAAACGTCAGTCAATGTCATCTCAAACAGTCCTTCTCAGGACTACACTCACCCGGACGATCGTACTTTACTTTATGAAGTATTGTTTGTTGTGTAACTCTGTGCTGATCGGTATGGCGATGTCCAAACGACGTTACACTCGTTGTAAACTGCTTTTTTTCTACCAGCTATCACCTTTTTTAAAAAGATATATATGATGAGATGATATTAATTCCGATTTAGCTATCATTTTAGGATGCAGACACATTTCTGTGTCTTTTACCCCCAAGGGAAATTTGTTACATTATTGCGTGACGTGATGTTGACCAGACCATTGATGAAAAAAAAGCTCCTTCAATAACTTAATTTTGCAACAGTGATCGATTCGACTGGTCGATATAAAAAAAAGATTAAACAGATATTTTTACCTTCAAATTTACGCAAGCATGTCCACTTCAGGAAGCCAAAGCTTGGAAGAGACCTGTAATAATCAGTTGTTGAATTCGATTCCACGGAGACTGCTAATCACTCAAGCATTGGGGAAACTGTGACAAATTCCATGATATTACTCCAGCGATTCTAATGTTATAATTTCGCATTTTTCCGTACCAAGCAAACGATATTTTGATTTAACGTCTCTGGCTCGAATTCCATGTAGGGCCGTTCGCTGTCCTCGCATGATTTTTGGTAGCAGCGGGGTGGTACGTGGTTGCAAGACAAAAGGCCATTTGCAACTAACTGGTCACATGACTGATAAGTGTGAAATGAAAAGGTCGTGTTTGACTTACCCATAACACAAATTTTCAGTGAAAATACCACTTAAGGTAAAGATTGTATGACCATTTCAACAGTCGAAAATTCCATACTTCTGTTTACGAACAAAAAGCCTTTGCTTTGCACTGTAATTTTTCATAATTACGTGCCATGGAGCTCAGATTCCAATTTTTACCACAGGTCAAATAAGCAAGAATAAATTTGCAAGGGTGGAAATTTTCAAAATTTGATATTTCGAAGGTAGAATTTTGAAGTGGTTTGAAAACTTAGAAGACTTAGAAAAATACAAGGATTTGCATGAAGACTGGGTGGCAAGCGTCTTTTTCACGATTCCCATACTAGTCTTATAATTTCTTTCAACTGTAACAACACTAGTTTAAACGATACACTTACGAAAATCAACATGGTGGCATATTTTAAGCTGCTCTTCTTATTTCTGGAAAAATAATTTCATGAATTCAGCAGAATCATCGTGTTTATGAAACAAAGGTCACGTGACGAATTGTTGCAACTCTTTGCAAAAGAACTAAGGAGGTGTAGTGGAAAGTAAGCTGACACAAATGTTTCTGTTCAGAAAATAATTTACCTGCCTTCACCACCAATGCCCAGCTCAAACTGCAATTTTGTCCTATTTGAGGCAATCTCTCACCTTATTTTCAATCTTTTGACACGTACATTTCACCGTGGGCTGTGTTCGTCTGTTTCAACGAGCATCTATGCTCCAACAACCCTTGAGTACTGTCTCAGTCCCGAGAGGCATTCCATGATGGATCTCGCCAAACTGAAGTATGTGTCCAAGTGATTGTCCCTGCTTTTGATGGTTCTTTCAATTACCATGCCACCAACCCAGCAAGGAGAGCTGGCAAAGGAACCAAGAGGGCCGAAAGATTTAAATGCTAATCAGAAGTCCTACCTTGGGACTTTAACATCAGCCTGGGTCACTAGGAGAAAGCTAAAACCTAATTTGGTTGCCAAAGAAATGCGGCGAGGACTCGGTTCAGACTTTTCACTACGATGGAATTTCTTTCTGCACAACAAATTTTGTTTCTCTCTTCACGGTTGGCAGGGAAACTGCGACAGCAAGTACAGGTAATGGAGCAAGATGTGCTTGATGTAGAGGAACAAGTGAATTTCACCTCGTCAAGTGACTCTGTGCTTTCGTCCCTGCGCCATATCAGCCACCCTATTCAAGTTGTAGATCAGTACAATGTTTGCGCTTTGGTGACATGCGAGGGGCTACTTCAGGTGCTATGCGAGGAGTCGGTGCTGGAAGTACCAGCCCCAGCAGTTTGAAGGAAAGCACCTTACATAGCCCTAAGTTTTAGAAAGTTTAATCAGACTACGGCAACCGTGACAGAACAAAATTTTGATCACAGGGATTGCAGCTAGTTCATGGTTATTTGAGCTCATTCAACTAAAAGCGTGAACATAATATTAGCCATCCAGGACTGATGTTTAAGAAATGTTAAAGGCGCTGCCTTTAAGAAATATTTAAAGCCTGGCCTTTAAGAAATGCACAGAATATTATAGGGTGGTTTTTGTTTATCTGGTTGGTCATATTTTATATCGAGGGCTGTGATCAGCTGCTACGAAGGAACCCTTATTTGGTGTGCCATTGTTAAAGTAAAGAAAAAGAATAACATGACTGAAATCAGTTTGCCTTTATGTGTTAGTGGGTAAATGTGTCATCTTAAATTTTTTGAAACTCAAGTGCAAAGGCATCGTATTCTTTTGACGCGTTTTTCGACTATGCCGTTCTCGTACTCGTTCCTTGAACTCCCTATTGTTATACCGCTATTTTTCTCTATTCCATTTTGTGGCCTTTTAAAAACGAAGACTTGAACGTTTGAACAAAATCGTTGTATGGATTATGCAGGAGAGATTTGATTGAGGAGTGGTGGTAAAGGCAGGTGAATAATCTGAACGGAAACATTTCTTTTAATTACCTTGCACAACAACTCCTTGGTTAATTGCACAGAATTGTCTTGCAACCGTGTGCCCTTCCATTCCACTCAGTCTAACCAGTCCACCAACCCTCCCGCACTGCTACCAAAAATATTGCGAAAAAACGAAATCAAATGGCCCTACATGAAATTCGAGCCAGATACTTTAAATCAAATACCGTTTGCTTGGTACGGAAAAATGCAAATTAGAGTCGCTGGAGTAATATCATGGAATTTGTCACAGTTTCCCCAACGTTTGAGCAATTAGTGATCTCCATGGAATCGAATTCAACAACTGATTATTACAGGTCTCTTCCAAGCTTTGGTGTCCTTAACTGGACATGCTTACTTAACTTTTTAGGTAAAATATCTGTTTTAATCTTTTTTTAATCGACCAGTCGACTCGAACACTGTTGCAAAATTAAGTTATTGAGCGAGCTTTCTTTCGTCAATGGTGTGGTCAACATCAGGTCACGCAATAATGTAACAAATTTCCCTTGGGGGTAAAAGACACAGAATTGTGTCTGCATCCTAAAATGATAACTAAATCGGAATTAATATCATCTCATCATATATATCTTTTTAAAAAAGGTGATAGCTGGTAGAAAAAAGCAGTTTACAACGAGTGTAACGTCGTTTGGAAATCGCTGTACCGATCAGCACAGAGTTACACAACAAACAATACTTCATCACCTACTTTAACCTTGGCAAAACTTAAGTTGAAGGTTATCACTCTCCAGCAATCTTATTATATTACAGTAATCTTTGGGTGTCAGAATAGCGAAAAAAGTGTTTTCGTTGGCAGAGTTTTGGTTCTTGACAAGGCTGTGGTTCGGAGAAGGCAATTTCCATGTTAATTTTAAGAATGGTCGCGATGCAAAAATTGACTTGACATTTCTGTCTCTCGACAGGACGCTTTTGTCAGGTCGCAGAAGAAATTTTAACACAGCATAGCACAAAGAATGCACTTCAACGAAATACTAGTTTCAACGTCAAATTACATGTAGCAGTGGGTTTTGGGGGGATTTGCAATTTAGATAAATTGACTCATTCGCTCAACCGTTTGTACTAGGGTATTTCTAACAGCCAAAAACAGATATTTACTAGCAGCTTTTCCAAAATAAATTTATGCTTTGGAAAGACCAAGAAATGTGTTACGATATGCCCAAATTGCATTCATAACTGCGATCGCGTTTATGTACACGAACGATAACAAAATGCACCATTTTACTTTATTTCCGGGAGCTACAGGGCGCTAAAATGGCGTTTTTGGAACTTCCCTCGATTTCAGAAAAAAATTAAGCGCTTTGAGATCTTTGGATACTATTTTCGAAAATAACTCACTAAAGGTGTTATTTAGGCAAAATATAAAGAAATTCGAAATTTGACGAGTGACCATGGTTTCTCAATATTTACAGGCTCTTAATCTTTACTAGGGGTCATATTGTTATTTCCTCGCCACAAATGTAAAACCTTTATGGTTCCCTGCATGTTCAGACGTTTTCAACGACTTGGACCTCCACTAGGCTGCCTTTTGAAAGGCCACCAATTGACATGCGCCAGGTATGTGATAATTTGCATTTGCTCGAAGTAGTATTTGTATGAAATATATCGAATAAAGCGACTTTTCCAGAATGAGACAACAAAAAAAAGATTAAAATCGCAGGAAAATAAACGCTACTGAGCCGAAATAATGGTTTGCAGTCAAGGGCACCCGTTAAATAAGCTTATAAAAAACACAACGATACAGGTAAATCAGCACTCTTTCTTTCCAAACTCGTGGGTTTTTAATTGTAAGGAGGCTCGAAATAGTTTTTGTGAAGAGAGGATATATTTATATTCCACATATATAAAAGAATTAGGAGAAATATGATCGAAATAAGCGGTCTTTTTTTATTTCTGGTGACCCATTTGAATCATGAGCTGACGCGAGCAGCTTACGAATTGTGTGTGTGGCTTATGCATGCGCCCTTTTGACCCTCCTTAATTTATTTTCCAGAATACATTTTCACATGTATAAGGCTGTTCAAAGCACTGAATTTAAACACACCATGGATCACACCCTCACAAGCTAAGCTGGTAAAATTTTAATTGTGTCAGATATATTTTCCTTTCATCCTATAGGAAAACCCTGAGCAGTACTCAATAATAAGGGATGTGATTTCACGGAGGATAAAGTGAAACCACCGGCTGAAATTTGCAGCTATGAGCAATACTCATAAGTGAGGTCTCGGAATAACTGAATTGTATTTTGGAACAATGTTGGATTTCCATTTACTACATTTTCAAACACAGTGAGTAAATTAGGAAAATGCAAATGGAAGTGCTTCCTTCTTGCTGAACTTTGGCATCCACCACAAGACAATGGGTCTATACCAAATTCTGGCCAGGTTGTCAATTGCCCCCTACTTCCTTCAAATAACTGAACAGCCACTGCTGTTGTTGGAACAACATCTGGTGTCACCTTAACTGTCTTGTCCATAGCTGCTTGCATAATGGTATAATGTACTCTCTGTTCTTTTTTTATGTAGAGAGAATATGAACATACCGGTAGCTAGTGATTTAAGGACATGGTTATATTTGTATACCAGTATTTAAGGACTAAATATGAATACCAAAATTGCTTACACAATCAGTTTCAAAACTAAAAACATTTCATATCTGTCACAAGTGGGCAACCTAATTGTCAGCCTTGTAATGATGCACGTGATTATCATTGTCATAGGATATACCTTTTGTACATGCGCGTGACCTTTTGTGTGATTTATTATTACACTAGTAAACATAGGAACCGAGAACCCTCTGTCTCTTTTCTTTCCCTATACACTATTACTTTGATACAACGATACAAGCCTGATCCTCAGTATTACCTGAAAGAGCTTTTTGAAAACCTTCCAAAAATTCATCTAACTCCTTAAACTGGTATGTTTGGGCATATCCTTGAGGCTCACGGCAGTGAGGGCAGGTCTTATTTAAGCCATTTGTCCCTGAAAGGCCTGAATGATAATTATAGTATTCTACTTGCTGAAGCAAGCAAAGTTTAGGCAATAATCTTATAACCAATAAAACAGGAACAAAACTCGTTGAGAAAAGAAATTTCTTAAATGTTATGTTTTTACTGCGTTACAGGAAGAGGGGTACCTAACATTATGCAAGCAGCTATGGACAAGACAGTTAAGGTGACACCAGATGTTGTTCCAACAACAGCGGTGGCTGTTCAGTTATTTGAAGGAAGTGGGGGGCAATTGACAATTTGGCCAGAATTTGGTATAGACCCATTTTCTTGTGATGGATGCCAAAGTTCAGCAAGAAAGAAGCACTTTCATTCACATTTCCCTGATTTTCTCACTGTGTTTTAAAATTTAGTGAATGGAAGTCCAACATTGTTCCAAAACGCAATTCAGTTATTCCGAGACCTCACTTATGAGTATTGCTCATAGCTGCAAATTTCAGCCAGTTGTTTCACTTTATCCTCTGTGAAATCACATCCCTTATTATTGAGTACTGCTCAGGGTTTTCCTATAGGATGGAAGGAAAATGTATGTGACACACTTATAATTTTACCAGCTTAGCTTGTGAGGGTGTGATCCATGGTGTGTTTAAATTCAGTGCTTTGAACAGCTTTATACATGTGAAAATGTATTCTTGAAAACAAATTAAAAATAAAAACCCACGGGCCAAAATCTCATGATTAACAGTGTCAAAAGCCTTCCTGAGATCGATGAAAACACCGCACTGAAATTTACCATTGTCCATATTTTGAAGATTTGTGTTAACAATATCAAGTATAGCATGCTGGGAACTGTGTTTACTACGAAAACCGTATTGCTGATCGTAGAGAATGTGGCAATCTTTGACAAACTTGGTAAGTCTGGAGTACATAAGTTTTTCAAAAATCCTGTTATAGATCAAGAGCAGTGAAATAGATCGATAGTTTTCGGGCAGATTTTTCATCTTCGTCCTTAAATATCGGGATGATCTTATTCATATCCACAGTTCATTTATGATCAATTTCCTGTTCTTCTAAAGGATTAAATGCACTTGCACACAGGGCTTTTTTCACGTAAGCGACTGGTTCTGGAGAGGGAAGGGCTGTGGTTATTTCTTTAGAGGAAGGTGTTTCTGCTATAGAAGAATCTGTTTGCATAGCTACAGATAACTGAAGAGGCGATGGCAATGCTGACCGGTCCTTATCTGTTGTTCCAGATTTCATCCCCAGATTCTTCTTCCTTATATGTTATGAGAAAATAAAAGCAATATTACAGGGGTGACACAATTGGCTAGTGCGTGGCCTTTGGTGCGCAAGGTCCGGAATGTGATTCCCGGTGACATAACATCCAAGTTACTCCTTTTCTCCTTTCTGAGTAGCTTTGTCTAGCTTCAAACACCCTTAAAAGGGAGAATTGATGGAGAGAGGGGGTAAAATGAGTGCACTGTCACAAATTATCGAAGTAAAATATGGTTGCATTACCTTTGCTTTACCTTTTTTACCTTTATTATTCTCATGAAACCGTTAAACATACAGAATTTATCATAATTTATTTATCATGAAGCCACCACCAGAATCTTGCTCTAGCAGTGCCCCATAATGCTAAAATTTTATTCTCAAGCAACAAAGCACATAACCAACTTCACATTTGAACTTCACTGACCTGTAGAACATGTCTTCTTCACTGTCAGTCAATAATTGACTGTCATCGTGAAGGTCCTCATCAAGCTCCCGTAGAGCATCACCGAGATAATTCAAATCACTAAGGGTGATGGAAAAAGAAAATACATATCATAACTAAAAATAAACATGTATTAGGTGCATCTTACAGATAAGAATATTTACATTCACTAGCCTAAAAAAGACATCAGGAAAAAAATTCCTTTCCCCAGAGGCTTTGAGATAGTTATAGACGCATGTAAAAAAAGCTGTCAAGTTTCAGTAACCACAGGTAAGTGTTACACTTTATAATATTTCCGACCTCTTGAGAAAAATATGTGTCTCTGATTCCTAGACTTGTTTCAAAACCAGCCAGAGTGCTAAATCTAGATCTCAGCATGGGGACAGCTATGAAATAAGTTCTAAAGTTTACATCAACTTTGATTGTCATAAACAGAGCCACAAAGAAATTACTCTATCTAAAGAGAAAAAACAAAACAAATAGCAATGTACAATGTTGGATCATCACTGTCGCTACTTGTGTCACTGTATGAATAACTGGTGTGATCATCCTCGTTATCTAAAATGGAAACCTCTCCTTTCTCCACAATGAAACTTGTATCACCAACGGTGGTTAATTCACTGCCTGTGACATCAACCGCTGCATCAAAGCTGAAAAGGACGCAACAACCAACAGCTAAAAGATCTAGATAACAAAATATTGCAAAACATCTTTTCCACTGATGTGATTTGTACGTAGATGTATTTGCAGTATTATAGCAAACAATAGGGACCTTCAGATTTGAGTACGAGTACTCATACACAATCTCGTACTCGTACTTAAATCTAAAGGTCCATAATATTCACCCAACACGGCGTATTTTATATTATATTTTAATAGGATGAAAAGATGCATTTATAATTTGGAATCTTTGCTTGTCTTGAAACTCGCTGGTTAAAGTAATGCAAGCAGTGACAGGATGATCATAAAGGGAGAAAAGTACTGATAGAAAATATAATAAATTTGTGGCTGACAAAAATAATTTGCAAACAGAAAATTAATGACTACATCAAAATCTGCAAATGATTATCCTATGCCTCACATTCACCCACAAGGCTAGCAGAGTAGTAAAGGTTAATAATTAGGGCTACTGGTCAATAGCCCATTCTCCTCATTCGCCATTGACCCGCGAATGGGCTAATGACCCGTGGCCCTTGAGGGCGAAGGGTCTAATTGTTTTAGTATCACCCAACTAGTCGGACAGAAGAGGCAATAAATAAAGTTAGCAAATGCAATTTCTTCATATTTTGCCCAAGTGACCTCTATAGTGAAGTATTTTCAAAAATAACATTAAAAGTTTCAACAGCTTTTTAAATTTTGCGAAATTGGGGAAAGTTTGAAAACACGGCATGTTGGCCTCCTTCAAATGGTAAAATTGGCGGAAAATAACACATTTTTGATTCGCTCGTACGGTAAGACGTGGCATTGTCTGTTTATGAAACACAAACACAATATAAACAAACTTTAGCTCTTTATAACACAGTAATAAAATTTGGATAAGCTGTTGAAATGAGAATGTTTTGACCTTAGAAGAAAACCAGTTTCGGGCATTTCAAAAAATCGCAAATTTCACCCAACTTCCACACTACAGAAACCCAATTGGTACGTAGAGTTTGGACGTGAAATAACAACAGCTTTGAAGAACAACCTTTGTAAATTACTGTGTTAAAATATTTCTGACGGCAATGAAAAATTACCCCATCGAGAGATCAAAATGTGAAGAGTAGTTTGACAAGAATCTCCGACTGAATTTATGACACAAACCGCCGCCTGGCTACCCAAAGCAAATTGTGACCGTTTTCATGGAGAGAAATATTGGAGAAAACCTTCGCAAAATTACTTAAGGGGCTTGCAGAATAATTTTATGTAGTGTTGATGCTTTTGAACTTCGATCAACACACACTGCCCTTGTTTCAGTCCCGGACTCAATCGAAACCGCAACATAACATGAACCTTACCGTGTTTCTAAAAATTATCCATTATCTGTCTGATCAAAATAATCCTCCACTAAATCGTCGTGTTTGGTACTGTAATATATGTAGCTTGCTGGACATGTGATACCCTTGTTTCCTCGAAATTTGTCGGTACCTGGCCGCAAACAAATTCACAGAAGTAACATTCAGGCACAGAACCAAGATATGATTGTAAGATCAAGATTGCGTGATGCATGACCTGGCCAAAGGTCAATAGATACAATTCTTTTTTGGGTGTTTGCGTTTTGATGTGTAAGCCCAAAGTGCGTGCTAGAAATACTAGTTCTCAACCTCCCTTTTGATGCGACAAAACCTTTCATGCATTGATATCGATATCGGTCCCAGTTTATTTAACCCCGTGAATGCGGAATGTGTTGCAATCGGCGAGTGTAGCAAAGATGTCTACAATAACCTCGTGTATTGCAAAATCAGCGACGACATTGCAGTGGACAGTGAATCAAAGCTAAGGTAGGTGGTTTCCTTTTAGATATTAAAAATCCTCGAAAACGATTTTTGCTTTAGACATTTTTTAAAATTTAATCGGCATTTTTATTTCAGGCATTTTTGAGACAGAAGAGTCTCATTTAAAAATAACAGTGTGCCCACGACATCGAGATTTATTTCGGACTAGGGGGAGGTGCAATAAGTGGCGGTGTTCGCTCCCCACTTCTGCGGCGATCGATGCCCACAGGGGAAAATCCTTAGCCCCAAAGATTCAATATGGATTGAAAAAGGCGCATTCAGCCTATGTTATGAGCGCCACGAATATGCTTGTACCAGTAGGCTCGCGTAAGTATTAAATATTGTTGTTATATTCTGGGTAAATTTGTATAAATTATTTTCGTTCCTGATATATTAACCGCAATATGTTTACGCGGTTCCTCTAGGGTGCGTAGTTTTACTGCTCTCATGTGCATGTGGGAGAGGCTCGGTGGTGACGCATGGACGGAGAAAGATGGCACAGAACACGCCAAAAAAACATGTTCTCATTCCCCCGGCCAACCTAAACCCTTGTGCACGCTCGTAAAAACCCATCTTACGCGGGAGTAAACGTCTGTGAAAAGACTAATTATATAAGTCTTGTTGAGAAAAAAATGTTAATTATCCAGTATGCTCGCTGGGGTCTCGTTAAAATAGTTTTGGCGTTGTAAAACCTTCCTGACCACTTTTCCGTAGACATTGACACGCTGTGAACACTGTGTAAATAAGAGATGATTGGTCTATTATTATGTTCTTCCGTTTTCCTAATTTTCATGAATTATTTCATGGATAAAAACCATTTTGGAAACAACCATTCTTTGTTTGCGTGATCAGTATCCGTCAAATTTCAACACCTTAGTCTACGAGCAGTCTCTCTTTCCGCTCAGGGATACCGCACCGAGGAAAACGAACAAGAGAGCGACCGCCAAAATCATGACTTGCGTGTCGAGTCGCTAGTGTAGTGAGCCAGCACGACACACAAGTCATGTTTCCACGCCACGGCCCCGGCGATTTTCGCGGTCGCTCCCTTGTTCGTTTCCAAAAGGGTTTTTATCCATGAAATAATTCATGAAAATTAGGAAACCGAAAGAACATAATAAAGGACTGACCATTTCTTATTCACAACATGTCAATGTCTACTGAGGGGTAGCTTGTGAGATTTAACACCAAAACTATTTTAACGAAACTGCACCAAGCATACTTAATAATTAACATTAGACTTTTCACAGACGTTTTTCCCGCGTAAGATGGGTTTTTAATACTTACGCGAGCCTACTGGTACATGCATATTCGTGGCGCTCATAACATAGGCTGAATGCGCCTTTTTCAATCCATATTGAATCTAAGGATCTAAGGCTAAGGATTTTCCCCTGTGGGCATCAATCCCCGCAGAAATGGGGAGCGAACACCGCCACTTATTGCACCTCCACTTAGTCCCAAATAAATCTCGATGTCGTGGGCACACTGTTATTTTTAAATGAGACTCTTCTGTCTCAAAAATGCCTGAAACAAAAATGCCGATTAAATTTTAAAAAATGTCTAAAGAAAAAATCGTTTACGAGGATTTGTAATATCTAAAAGGAAACCATCTACCTTAGCTTTGATTCGCTGTCCACTGCAATGTCGTCGCTGATTTTGCAATACACGAGGTTATTGTAGACATCTTTGCTACACTCCGCAACACATTCCGCATTCACGGGGTTAAATAAACTGGGGTTGCAGGGTCCACCAACGAGGACTGAATAGCCGCAAGATGCCATGCAATGAAATGTTAACAACTCGATATCAATGCATGAAAGGTTTTGTTGCATCAAAAGGTAGGTTGAGAACTAGTATTTCTAGCACGCACTTTGGGCTTACACATCAAAACGCAAACACCCAAAAAAAGATTGTATCTATTGACCTTTGCCAAGGTCATGCGTCATGCAATCTTGATCTTAAATCATATCTTGGTTCTGTGCCGGAATTTTATTTCTGTGAATTTGTTTGCGGCCAGGTACCGACAAATTTCGAGGAAACAAGGGTATCACATGTCCAGCAAGCTACATATTGCAGGATTATTTTGATCAGACAGATAATGGATAATTTTTAGAAACACGGTAAGGTTCATG